>CP136054.1:161428462-161938462 GCA_032464435.1 Aegilops umbellulata | reverse complement strand
CTCCGTTGGATTCCTCGCACTACAAGGTGTTTGAGAAATGGATGACCGAGACATAGTCTTTCAGAAGCGCTAGCACCTTACGATGGATAGACCGGTACACCTACTTTCCCCTACATCTGCTAGTCTACCCTGTAAGAGTTCGCACGACATAATCAACTATGCCAGAGCCCATAATGGCTTGTGGCTGCACACGGAAGTTTCTAGTATGAATAAATCTCATGATCCCTTTGAGCCTGGGTGGCGGTCTATAAAGAAAAACAACAGGCAATCCTGGGATATCCAGGTACGTCAATCCACCCAGATATGTGTTTAAGGTGCCACCTTAGATAAACCATTATATTAACAAACTCACATCTGTCATGGATATCACTCACCCAATCCACGTCTACTAGCATAGCATGGCATAATAAGCAAACGTAGAAGTAACTCCCAAAGGTTGATAATCAAACAGGTAATAGGTACTACCTCAACTACTTCCCATCCCACAATTTAATTAGACCCTAACCATGCAATGTTCGAGGATTGATCTAATGCAATAAAACTGGGTAGTAAAAGAGGTATGATCAAAGTGTTACTTGCCTTGCTGATGATCCGCGAAACCTAGAGATTCGAAGTAACAGGCGGCGCACTCCGGGTATTCTATCGCAGACAAACAAACAAGCGTACAATAAGTACTCATCTAATGCACAGGTTAAACTCAAATAAGAGATCTAACCAGAAATTTCAACTTAAGAACTCCGGTTTGCAAAAAGAATCAAATCGAACGAAGCAACGAAAGTCAAACGGCGAAAGAAAACAACTTCGTTCTACTAATCTGGATCTAAGTCAAATTTTACAGAAGCAAAAACTTGTTTAAGTTGGTTAAACGGATAGAGGGTTTCGAGACGAAACTCCAGGCGCTTGAATCGCCTGATTCCGATAAACGAGCGAAAAGTTATACTAAAACGAAAATCGGATCAGAAATCACGATCAGAAAATAATCACGGAAAATCTGAGAAAAAGAAAAACGACGAACGGATTAACAAACGAACGTTCGTTATCCAGATCTAAACGATGAACACGTTCGTTAAAACGAATGAACGAGCGAACGCTCGCTATTTAAACTAAACCGAAAATAAAAACCGATCTAATAAAAAAACGGAATATAAAAAACCCGACGAAAACCGACGGAAAACCGACCGGTTTAAAAAAAACCGGCGGCACGGGATTCCAGGCGAGGCGAACCTCGAGCGGCGTGCGGCGGGGCGGTGCGGCGAGGCGGCGGCGTCCGGTGACGGCGGGCGGCGGCGGCGGCGCGGCAGGCGGCCGCGGCGCAGGCGGCGGCGACGGCGCGGGTGCGGGGCTGGGGCGGCGGCTCGGGCTGGGGTTTGCCCCGGGTGGGCTGCCCCGGCTTATAAGGGCTAGTCGGGCCGGAGTCCCGGTCGGACACGGCCCGTAGGTCGGTTCTTTTTTTAAATAATTACGCGCAGAAGAAAAATAAAAATAAATACTGAACGGACTCCAAAAATCCCGAAATAAAATTTCCCCGGCTTCTAAAATCAAGCCGGACAAAGTGAACATTTATTTGGGGCCTAAATGCAATTTTGAAAAACGCATATTTTTCCTAAATTCAAATAAAAACTCCGAAATAAAATCTTATTTGATTTTATTATTAAATCCTCAATATTTCTTTATTTTGGGAAAGTCATTATATTCACTCTCTCATATTTTTTTTGTAATAGAAATATTTGATGATAAAATAAATAAAATCAAATGATCCTATTCTCAAAATTTGAGGGAACTCAAATATGAAAATAACGAATTCCCCAACTCTCTCCGAGGGTCCTTGAGTTGCGTAGAATTTCTTGGATCAAAACCAAAAGCAAATAAAATATGATATGCAATGATGATCTAATGTATAACATTCCAAATTGAAAATTTGGGATGTTACAATCATTGATTTCTCCCAGCCGTGTGCGGTGCCCCCCTCCATCATAATCCACCTCGGTCATATTGTAGCAGTGCTTAGGAAAAGCCTTGAGATGGTAGATTCATCAACATCGTCACCACGCCGTCGTGTTGACGATACTCTCCCTCGAGCTCTACTGGATCGTGAGTTCGCGGGACGTCACCGAGCTGAACGTGTGATGAACTCGGAGGTGCCGTACGTTCGGTACTGAGGATCGGTCGATCGTGAAGACGTATGACTACATCAACCGCATTTTCATATTGCTTCCGCTTAATGGTTTACAATGGTATGTGGACGACACTCTCCCCTCTCGTTGCTATGCATCAGCATGATCTTGCGTGTGCATAGGATTTTTTTGAAATTACTACATTCCCCAACAGTGGTATCAGAGCCAGGTTTATGCGTAGATGTTATATGCACGAGTAGAACACAAGTGAGTTGTGGGCGATACAAGTCATACTGCTTACCAGCATGTCATACTTTGGTTCGGCGGTATTGTTGGATGAAGCGGCCCGAACCGACATTACGCGTACACTTACGCGAGACTGGTTCTACCGACGTGCTTTGCACACAGGTGACTGGCGGGTGTCAGTTTCTCCAACTTTAGTTGAACCGAGTGTGGCTACGCCCAGTCCTTGAGAAGGTTAAAACAACACTAACTTGACGAACTATCGTTGTGGTTTTGATGCGTAGTAAGAACGGTTCTTGTCAGCCCGTAGCAGCCACGTAAAACTTGCAACAACAAAGTAGAGGACGTCTAACTTGTTTTTGCAGGGCATGTTGTGATGTGATATGGTCAAGACATGATACAATATTTTGTTGTATGAGATGATCATGTTTTGTAACGGAGGTATCGGCAACTGGCAGGAGCCATATGGTTGTCGCTTTATTGTATGCAATGCAATCACCCTGTAATTGCTTTACTTTATCACTAAGCGGTAGCGATAGTCGTAGAAGCAATAGTTGGCGAGACGACAACGATTCTACGATGGAGATCAGGGTGTCGCGCCGGTGACGATGGTGATCATGACGGTGCTTTGGAGATGGAGATCAAAGGCACAAGATGATGATGGCCATATCATATCCCTTATATTGATTGCATCTGATGTTTATCCTTTATGCATCTTATTCTGCTTTGATTGACGGTAGCATTATAAGATGATCTCTCACTAAATTTCAAGGTATAAGTGTTCTCCTTGAGTATGCACCGTTGCGAAAGTTCGTCGTGCCGAGACACCACGTGATGATCGGGTGTGATAAGCTCTACGTTCAAATACAACGGGTGTAAGACAGTTTTGCACACGCAGAATACTCGTGTTATACTTGACGAGCCTAGCATATGCAGATATGGCCTCGGAACACTGAGACCGAAAGTCAAGCGTGAATCATATACTATATATGATCAACATAGTGATGTTCACCATTGAAAACTACTCCATCTCACGTGATGATCGGACATGGTTTAGTTGAGATGGATCACATGATCACTTAGATGATTCGAGGGATGTCTATCTAAGTGGGAGTTCTTAAGTAATATGATTAATTGAACTTCAATTTATCATGAACTTAGTACCTGATAGTATTTTGCTTGTCTATGTTGTTGTAGATAGATGGCCCGTGCTGTTGTCCCGTTGAATTTTAATGCGTTCCTTGAGAAAGCAAAGTTGAAAGATGATGGTAGCAATTACATGGACTGGGTCCGTAACTGAGGATTATCCTCATTGCTGCATAGAAGAATTATGTCCTGGAAGCACCGCTGGGTGCCAGGCCTGCTGCAGATGCAACTGACGACGTTAAGAATGTCTGGCAGGGCAAAGCTGATGACTACTCGATAGTTCAGTGTGCCATGCTTTACGGCTTAGAACCGGGACTTCAACGACGTTTTGAACGTCATGGAGCATATGAGATGTTCCAGGAGTTGAAGTTAATATTTCAAGCAAATGCCCAGATTGAGAGATATGAAGTCTCCAATAAGTTCTATAGCAGCAAGGTGGAGGAGAATAGTTCTGTCAGTGAACATATACTCAAAATGTCTGGGTATAATAATCACTTGATTCAACTGGGAGTTAATCTTCCGGATGATAGTGTCATTGACAGAATTCTTCAATCACTGCCACCAAGCTACAAGAGCTTTGTGATGAACTATAATATGCAAGGGATGGATAAGACAATTGCCGAGCTCTTCGCAATGCTAAAGGCTGCGGAGGTAGAAATCAAGAAGGAGGATCAAGTGTTGATGGTCAACAAGACCACCAGTTTCAAGAAAAAGGGTAAAAGGAAGAAGAAGAAGAAGAGCAACTTCAAGAAGAACAAAAAACAAGTTGCTGCTCAGGATAAGAAACCCAAGTCTGGACCTAAGCCTAAGACTGAGTGCTTCTACTGCAAACAAACTGGTCACTGGAAGCAGAACTGCTCCAAGTATTTGGCGGATAAGAAGGATGGCAAGGTGAACAAAGGTATATGTGATATACATGTTATTGATGTGTACCTTACTAATGCTCGTAGTAGCACCTGGGTATTTGATACTGGTTCTGTTGCTAATATTTGCAACTTGAAACAGGGACTACGGATTAAGCGAAGATTGGCTAAGGACGAGGTGACGATGCGCGTGGGAAATGGTTTCAAAGTCAATGTTATCGCGGTCGGCACGCTACCTCTACATCTACCTTCGGGATTAGTTTTAGACCTGAATAATTGTTATTTGGTGCCAGCGTTAAGCATGAACATTATATCTGGATCTTGTTTGATGCGAGACGGTTATTCATTTAAATCAGAGAATAATGGTTGTTCTATTTATATGAGTAATATCTTTTATGGCCATGCACCCTTGAAGAGTGGTCTATTTTTATTAAATCTCGATAGTAGTGATACACATATTCATAATAGTGAAGCCAAAAGATGTAGAGTTGATAATGATAGTGCAACTTATTTGTGGCATTGCCGTTTAGGTCATATTGGTGTAAAGCGCATGAAGAAACTCCATACTGATGGACTTTTGGAATCACTTGGTACTTGCGAACCATGCCTCATGGGCAAGATGACTAAAACGCCGTTCTCCGAAACAATGGAGCAAGCAACAGATTTGTTGGAGATCATACATACTGATGTATGTGGTCCGATGAATATTGAGGCTCGCGACGAGTATCGTTATTTTCTCACCTTCACAGATGATTTGAGAAGATATGGGTATATCTACTTAATGAAACATAAATTTGAGACATTTGAAAAGTTCAAAGAATTTCAGAGTGAAGTGGAAAATCATCGTAAAAGGAAAATAAAGTTTCTACAATCTGATCGTGGAGGAGAATATTTGAGTTACGAGTTTGGTCTACATTTGAAACAATGCGGTATAGTTTCACAACTCACGCCACCCGGAACACCACAGCGAAATGGTGTGTCCGAACGTCGTAATCGCACTTTACTAGATATGGTGCGATCTATGATGTCTCTTACTGATTTACCGCTATCGTTTTGGGGTTATGCTTTAGAGACGGCTGCATTCATGTTAAATAGGGCACCATCGAAATCCGTTGAGACGACGCCTTATGAACTCTGGTTTGGCAAGAAACCAAAGTTGTTGTTTCTTAAAGTTTGGGGTTGCGATGCTTATGTGAAAAAGCTTCAACCTGATTAGCTCGAACCCAAATCGGAGAAATGTGTCTTCATAGGATACCTAAAGGAAACTGTTGGGTACACCTTCTATCACATATCCGAGGGCAAGACATTTGTTGCTAAGAATGGATCCTTTCTAGAGAAGGATTTTCTCTCGAAAGAAGTGAGTGGGAGGAAAGTAGAACTTGATGAGGTAACTGTACCTGCTCCCTAATTGGAAAGTAGTTCATCACAGAAACCGGTTCCTGTGACGCCTACACCAATCAGTGAAGAAGCTAATGATATTGATCATGAAACTTCAGATCAAGTTACTACCGAACCTCGTAGGTCAACCAGAGTAAGATCCACACCAGAGTGGTACGGTAGTCCTATTCTGGAGGTCATGTTACTTGACCAAGGCGAACCTACGAACTATGAAGAAGCGATGGTGAGCCCAGATTCCGCAAAATGGCTTGAGACCATGAAATCTGAGATGGGATCCATGTATGAGAACAAAGTGTGGACTTTGGTTGACTTGCCCGATGATCGGCAAGCCATATAGAATAAATGGATCTTCAAGAAGAAGACTGGCGCTGACGGTAATGTTACTGTCTACAAAGCTCGACTTGTTGCGATAGGTTTTTGACAAGTTCAAGGAGTTGACTACGATGATACTTTCTCACCCGTAGCGATGCTTAAGTCTGTCCGAATCATGTTAGCAATTGCCGCATTTTATGATTATGAAATTTGGCAAATGGATGTCAAAAATGCATTCCTGAATGGATTTTTGGAAGAAGAGTTGTATATGATGCAACCGGAAGGTTTTGTCGATCCAAAGGGAGCTTAAAAAGTGTGCAAGCTCCAGCGTCCATTTATGGACTGGTGCAAGCTTCTCGGAGTTGGAATAAACGTTTTGATAGTGTGATCAAAGCATATGGTTTTATACAGACTTTTGGAGAAGCCTGTATTTACAAGAAAGTGAGTGGGAGCTCTGTAGCATTTCTAATATTGTATGTGGATGGCATATTGCTAATTGGAAATGATATAGAATTTCTGGATAGCATAAAAGGATACTTGAATAAGAGTTTTTCAATAAAAGACCTCGGTGAAGCTGCTTATATATTGGGCATCAAGATCTATAGAGATAGATCAAGACGCTTAATTGGACTTTCACAAAGCACACACCTTTACAAAGTTTTGAAAAACTTCAAAATGGATCAAGCAAAGAACGGGTACTTGCCTGTGCTACAAGGTGTGAAGTTGAGTCAGACTCAATGCCCGACCACTGCAGAAGATAGAGAGAATGAAAAGTGTTCCCTATGCTTCAGCCATAGGCTCTATCATGTATGCAATGTTGTGTACCAGACCTGATCTGTGCCTTGCTATTAGCTTAGCAGGGAGGTACCAAAGTAATCCAAGAGTGGATCACTGGACAACAGTCAAGAACATCCTGAAATACCTAAAAAGGACTAAGGATATGTTTCTCGTTTATGGAGGTGACAAAGAGATCGTCGTAAATGGTTACGTCGATGCAAGCTTTGACACTGATCCGGATGATTCTAAATTGCAAACCGGATACGTCTTTATATTGAACAGTGGAGTTGTCAGTTGGTGCAGTTCTAAACAAAGCATCGTGGTGAGATCTATGTGTGAAGCGGAGTACATAGCTGCTTCGGAAGCAGCAAATGAAGGAGTCTGAATGAAGGAGTTCATATCCGATCTAGGTGTCATACCTAGTGCATCAGGTCCAATGAAAATCTTTTGTGACAATACTGGTGCAATTGCGTTGGCAAAGGAATCCAGATTTCACAAGAGAACCAAGCACATCAAGAGACGCTTCAATTCCATCCGGGATCAAGTCGAGGTGGGAGACATAGAGATTTGCAAGATACATACGGATCTGAATGTTGGAGACCCGTTGACTAAGCCTCTTCCACGAGCAAAACATGATCAGCACCAAGACTCCATGGGTGTTAGAATCATTATTGTGTAATCTTGATTATTCACTCTAGTGCAAGTGGGAGACTGAAGGAAATATGCCCTAGAGGCAATAATAAAGTTATTATTTATTTCCTCATATCATGGTAAATGTTTATTATTCATGCTAGAATTGTATGAACCGGAAACATAATACATGTGTGAATACATAGACAAACATAGTGTCACTAGTATGCCTCTACTTGACTAGCTCGTTGATCAAAGATGGTTGAGTTTCCTAGCCATAGACATGAGTTGTCATTTGATTAACGGGATAACATCATTAGGAGAATGATGTGATTGACTTGACCCATTCCGTTAGCACTTGATCGTTTAGTTTACTGTTGTTGCTTTCTTCATGACTTATACATGTTCCTATGACTATGAGATTATGCAACTCCCGATTACCGGAGGAACACTTTGTGTGCTACCAAACGTCACAACGTAACTAGGTGATTATAAAGGTGCTCTACAGGTGTCTCCGGTGGTACTTGTTGAGTTGGCATAGATCGGGAATAGGATTTGTCACTCCGATTGTCGGAGAGGTATCTCTGGGCCCTCTCGGTAATGCACATCACTATAAGCCTTGCAAGCAATGTGACTAATGAGTTAGTTGCGGGATGATGCAATACGGAACGAGTATAGAGACTTTCCGGTAACGAGATTGAACTAGGTATTAAGATACCGACGATCGAATCTCGGGCAAGTAACATACCGATGACAAAGGGAACAACTTATGTTGTTATGCGGTTTGACCGATAAAGATCTTCGTAGAATATGTAGGAACCAATATGAGCATCCAGGTTCCGCTATTGGTTATTGACCGGAGACGTGGCTCGGTCATGTCTACATAGTTCTCGAACTCGTAGGGTCCGCACGCTTAAAGTTCTGTGACAATCGGTATTATGAGTTTTTGTGTTTTGATGTACCGAAGGTAGTTCGGAGTCCTGGATATGATCACGGATATGACGAGGAGTCTCAAAATGGTCGAGACATAAAGATCGATATATTGGACGACTATGCTCGGACACCGGAAGTGTTTCGGGAGGTTTCGGACATATATCGGAGTATCGGGGGGGGGGGGGGGTTACCGGAACCCCCCGGGGAGTATATTGGGCCTAATGGGCCTTAGTGGAGAAGAGGAGGGGCGTCCAGGGCAGACCGCGCACCCCCTCCCCCTCTAGTTCGAATTGGACAAGGAGGGGGGGGGGCGGTGCCCCCCTTTCCTTCCTCCTCTCTCCTTCCCTTCCCCCTTATCATAATCCTACTAGGAAAGGAGGAGTCCTACTCCCGGTGGGAGTAGGTCTCCCCCCTTGGTGCGCCCTCCTCCTGGCCGGCTGCCTCCCCCTAGATCCTTTATATACGGGGCAGGGGGCACCCCATAGACACACAAGTTGATCATTGATCTCTCGCAGCCGTGTGCGGTGCCCCCTCCACCATAATCCACCTTGGTCATATCATAGCAGTGCTTAGGCGAAGCCCTGTGGCGGTAGCTTCATCAACATCGTCACCACGCCGTCGTGCTGAAGATACTCTCCCTCGAGCTCTACTGGATCGTGAGTTCGCGGGACGTCACCGAGCTGAAGTGTGCTGAGGATCGGCTGATCATGAAGACGAACGACTACATCAACCGCGTTGTCATAACGCTTCCGCTTAACGGTCTACAAGGGTATGTGGACGACACTCTCCCCTCTCGTTGCTATGCATCACCATGATCTTGTGTGTGCGTAGGAATTTTTTGAAATTACTACGTTCCCCAACAATATGCGGTATTCTTTTGCCGTTCTAAGCAAATTTGTATGTGCCATCTCTAATTTTCAAAATAAATTTCTTTTGTGTGTGCTCGTACCGCTCATGAAATGGTAGGGGGTGGCTGATATATTTCCATGCTAGACGTGTGATTCTCAAGATGAGTGTTTATTCACTTGCCATTGCATGAGAGTACGAGAAAGGTATTAGGGATGCCCAGTCCCGAAATGAAAATGGATTTACTTTATGTTGTCAAATAGTAAATTCCTTGGAAATTGTTGGTATTGAAGGCACCCGTGGATACGACTAGCCATGGAAAGTGAAAGTATGGTGGAAAAGGGAATGAACTTTATTTTCTGTTTGGGAAGTCCCTATGATATATCTAGCATGTAAAGTATTGGGAACTACGCGATCGTTTTTGTTGAAAGGGAAAGCATGCCACCCAAAAGGTTTTTTATCTCTATCTTTTTCGCTTTGAGCTCTAACACCCCTACAAATCCCTACTTCCTTCCGTGAAGGGCCTTTCTATTTACTTTATGCAATTTTTATTTTGAGTCTCCATCTTCTCTTATAAAGCACCAACTAAGCGGCACTATGATCGTACTTGAGAGCATTGGGTGTAGCTAATATGCGAGTGTGTTTCATGAATGGATTAATGACTGAGCATAATGGGCTAGGGATAACTTGCTTTAGTGTTGATATTTTGAAAGACATGGTTGCTTGTTGATATGCTTGAGTATTGAAATCTTCATGTCAAAACTAGACGATTGCTTTGAATCATATAGAAGTACAAATGTCCATTCTATGAAGAAAAGAAAATGTGATGAACATGTTAGGCAGCATTCCACATCAAAAAAATCTGTTTTTTATCATTTACCTACTCGAGGACGAGCAGGAATTAAGCTTGGGGATGCTGATACGTCTCCAACGTATCTATAATTTTTTATTGTTCCACGCTGTTATATTCATTCTTGGAGGTTTTACAATAATTTTATAGCAACTTTATATCATTTTTTGGGACTAAGCTATTGACAAAGCGCCTAGTGCCAATTGCTGTTTTTTTGCTTGTTTTTTACTTCGCAGAAGATCAATACCAAACGGAGTCCAAACTCAGTAAAACTTTTTGGAGAATTTTTCTAGACCAGAAGACACAAGATGGCCCGAAGAAGTACCATAGGGATGCCCTAAGGGGGGCACAACCCACCTGGGCACGCCTGGCGGACTAGGCGCGCCCTGGTGGGTTGTGCCCACCTTGGCACCCTCCCGCACCGCCTCTTTTCTCTATAAATACCCTAATATTCCAGAAACCCTAGGGGAGTCGACGAAAATCAATTCCAGCAGCCGCAAGTTCTAGAAACCATAGATCCAATCTAGACACCATCACGGAGGGGTTCATCATCCTCATTGGTGCCTCTCTAATGATGCATGAGTAGTTCATTGTAGACCTACGGGTCCGTAGTTAGTAGCTAGATGGCTTCCTCTCTCTCTTTTATTCTCAATACAATGGTCTCTTGGAGATCTATTTGATGTAACTTTTTTTTGCGGTGTGTTTGCTGGGATCCGATGAACTTTGAGTTTATGATCAGATCTATGTATTTATCCATGACAGTTATTTGAGTCTTTTGATCTCTTATATGCATGATTACTTATAGTCTCGTATTTCTTCTTCGAATCTTTGGTTTAGTTAGGCCAACTAGATCGACTTTTCTTGCCATGGGAAGAGGTGCTTTCTGATGGGTTCGATCTTACCGTGCTTGATCCTAGTGACAGAAGGGGAATCGACACGTATGTATCGTTGCTATTAAGGATAACAAGATGGGATCTATTTCTACATAAATAGATATTGTCTACATCATGTCATCATTCTTATTGCATCACTCCGTTTCTCTATGAACTTAATACACTAGATGCATGCTGGATAGTGGTCGATGTGTGGAGTAATAATAGTAGATGCAGGCACGAGTCGGTCTACTAATCTTGGACGTGATGACTATATAATGATCATTGCCTGGATATCGTCATGATTATTTGAAGTTCTGTCAATTTCACAACAGTAATTTTGATTACCCATCGTATGCTATTTTTCTCGAGAGAAGCCGTGAAATCTACGCCCCCCGGGTCTCTTCTTTATCATATTTGCCTTCGGGATCTATTTTTATTCGCTTTTATTTTCATATCTATATCTCCAAAAACCCAAAAATACCTTGCTGCACTTTATTTTATTTTTCTTTTATTTGTGGTCTATTTATCCAATCTATCATATTTTTATCCCGTCAACTCAACAATTTCTGGCACCGTTACCCGAAAGGGATTGACAACCCCTTTAACACGTCGGGTTGCAAGTATTTGTTCTTTGTGTGCAGGTACCGTTTACATAGTGTTGCATGATTCTCCTACCGGTTCGATAACCTTGGTGTCATCACTGAGGGAAATACCCACCTTCGTTGTGCTGCATCATCCCTTCCTCTTTGGGGAAATACTGGCGTAGCTCAAGCCGCAATCAGCTCCCAACGAAACCATGGAGTTTCACCACAATGGAATTTGGCTCTGAGGTGACCTCAACCGTCTAGAGTGCTCAAACACCCAAGAGTAACAAAATCCACACAAGAAAGTATGGGGAAATCGAATTTCCTTTGGTGGAAGTGTAGATCTAGGTCTCCTCCTTCAATCCCTAGCAAATCAAAGAGTTTGAGTGGCTAGAGAGAGAGATCGGGCAAGAAAGCTTGAAGGGCATTAATGGAGGAGATAGAGAGAGGCAAGAGGTAAGGAGGTAGGTGGAAGAAACCCCCTTTATATAGGCATCCCCAAATTACAACCGCTCCTGACCCCGGTACAAACGGAATTCAAGGTTATGCTGCAGAAACCCTAACAGGCGGTACAACCGGTGGCTCGAGCGGTAGTACGAGTTACAAGATTAACCACACTAACCGCTCAACAACCGCATTGAAATAGAAGGGAGTCACCCTATGGGCGGTTGTCGAGTGGTAGTTGCACCGGAACTACCGCCTGGCCCTAGAACCGGAGGTACCTAAGTCCAGAGCGGTAGAACTGCTCCGGACACCGGTAGTACCAGTTTGACAAGCATAACAGGGACAACCGGGCCACCACCGCCCAAGTACCACTGTCGGTGTCAAAACTGGTCGATCTCGGGTAGGGGTTCCCGAACTGTGCGTCTGAGGATCGAAGGTAACATGAGACAAAGGGGACATGGTGTTTACCCAGGTTGAGGCCCTCTTAATGGAGGTAAAACCCTACTTCCTGCTTGATTGATTTTGATGACTATAGGGGTTACAAGAGTTGATCTACCTCGAGATCGTAATGGCTAAACCCTAGATGTCTAGCCTATATGAATTCTGATAGCCTCTACGGACCAAGCCCTCCGGTTTATATAGACACCGGAAGGGCCTAGGGTTGTACAGAGTCGGTTTATAGAAGAAGGGAGCTATACATCCGGACGCCAATCTTGTCATCCACATAAAGGAGAGTCCTATCCAAACACGGGAAAATGCCTTCTACCTTGTATCTTCACGGCCCATCAGTCCGGCCCATATCACACAGCCCGGACACCCGAAGAGCCCTTAATCCAGGACTCCCTCAGCCGCCCCATCACAAAAGCAAATCAGATGGTTGGGCAGTACCTGGCCAGTACAACCGCACGTGAAGCCACTCTTGGGTTTTCCCAGCGCAGTGGCGGTACCACTGCCGGGGGCAATGGTACAACCGCTGGGCATATACCTGGGAGGTGCAACCCAAGGGTATCACCCCTGGGGCGGTGGTTGAGCTGGTAGAACAGGGCCAATGATACAAACGCCCTTGTGGGCGGTACAACCGCTATAAGGAGAAAGCACTATTTCACATTGGAACAAAGGGACCTCTCTCTTCCTAGAACGGAAGGGAATGGTGGGTGAAGATAAGTGTGTACGTGCATTGATTCACCCAATACCTTCCGATGTGGATTCCCTCTTAATAGTACGGGTTCCCTACAACCAAAGAAATAGACACGCAGATAACGCTGTCTTCGATCTTTTCCGTCCAGAGGGAATGTCTAGCCAATGCAACCTGTACCTAAGCATAGAGTACCTGAAGAACTTAGCACACAATTATATCACAAGGATAGTTGTCATCATCACCCAAAACAAAAAGATGGGAAATGCCCTAACAATCTCCCCCTTTTTGGTGGATGATGACAACTACAAGATTTGCATAGAGGGTCTATACAATGTAGACGGGCTCCTCCTAAATGTGTGCACTCTTTGGATTTTCTTTTGAAATGCAAAGTCACACATTAGGGGAAAAGCTCCCTCTAGATTTTATAGACCAACCACTATGAAAGAGCAAAAATGATAGACAATAAGCATAAATACAAACAACCAACTAGGATAGACCATAAGCATAAATAGGACGCATGTCTCACACCATGCTAAAGTCACGCACCACAAGGTTCACAAACTGAAGGAAAGCAAATGAAAGACCAAGTTCAACTCTCAACACGAGGCAAGTAACCAACCCATGCAAATCCCGAGACCTAGTAAACCTCTCTCCTCCTTTGGCATCAAGACACCAAAAAGGAAAAGGGCGATGCTAACGCGCCATAGCTCAGTAGATCTCGTCTGACCCCTTGGTCTCATCTGAATCATGATCTTCAGACTGCTCATCTTCCTCCATGGTATCATTAACAATATCCAAAGTGGAGGTAGCAGGATGTCCAGATGCCTCAGCCTCATCATCAGTCCAGGTGCTATACGCAGAAATCCACTTGTCCTCTGGAGTGATGCTCTTCTTAGATTGACTCTTCATAGGCATGTTGAGGTGCTTCATAATGGCAATCTAATGGCGCCGAGCAAGCTTCTCATTAACATGTTCCCATACACCTTCTTCTGAATGTGAGATTGAAGGAAAAAAGTCTTCTTCACTTTAGTTGTTTGTGAGCTTGGTCACCCAGGAAGACTTGGCACTAGGCTCCATTTCAAAATCCTCATCATCTGAAGTGGCATAGACATCCTCGGGATCATCAGCAAGAAAGCGAGGCTCGACATGCTTCTTCTTCTTAAGATGCTTGACCTCATGCACGGTGAGGTTATCTGGCGCAGTGAGAAGCTCTCCAGCATGGCGAACAGCTTAAACTGAGTACAGAAAGCACATGACAAATGGTTCATTGATGGGGACCTTTCTGTAGATGACCATGTTGTACATCTCCTCCCAAAGCCACTTGGACACATCAAACGTAGCACCAGTCCCCACTTTAGTCTTCACGACAACCATCAAGTCAACAAGATACCCATGGATCTCATCCTGATTTCCAACCTTGGGCAGGAGCACATTGCAAAACACACGATGCATGATATCATAAACCTTCTCAAGATCCTTGGAATCACCAATAACGCCCCTCCCACGGATGTAGAGAGGTGCTAGCTTCTCCTTAGGCATAGAGTGGGGACGGTCGTGAGGACGAATGCCACCATTCCCATCGAGACTGGTATCCTCATAGCCAAGAGCATTGCAGAAGGCTCTCGAGGGCACTTGAAAGAACTCATCACAACACCTAAATGAGAGAGTGCGAGCATCATACTCACCAAAATGAACGGTTGCATAACACTGATGGATGAGCTGAACATCAAAGTCACAGTTGATAGACATGAGCTTCACCAAATCAAACTCCTCACAGAGAGCCAAAGTCCCTCCAGAGTACTCCATGTTGCCCCTCCAATGATACAGGACAATGGTCCATTGCTTGGTATACTGATTCTTGTTATGCTTGCAAAGCTCATGAACAATCCTCACTTGCATCTCATTTTGGAACTGAACAATAGTCTATCGAGGTACAACGGGAACCATCTACGGATTCCTTTTCCGGAAGGCTTCCCACTCCTTGGCTTTCCACTTGTGTAGAGGCATGACCACATGTTGCTTGGTGCTACATCTTGAGCACTGCACTGGTTTTCCCTTGAAGAGGAAAGGGTGATGTAGTAAAGTAGCGTAAGTATTTCCCTCAGTTTTTGAGAACCAAGGTATCAATCCAGTAGTAGACCACGCTCAAGTCCCACGCACCTACACAAACAAATAAGAACCTTGCAACCAATGCGATAAAGGGGTTGTCAATCCCTTCACGGCCACTTGCAAAAGTGAGATCTAATAGAGATGATAAGATAATATTTTTGGTATTTTTATGATAAAGACTAAAAGTAAAGAAAGCAAAATAAACGACAATAGAAATAACTTGTTGACGGGAGATCAATATGATAGAAAATAGACCCGGGGGCCATATGTTTCACTAGTGGCTTCTCTCAAGATAGCATAAGCATTACTGTGGGTAAACGAATTACTGTCGAGTAATTGATAGAATTGATCATAGTTATGAGAATATCTAGGTATGATCATGTATATAGGCATCATGTCCATGACAAGTAGACTGACTCCTGCCTGCATCTACTACTATTACTCCACACATCGACCGCTATCCAGCATGCATCTAGAGTATTAAGTTCATAAGAACGGAGTAACGCTTTAAGCAAGATGACATGATGTAGAGGGATAAACTCATGCAGTATGATATAAACCCCATCTTTTTATCCTCGATGGCAACAATACAATACGTGTCGTTTCCCCTACTATCACTGGGATCGAGCACCGCAAGATTGAACCCAAAGCTAAGAACTTCTCCCATTGCAAGAAAGATCAATCTAGTAGGCCAAACCAAGCTGATAATTCAAAGAGACTTGCAAAGATAACCAATCATACATAAAAGAATCCAGAGGAGATTCAAATATTGTTCATAGATAATCTTGATCATAAACCCACAATTCATCGGATCTCGACAAACACACTGCAAAAGAAGAGTTACATCAAATAGATCTCCAAGAGAATCGAGGAGAACTTTGTATTGAGATCCAAAGAGAGAGAAGAAGCCATCTAGCTAATAATTATGGACCCGAAGGTCTGAGGTAAACTACTCACACATCATCGGAGAGGCTATGGTGTTGATGTAGAAGCCTTCCGTGATCAATGCCCCCTCCGGCGGAGCGCCGGTAAAGGCCCCAAGATGGGATCTCACGGGTATAGAAGGTTGTGGCGGTGGAAATAGGGTTTTGGCTCCGTATATGATGTTTCCAGGGTATATGAGTATATATAGGCGAAGAAGGTCGGTGAGGAGAGATACAAGGGGCCCACGAGGGTGGAGGGCGCGCCCAGGGGGGTAGGCGCGCCCTCCTGCCTCGTGGCCTCCTCGTTGATTGCTTGACGTCCACTCCAAGTCCTCTGGATCACGTTTGTTCCGAAAATCACGTTCCCGAAGGTTTCATTCCGTTTGGACTCCGTTTGTGATTCCTTTCCTTCGAAACACTGAAATTGGCAAAAAAAACCCAGCAATTTGGGCTGGGCCTCCGGTTAATAGGTTAGTCCCAAAAATAATAGAAAAGTGTATAATAAAGCCCATTGAACATCCAAAACAGATAATATAATAGCATGGAACAATAAAAAATTATAGATACGTTGGAGACGTATCAAGCATCCCCAAGCTTAATTCCTGCTCGTCCTCGAGTAGGTAAATGATAAAAACAGAATTTTTGATGTGGAATGCTACTTGGCATAATTTTCAATGTAATTCTCTTAACTGTGGCATGAATGTTCAGATTCGAAAGATTCAATATAAAAGTTTAATATTCACATAAGAATAATAATACTTCAAGCATACTAACAAAGCAATCATGTCTTCTCAAAATAACATGGCCAAAGAAAGTTATCCCTACAAAATCATATAGTCTGGCTATGCTCTATCTTCATCACATAAAGTATTTAATCATGCACAACCCCGATGACAAGCCAAGCAATTGTTTCATACTTTTGATGTTCTCAAACTTTTTCAATCTTCACGCAATACATGAACGTGAGCCATGGACATAGCACTATATGTGGAATAGAATGGTGGTTGTGGAGAAGACAAAAAAGAAGAAGACAGTCTCACATCAACTAGGCGTATCAATGGGCTATGGAGATGTGCATCAATAGATATCAATGTGAGTGAGTAGGGATTGCCATGCAACGGATGCACTAGAGCTATAAGTGTATGGAAGCTCAACAAAAGAAACTAAGTGGCTGTGCATCCAACTCGCTTTCTCATGAAGACCTAGGGCATTTTGAGGAAGCCCATCATTGGAATATACAAGCCAAGTTCTATAATGTAGAATTCCCACTAGTATATGAAAGTGACAACATAGGAGACTCTCTATCATGAAGATCATGGTGCTACTTTTGAAGCACAAGTGTGGTAAAAGGATAGTAACATTGTCCCTTCTCTCTTTTTCTCTCATTTTTTATTTGGGCATTTTATCTTTTTTTTCCTTTCTCTATTTTTCGTCCGGAGTCTCATCCCGACTTGTGGGGGAATCATAGTCTCCATCATCCTTTCCTCACTGGGACAATGCTCTAATAATGATGATCATCACACTTTTATTTACTTACAACTCAAGATTTACAACTCAATACTTAGAACAAAAATATGACTCTATGTGAATGCCTCCGGCGGAGTACCGGGATATGCAATGAATCAAGAGTGACATGTATGAAATAATATGCACGGTGGCTTTGCCACAAATACGATGTCAACTACATGATCATGCAAAGCAATATGACAATGATGGAGCGTGTCATAATAAACGGAACGGTGGTAAGTTGCATGGCAATATATCTCGGAATGGCTATGGAAATGCCATAATAGGTAGGTATGGTGGCTGTTTTGAGGAAGGTATATGGTGGGTGCCGGCGAAAAGTGCGCGGTATTAGAGAGGCTAGCAATGGTGGAAGGGTGAGAGTGCGTATAATCCATGGACTCAACATTAGTCATAAAGAACTCACATACTTATTGCAAAAATCTATTAGTTATCGAAACAAAGTATTACGGGCATGCTCCTAGGGGGATAGATTGGTAGGAAAAGACCATCGCTCGTCCCCGACCGCCACTCATAAGGAATACAATCAATAAATAAATCATGCTCCGACTTCATCACATAACGGTTCACCATACGTGCATGCTACGGGAATCACAAACTTTAGAACAAGTATTTCTCAAATTAACAAATACTCAAGTAGCATGACTCTAATATCACCGTCTTCATATCTCAAAACAATTATCAAGTATCAAACTTCTCATAATATTCAATGCACTCATAAGAAAGTTTTTACTAATCTTGGATGCGTATCATATTAGGACTAATTTCACAATTTAAGCAAATTACCATGCTATTTTATAGGACTCTAAAAATAATATAAGTGAAGCATGAGAGAACAATAATTTCTATACAATAAAACCACCACCGTGCTCTAAAAGATATAAGTGAAGCACTAGAGCAAAAACTATATAGCTCAAAAGATATAAGTGAAGCACATAGAGTATTCTAACAAATTCCGAATCATGTGTGTCTCTCTCAAAAGGTGTGTACAGCAAGGATGATTGTGGTAAACTAAAAAGCAAAGACTCAAATCATACAAGACGCTCCAAGCAAAACACATATCATGTAGTGAATAAAAATATAGCTCCAAGTAAAGTTACCGATGGACGAAGACGAAAGAGGGGATGCCTTCCGGGGCATCCCCAAGCTTTGGCTTTTTGGTGTCCTTGGATTTACCTTGGGGTGCCTTGGGCATCACCAAGCTTTGGCTCTTGCCACTACTTGTTCCATAATCCATCAAATCCTTACCCAAAACTTCAAAACTTCACAACACAAAACTTAACATAAAATCTCGTGAGCTCCGTTAGTGAAAGAAAACAAAACACCACTTCAAGGTACTGTAATTAACTCATTCTTTATTTGTATTGGTGTTAAACCTACTGTATTCCAACTTCTCTATGGTTTATAAACTATTTTACTAACCATAGACTCATCAAAATAAGCAAACAACACACGAAAAATAGAATCAGTCAAAAACAGAATAGTCTGTAGTAATATGTAACTAACGCAAACTTATGGAACTCAGAAAAATCTACCAAAATAGGACGACCTATATAATTTGTTTATTGATCTTCTGAAATTGGAATCAGTATTTTATCACGTTCAGGTGAATTTTACCAATTGTTTTCGTGAACAGAAAGTTTCTGGAATTTTCAGCAAGATCAAATAACTATCATCCAAGAAGATCCTATAGGTTTTACTTGGAACAAACACTAATTAATACACAAAAACACATATAACCAGAGGCTAGATCAAAGATTTATTTCTAGACAGGAGCAAAAAGCAAAAAACTAAAATAAAATTGGGTTGCCTCCCAACAAGCGCTATCGTTTAACGCCCCTAGCTAGGCATAAATGCAAGGATAGATCTAGGTATTGCCATATTTGGTAGGCAATCCATAAGTGGCTCTCATAATAGATTCACAAGGTAATTTTATTTTATTTCTAGGAAAGTGTTCCATGCCTTTCCTTAACGGAAATTGGAATCTAATATTTCCTTTCTTTATATCAATAATTGCACCAATCATTCTAAGGAAAGGTCTACCAAGAATAACAGGACATGAAGGATTGCAATCTATATCAAGAACAATGAAATCTACGGGCACATAATTACTATTTTCAACAATAATAACATCATTAATTCTTCCCATAGGTTTCTTAATGGTGGAATCCGCAAGATGCAAGTTTAGAGAACAATCATCAAATTCATGGAAACCTAGCAAATCACACAAAGTTTTTGGAATCGTGGAAACACTAGCACCCAAATCACACAAGGGATAGCATTCATGATCTTTAATTTTAATTTTAATTGTAGGTTCCCACTCATCATAAAGTTTTCTAGGGATAGAAACTTCCAACTCAATTTCTCTTCATAAGATTGCATTAAAGCATCAACGATATGTTTGGTAAAAGCTTTATTTTGACTATAAGCATGAGGAGAATTTAGCACGGATTGCAACAAGGAAATACAATATATTAAAGAGCAATTATCATAATTAAATTCCTTGAAATCCAATATAGTGGGTTCATTGATATCTAAAGTTTTGACCTCTTCAATCCCACTTTTACCAATTTTTGCATCAAGATCTAAAAACTCCAAATTTTTGGGACGCCTTCTAACTAAAGTTGACTCATCTCCAGTCCCATCATTATCAAGATTCATATTGCAAAACAAAGATTTAATAGGGGACACATCAATAACTTTTAGATCTTCATATTTATTCTCATAAAAAATTAGAAGAACACGCTTTTACAAAGGAATCTTTCTTAGCACGCATCCTAGCGGTTCTTTCCTTGCACTCATCAGTGGAAATTCTCATGGCTTTGAGAGACTAATTGATATCATGCTTAGGTGGAATAGATCTAAGTTTCAAAGAATCAACATCAAGAGAAATTCTATCCACGTTCCTAGCCAACTCATCAATCTTAGGAAATTTTTCTTCAAGCAAAGCATTGAAATTCTTTTGAGAAATCATAAATTCTTTAACACTAGTATCAAAATCAGAGAGCATCTTATTAAAATTTCTATAAGAGTTGTTGTAGGAATTACCATAATTATTAGAGGAATTACTAGGAAACGGCCTAGGATTAAAGTTTCCTCTATACGCGTTGTTACCAAAATTATTCCTACCAATAAAATTCACATCCATAGATTCATTATTATTCTCTATCAAAGTAGACAAAGGCATATCATTGGGATCAGAAGAAACACTCTTATTAGAAAACAATTTCATAAGTTCATCCATCTTTCCACTCAAAACATTAATTTCTTCTATCGCATGCACTTTTTTACTAGTAGATCTTTCGGTGTGCCATTGAGAATAATTGACCATATTATTATCTAGGAGTTTAGTAGCTTCTCCTAAAGTGATTTCCATAAAAGTGCCTCCCGCAGCCAAATCTAAAAGATTTCTAGAAGCAAAATTCAATACGGCATAATTTTTTTGTATAATCATCCATAAGTTCAAACCATGAGTAGGGCAATTATGTATCATTAATTTCACCCTCTCCCAAGCTTGTGCAACATGTTCATGATCAAGTTGCTTAAAATTCATAATATCATTTCTAAGAGAGATGATCTTAGCGGGAGGAAAATACTTAGAGATAAAAGCATCTTTGCACTTATTCCAAGAATCAATACTATTTTTAGGCAAAGACGAAAACCAAGTTTTAGCACGATCTCTAAGCGAAAAAGGAAATAGCTTCAATTTAACAATATCATTGTCCACATCTTTCTTCTTTTGCATATCGCACAAATCAACAAAGCTATTTAGATGGGTAGCGGCATCTTCACTAGGAAGGTCGGCGAATTGATCTTTCATGACAAGATTCAGCAAAGCAGCATTAATTTCACAAGATTCAGCTTTGGTAAGAGGAGCAATCGGAGTGCTAAGAAAATCATTGTTGTTGGTATTGGTAAAGTCACACAATTTAGTATTGTCTTGAGCCATCGTGACAAACAAGCAATCAAACACGCAAGCAAACAAGAACCAAGCGAAAAAGAGGCGGACGGAAAGAAAGGGCGAATAAAAGGGCAAGGGTGAAGTGGGGGAGAGGAAAATGAGAGGCAAATGGCAAATAATGTAATGCGAGGGATAAGAGTTTGTGATGGGTACTTGGTATGTCTTGACTTGTGTGTAGATTCCCCGGCAACGGCGCCAGAAATGGCTCGTTGTCAGGCAATCAAATCTTGACTTGACTTTGCGTAAGCCTCCCCGGCAACAGCGCCAGAAATCCTTCTTGCTACCTCTAGAGCACTGCGTTGGTTTTCCCTTGAAGAGGAAAGGGTGATGTAGTAAAGTAGCGTAAGTATTTCCCTCAGTTTTTGAGAACCAAGGTATCAATCCAGTAGGAGACCACGCTCAAGTCCCACGCACCTAAACAAACAAATAAGAACCTTGCAACCAACATGATAAAGGGGTTGTCAATCCCTTCACGGCCACTTGCAAAAGTGAGATCTGATAGAGATGATAAGATAATATTTTTGGTATTTTTATGATAAAGACTAAAAGTAAAGAAAGCAAAATAAACGGCAATAGAAATAACTTGTTGACGGGAGATTAATATGATAGAAAATAGACCCGGGGGCCATAGGTTTCACTAGTGGCTTCTCTCAAGATAGCATAAGTATTACGGTGGGTAAACAAATTACTATCGAGCAATTGATAGAATTGAGCATAGTTATGAGAATATCTAGGCATGATCATGTATATAGGCATCACGTCCGTGACAAGTAGACTGACTCCTGCCTGCATGTACTACTATTACTCCACACATCGACCGCTATCCAGCATGCATCTAGAGTATTAAGTTCATAAGAACAGAGTAACGCTTTAAGCAACATGACATGATGTAGAGGGATAAACTCATGCAATATGATATAAACCCCATCTTTTTTATCCTCGATGGCAACAATACAATACGTGTCGTTTCCCCTACTGTCACTGGGATCGAGCACCGCAAGATTGAACCCAAAGCTAAGCACTTCTCCCATTGCAAGAAAGATCAATCTAGTAGGCCAAACCAAACTGATAATTCGAAGAGACTTGCGAAGATAACCAATCATACATAAAAGAATTCAGAGGAGATTCAAATATTGTTCATAGATAATCTTGATCATAAACCCACAATTTATCGGATCTCGACAAACACACCGCAAAAGAAGAGTTACATCAAATAGATCTACAAGAGAATCGAGGAGAACTTTGTATTGAGATCCAAAGAGAGAGAAGAAGCCATCTAGATAATAACTATGGCCCCGAAGGTCTGAGGTAAACTACTCACACATCATCGGAGAGGTTATGGTGTTGATGTGGAAGCCCTCCGTGATCAATGCCCCCTCCGGCGGAGCGTCGGAAAAGGCCCCAAGATGGGATCTCACGGGTATAGAAGGTTGCGGCGGTGGAAATAGGGTTTTGGCTCCGTATATGATGTTTCCAGGGTATATGAGTATATATAGGCGAAGGAGGTCGGTCAGGAGAGCTACGAGGGGACTACGAGGGTGGAGGGTGCGCACAGGGGGGTAGGCGCGCCCCCTGCCTCGCGGCCTCCTCGTTGATTGCTTGACGTCCACTCCAAGTCCTCTGGATCACGTTTGTTCTGAAAATCACGTTCCCGAAGGTTTCATTCCGTTTGGACTCCGTTTGATATTCCTTTCCTTCGAAACACTGAAATAGGCAAAAGAAAACAACAATTTGGGCTAGGCCTCCGGTTAATAGGTTAGTCCCAAAAATAATATAAAAGTGTATAATAAAGCCCATTGAACATCCAAAATAGATAATATAATAGCATGGAACAGTCAAAAATTATAGATACGTTGGAGACGTATCACTTAGTAGCGGCAGACTTTTAATGATGGGTTGGCTTGGTGGGAATCACAACCTCCTCCTCCCCATCAGACTCAGCAGGGCGCTTGCATCTTCGAGCTTGCTTCTTGGTCTTGGTACGAGGAGCAGAACGAGAACCAAAGCCACCTGCAAACACACACGGGAAGCACACAAGAGACCCAACAAAGATGAGAGGATTGCACACAAGAGCAAAAGTGTATATTGCTTGTGAATCAAAGAATGTAAAATAGTGCTACTTGGTTCAGGAATCCTGGTTGTACTGGTTCTACAACTGGGGGAACCGCTCCTCGGTTGTTCCGCCCATAGGGGCGGTAGAACCGCTGGAAGCGAGCAATACCACCAAATTGAGAACAACTGCCTACGGGATTTGAATCAACCTAGCAATATTCTAGGTTCTAAGAATACACAAACAATAGCAGGAGCATATATAGATCTCTTCCACCCGATAGTTTGGACAACAAACATGGGATATCAAGCAATGCCCTAAGAAGACGGAATCAAGGAATGAAACCCTAGAAAGAGGAAATGGGTCATTACCGGTATCCATGGGAAGAGATCAGGAGGGAGGGTGCCTCCACGCAGCAGATCCAAGGAGGGCCCAAAAATCCGGAGCGCCGAAGAGCACTCCGAGGCATGGGTGATGGCGACTAGCGGCTAGGGAAGGCGAGGCGAACAGGCACAAAGGGAGGAAGAAGATACCCCTTCGGCCCAACCCCTATATATACCTGCGAAGTGGTTGTACCGCTCCTAAGAGTGTTGTACCGCCCCCTGGGACACACTAGCGGTTGTGGGCGGTACTTCCGATGCCTGGGAGGCAGCGGTAGTACCACCTGAAACCGAGCGGTAGTACCGGCCAGGAGCACATCCTAGGAGCCAGCGGTGGAACCGCATCGACTACCTTGGTGGTACCCCTAGGACGATACAACCGAATGTCCTAGCCGTTGAACCGCCATGGGCACCGGTTGTACCGCCCAGTCAACATCACCCATACCATGACCAACTTGTGTTCAATTAGAAGAGATGGTTAAGAGATATAGAAGGGCTTGGGATGGAAACAAGTCACTCTAATAGGGTGCGGTAACCTCCAAGAGTGCAAGAAGTAACCAAGGAAAACCACTACTTGGAGATCACAACATCTAGGACCTAACAGATCTAGCAAGAGCGAACAAGATCCAAATAAACCAACCATTTCAAGGAGAAAAAAGGGTGGTGGCCGAGGCCACCTATGTTTGAGTTCATAGGTATGGCACCGCGAAGATTTTAACCTTGGGCCCATGACCAAAACTCATCTTTGAAGCACAGGTACCATCAAAATGGCTAATGTGAAAGACTTGATCAATTTATGTATAATGGGGGGAGGGAGAGTTAATTGAGAGAACAACACTCCCCCTATGTTCATGCCTACATATAGAACAATATATGATGATGAGAGTGGTGGGATGTGCCTAGATTCAAGTCACATTGCTCGAATCAATGATATTTAGCTCATGCCTTAACTCGCGAAATCTTGCTTCATCTAGAGGCTTGGTGAATATATCCACTAGTTGCTCTTGAGTGTTGATGTAGATGATATCAATATCTCCCCGCTTGATGTGATCCCGAATAAAATGATGACAAATCTCAATATGCTTTGTCTTGCTATATTGCACCGGATTGTGAGAAATCTTGATACCACTTTCAGTGTCACATAGAAGAGGCACTTTGTCACATGTGACACCGTAATCCTTTAATGTTTGCTCATCTATAGCAATTGTGCACAACAACTTGTGGCAGCTACATACTCAGCCTAGGTGGATGAGAGAGACACACAATTTTGCTTCTTCGAATACCAACTCACCAAAGAGCGACCAAGGAATTGGCACCCTCCGGAAGTTTACTTCGTATCCACTCAATCTCCCGCCCAATCCGAGTCTGAGTAACCCATGAGATCGAAGCTTGCTCCTTTGGGGTACCATAAGCCAAAGTTTGGGGTATGAGCCAAATATTGAAAGATTCGCTTGACCACCACAAAGTGTATTTCATTAGGCGCGGCTTGAAACCGTGCACAAATTCCCACACTCAACATGATATCCGGTCTAGATGCACAAAGGTAAAGCAAGGATCCAATCATGGAGCAATATACCTTTTGATCCACCGCTTTACCATTGGGATCACTATCAAGCTTGCACTTGGTGGGCATGGGAAGCTTGACCATCTTGACATCATCTAGCTCGAATCTCTTGAGCATGTCTTTGGGTATACTTGGCTTGGTTGATGAAAGTTCCTTCTCTTCTTTACTTGACTTCGAACCCGAGAAAGAACTTCAATTGCTCCATCATAGAAATCTCAAACTTCTCGGTCATTAGTGTGGCAAACTCATCATTGAAATATTTGTTAGGAGAACCAAAAATAATATCATCAACATATAGTTGGCATATTAACAAATCCCCTTTGACCCGCTTAGTAAAAGGAGTGGGATCGATTTTCCCAATTTCAAACCCACGATCTTGTAACAACTCAGTAAGGTGCTCATACCACACACGTGGAGCTTGTTTAAGGCCATAGAGCGCCTTCTTGAGTTTGTATACATGATTGGGGAGCTTGGGAGCCAAGAGGTTGTTTGACATACACCAACTCATTCAAAGGACCATTTAGAAATGCACTTTTCACATCCTTTTGTTGTAATTTAAAGAATATGCGAATAGATTCAACACGTGCAACGGGGGCAAAGGTTTCACCATAGTCGATACCCTCGACTTGGGTAGCCTTGTGCCACCAATCTTGCCTTGTTCCTAACAACCACACCGTTCGCATCTTGCTTGTTCTTGAAAATCCATTTGGTCCCGATGATATTATGTTCCTGCGTTGGCCTTGGCACTAATTCCCAAACTTGATTGCGCTCGAATTTGTTGAGTTCATCATGCATGACTTCAAGCGAATCCTGATCAACGAGTGCCTGATGGACCTTTTTGGGTTCAACACACGAAACAAAAGCGTGATGCTCACAAAAGTTTGACAATTGTTTATGTGTAGTTACCCCTTTTCTCAAGCTTCCAAGCACATTCTCCATGACATGTTATTGATGCTTTAGCTTGGAAGCCACCTTGGCGGCACGACGCTCCAAAAGTTCCTCGATGGGTATTTGAGGTGAAGGAAATATGCACTAGAGGCAATAATAAAGTTGTTATTTATATTTCCTTATATCATGATAAATATTTATTATTCATGCTAGAATTGTATTAACCGGAAACTTGGTACATGTGTGAATACATAGACAAACAGAGTGTCCCTAGTATGCCTCTACTTGACTAGCTCATAAATAAAAGATGGTTAAGTTTCCTGACCATAGACATCTGTTGTCATTTGATGAACGGGATCACATCATTAGAGAATGATGTGATGGACAAGACCCATCCATTAGCTTAGCATAACGATCGTTTAGTTTTATTGCTATTGCTTTCTTCATGACTTATACATATTCCTTTGACTATGATATTATGCAACTCCTGAATACCAGAGGAACACTTTCTGTGCTATCAAACGTCACAACATAATTGGGTGATTATAAAGATGCTATACAGGTGTCTCCCAAGGTGTTTGTTGAGTTGGCATAGATCAAGATTAGGATTTGTCACTCCATGTATCGGAGAGGTATCTCTGGGCCCTCTCGATAATGCACATCACTATAAGCCTTGCAAGCAATGTGACTAATGAGTTAGTTACGAGATGATACATTATGGAACGAGTAAAGAGACTTGCCGGTAACGAGATTGAACTAGGTATGATGATACCAACGATCGAATCTCGGGCAAGTAACATATCGATGACAAAGGGAATGACGTATGTTGTTATGCGGTTTAACCGATAAAGATCTTTGAGGGAGTCCTGGATTAGGGGGTGTCCGGACAGTCGGACTATAACCTTTGGCCGGACTGTTGGACTATGAAGATACGGAATTGAAGACTTCGTCCCGTGTCCGGATGGGACTTTCCTTGGCGTGGAAGGCAAGCTTGGCAATACGGATATGTAGATCTCCTCCCATTGTAACCGACTCTGTGTAACCCTAGCCCCCTCCGGTGTCTATATAAACCGGAGGGCTTAGTCCGTAGGACACAACAACAATAACAACAATCATACCATAGGCTAGCTTCTAGGGTTTAGCCTCTGTGATCTCGTGGTAGATCTACTCTTGTACTACCCATATCATCAATATTAATCAAGCAGGAGTAGGGTTTTACCTCCATCGAGAGGGCCCGAACCTGGGTAAAAACATCGTGTCCCTTGTCTCCTGTTACCATCCGCCTAGACGCATAGTTCGGGACCCCCTACCCGAGATCCGCCAGTTTTGACACCGACATTGGTGCTTTCATTGAGAGTTCCTCTGTGTCGTCATCATCAGGCTTGATGGCTCCTTCGATCATCATTAGCGATGCAGTCCAGGGTGAGACTTTTCTCCCCGGACAGATTTTTGTATTCAGCGGCTTTGCACTGCAGGCCAATTCGCTTGGCCATCTGGAGCAGATTGAAAGCTACGCCCCTGGCCATCAGGTCAGGTTTGGAAGCTTAAACTACACGGCCGATATCCGCGGAGACTTGATCTTCGACGGATTCGAGCCCCTGTCGAGTGCGCCACACTGTCACGATGGGCATGATTTAGCTCTGCCGCCGAACAGTGTCCTGGAGACCGCACTTGCAGCCGCTCCGACCTTTAATTCGGAGCCAACTGTGCCATCCGAGGGCGGGTGGTTAGACCCTGTCGCGGAGGCAGCAGCCTCAACGGAGATCGAACCGAACACCAACCTTATCCTTCGCGAGGCTCGTGACTCCACATTGCCGGACTCTGAACCATCCGCGCCCCTGCCAATCGAATCTGATTGGGCGCCGATCATGGAGTTCACTGCCGCGGATATCTTTCAGCACTCGCCCTTCGGCGACATACTGAATTCACTAAGGTCTCTCTCTTTGTCAGGAGAGTCCTGGCTGGATTATGACCGGCATGATTGGCATGCGGACGACGAAGAAAATCGACGCCCACCCACCACCCACTTCATAGCCACTGTCGATGACTTGACCGACATGCTCGACTTCGACTCCGAAGACATCGACGGTAGGGACGACGATGTAGGAGACGAACAGGAACCAGCGCCTATAGGGCACTGGAAAGCCACCTCGTCGTATGACATATACATGGTGGGCACACCCAAAGAAGGCAATGGCGACGAAACAACGGAGGATGACCCCTCCAAGAAGCAACCCAAGCGCCGGCGTCAGCGGCGCCGCTCTAAGTCTCACCAGAGCAAAAACGGTGATTCCGGCACAGGAGATAATAACACCCCGGACAATGCCGAAGACAACTCCCTCCAGCAAGATTCAGCGCAGGAGGATGGAGAAGCCAGCCCTCATGAGAGAGCGACGGATAGAGAGGAAGAGGATGATAATTACATGCCTCCCTCCAAAGACGAGGCAAGCCTTGGCGACGACGAATTTGTCGTGCCTGAGGATCCCATTGAACAAGAGCGCTTCAAGCGCCGGCTTATAGCCACGGCAAATAGCCTTAAGAAAAAGCAGCAGCAGCTTAGAGCCGACCAAGACTTGCTAGCTGACAGATGGACTGAAGTCCTTGCAGCTGAGGAATACGAACTCAAACGCCCCTCCAAGAGCTACCCAAAGCGCAGGTTGCTACCCCGATCAGAGGAGGAAGCATCTAAACCTACATCTCTAGCGTATGACGCGGCCGACCGGCCACCTCGTGGCCACGACAGAGAGGCCTCTCGGCCCACAACTCAAGCCGCACCCCGGCGTCACTCAAAAAATACATAGGCACGAGGAAATGCGCTAGACCTGCGAGATATATTGGAGGACAAATCAAGGCAAACAAGATCGATCTACGGATCGCGTGGGCGCCCCACGACACGAGACGATAACCGTCACGTTGGATACAGCAAAAGTAAATCCAGCCGGGCCGAACACAACAGACAAAACCCATTCGAGCTGCGTCATGATATAGCCCAGTACAGAGGCACTGCACACCCGCTATGCTTCACAGATGAAGTAATGGATCATCAAATCCCAGAGGGTTTCAAACTCGTGAATATCGAATCATATGATGGTACAACAGATCCCGCGGTATAGATCGAGGACTATCTCCTTCATATCCACAAGGCCCGTGGTGACGATCAACACGCCATCAAATATCTCCCACTCAAGCTTAAAGGACCAGCCCGGCATTGGCTTAACAGCTTGCCAGCAGAATCCATTGGTTGTTGGGAAGACCTGGAAGCTGCATTCCTCGACAACTTCCAGGGCACCTATGTGCGACCACCAGATGCCGATGACCTGAGCCACATAATTCAGCAGCTAGAGGAATCGGCCAGATAATTCCGGACACGGTTCCTAACCAAGAAAAATCAAATCGTCGACTGTCCGGATGCAGAGGCCCTAGCGGCTTTCAAGCATAACATCCACGACGAGTGGCTTGCCCGGCACCTTGGACAGGAAAAGCCAAAATCCATGGCAGCCCTCAAAACACTCATGACCCGCTTTTGCACGGGAGAAGACAGCTGGCTGGCTCGCAGCAATAACATGTCAAAGAGCCCTGGTAATTCGGATACCAAGGACAGCAATGGCAGGTCACGTCACAACAAGCACAAGCGCCGCATTAACAGCAACAATACCGAGGATACGGCAGTTAATGCCGGATTCAGAGGTTCTAAGCCCGGTGAGCGGAAAAAGCCATTCAAAAGAAGCACTCCGGGCCCGTCCAGTTTGGACTGTATACTCGATCGCTCGTGTCAGATACATGGCACCCCCGACAAGCCAGCCAACCACACCAACAGGGATTGTTGGGTGTTCAAGTAGGCCGGCAAACTAAATGCCGAAAACAAAGACAAGGGGATACGTAGCAACGACGAGGAGGAGCCCCGACCACCGAACAACAGAAGACAGAAGGGTTTCCCCCCACAAGTGCGGACGGTGAACATGACATACGCAACCCACATCTCCAAGAGGGAGCGGAAGCATGCATTAAGGGACGTACACGCGTTGGAACCAGTCGCCCCAAAGTTCAACCCATGGTCCTCCTGCCCGATCACTTTCGATCGCAGGGACCACCCCACTAGTGTCCGCCATGGAGGATTTGCCGCATTGGTTCTAGACCGAATCATCGACTGATATCACCTTACTCGAGTCCTTATGGACGGCGGTAGCAGCCTGAACCTGCTTTATCAGGACACAATGCGAAAAATGGGCATAGATCCCTCAAGGATTAAACCCACAAAAACGACATTTAAGGGCGTCATACCAGGTGCAGAGGCCCGTTGCACAGGCTCAGTCACACTTGAAGTGGTCTTCGGATCCCCGGATAATTTCCGAAGCGAGGAGTTAATCTTCGATATAGTCCCGTTCCGCAGTGGATACCATGCACTGCTCGGGCGAACCGCATTTGCAAAGTTCAACGCGGTGCCGCACTATGCATACCTCAAGCTCAAGATGCCAGGACCTCGGGAAGTCATTATAGTCAATGGAAACACCGAGCGCTCGCTCCGAACGGAGGAGCACACGGCGGCCCTCGCAGCAGAAGTACAAAGCAGCCTCTCAAGGCAATTCTCCAGTCCGGCGACAAAACGTCCGGACACCGTCAAGCGCGCCCAGAGTAACCTACAACAGGACCACCTGGCACATTCCAAGCAAGCGTAGCAATGCGGCCCCAACCCCAGCCCTCGCGAAACGGTGAAATCCGTGCTACGCGTACATAACTACGCTCTGAAAATACCATGGGCACAGGGGGAGGGGCACGACCACGTCACGCCCCAAATGCGGCTCAACCGCACTAGGGGCTGCCGATTTTATTATCTTTTCTTACTTTCAGGACTTTACTCTCCGGAAGACTTGTTCGGCAGTACAATTGCCGAACACACGATACAATAACCAAGGAGGCAGAAAGCTACTTCACACTACGGAATTCCCAGGTGGTCTCTATAACGAGCAAAAATACCTGTCATAAATACCATTCTGCAGCTCGCCTCTGGGGGGGGGACATGTCAAATAGTCCCATCTCTTGCTTATCGCACTATTTGTATCGTTCTGCTTTGAATGCACCTTTTTTCGAATAAACAATGCTTAGCTTCAGTCTATTATTGCATTCTCTATTCATTCCCTTTTATGTATATATGTTCATTCATGAAATTTAGCACCCGTACACTTTGGTACGGCCAATACGCCAGGGGCTCAAGCACCCCATAACACGGCATGAGAAGTCCGAACACTTTCACAAGTGCGGCACTCCGAACTTATAGCATTATATGCATCAGCTCTGAATCATGTCTTTGGTCAATAGTTGGGTTTGCCCGGTTCCCATGTTTTGGTACCTTACGTTCCGCTATATCGGCTAAGGTAGCACTGGGAGAACTACTGCGATTGTGCCCCAGTTCAGCTGGGCTAAGCACCTTAGTAGAGAAAGCTAAAACTGACTGTCATGATAAGGCGAGAGCTGGTCGCTATTCGAGAGGTTTCGAGTCCCTAAAGACTTATGCCGCTTAGGGCGAGGAGTCGGCTTTGTCCGGCTTAGGCGTGGATAGCGCCCCGAACTCGGTCTTCCGAATACTAGGGGCTTCACCAAAATTTAAAATTATAGAATTCTATGGCTAAGTGAGAGTGATAAAGCACTATAGTCCGATTGCCTTGTTCGTTGTGCTGAGCGCCTCCCTCGAAGGACCCAAGAATGGGAAAAAGAGTGCTCAGGTTTATTCCGAACACCCCAGCACTCGTGCCTTGGGGGCAGAAGCCGACGACTCCCTATCTCTCATATTTAATAAACGGCCGCACAGAAGGTAATATTTTAAATTCAAACAAGCGTTGCATAGCGCATATGAATTCAGCGTACAGGATCACAAATGCGAGTTCACTCAAAAATTACATCTTTGGCACACTCATCCGCCACAAGGCGGGTACCCTTCAGAACGCCCTCATAGTACATTTCAGGGCAGCGATGCTCCTTGCCCTGCGGTGGCCCATCCGTCACCAGCTTCTCAGCATCCATCTTGCCCCAGTGAACTTTAACATGGGCAAGCGCCCTACGGGCACCTTCGATGCACACGGAGCGCTTGATCACCTCAAGCCAAGGGCAGGCATCCGCAAGCCACTTGACCAGCCCGAAGCAGCTCCCTGGCATGGCCTCTCTAGGCCACAGCCGGACTATCAGACCCTTCATGGATTGTTCGGCCGCCTTATGGAGCTCGACCATCTGCTTCAGCTGGTTGCTTAGGGGCACCGGATGTCCGGCCTCAGTATACTGAGACCAGAACACCTTCTCTATCGAGCTCCCCTCCTCGGCTCGGTAGTGCTTTTCGGCATCTCACACACTGCGGGGCAAATCTGCGAACGCTCCTGGAGAGTTCTGGACTCGGTTAAGTAATAAGTACTTCACTTTTACGTGCTTGCTTTGCATAATGAATGCCTTACCCGCCGCTATCTTCTTTATCGCCTCAATTTCCCGAAGGGCCTTTTGGGCTTCAGCCTTGGCATGCTTGGCGCTCTCGAGGGCCGAGGCAAGCTTGGACTCTCGGGTCTTCGAGTCAAGCTCCGAACTCTCGTGTTTTTTCACGAGAGCCTGGAGCTCTTGCTGCACCTCCTCCACCCGCGCTTCCTGTTTCCCTCGCTCAGTGCGCTCCGTGGCCACTTTGTTCTCGGCCTTGGGCAGCGCCTGCTTCAAGGTTGCCACCTCGTTCGTGGCCCCTGCCATAGCCACGATGATCCTGTCATTTTTTGCAACCACATCTTTTTACTATACTTACACAAGGTATTACTTACCATCTTTCTCCTCGAGCTGCTCCTTGGCAAGGCCGAGCTCTTTCTCGGACCGCTCGAGGCTTCGCTTCAATGCATCGACCTCCGCAGTTAGTGCGGCAGAGGTCAGCAGCGCATCCTGCACACCCATATTGACATACTTATGTTAGACTCCTGCGGATATTATTAGATTCTCACTTCGGCTTTTCTTGGCAAACACCGAACTGAGCATCAGGGGCTACTGTCTATGCGGTGATATTTTCATATATTCTAATTACATACCTCAAAGCCTGTTAGAAGGCTGGCATAGGCTTCAGTCGGTCCGCTCTTGGCAGACTGAACCTTCTAGATCACCGTACTCATTACAGTACGGTGCTCCTCGTCGATGGAGGCGCCGTTAAGCACCTCCAGCAAATTATCCGGTGCCTCCGGTTGGACGAAGGTCGCCGGAACGGTAGGCTTGCCCCTCTTAGTGGGGTGCCGCCTGCCGGAGTCCGGAACCACTGGAGGTTCCGGTGCGGTGTTCGTCATGGGGCCGGACATGGAGCCCTTGGGAACTTTGCTCCCTTTGCGCCTCCAGTCCGGAAGGTCACCCCCTGGCGCCTCCGGGACTACCTCCCCTCGGCTTGATGCCTTTTGAGACAACACCTCGGCGTTGTCCGTAGGGTGGGGGGAGGAGGCCGTCGGAAGTGATCCTTCGCTGCTCATGGCCGACGGGTCCAAAGAGCCGCTCGACGAGGATACGTCAATACTGGCCCGGGACGGACTGCATAACCGTATCCGGCGTTAGAGGAAACTGCGCAATTATAAGGGGCCACGAGTTACTCTGGTGCCCGAATACTTACGATCTCGCCAGGGGCTTGGCCCTGGGTGGCCACTCGTCGTCGCTGTCGGCGGCGGTGGCGGAGTAGTCTGGAGGGAGAGTCTTCCCCTTCTTGGACCGTCCGGCCTCCCCAGTTGGGGCGACCTTCCTTTTCTTTTCTCCCCCTGCTGGAGGGGAAGAAGTTTCTTTTTCCTCCTCCTCATCTTCGTGGGAGGAGTGCGCCTCGGAGTCATCAGACGACGAGTCTGATACCGCCGGGCGCCGGGAACTCTTTCGGGTTCCCATGGCCTTCTTCTTCGGCACCACGTAAGGTGTCGGGACCACCAGCTCCGCTAAGCGAGTGTCCGCTGGGCCTTCGGGCAGAGGAGCCGGACAGTCAATCTCTTCGGCCGTCTCCACCCATTCCTGTCAAAGGTACGGAAGCTTAGATCCCGCATAGAGTTAAACTATAAAGAATGAATACCCTATAAGAGGTAAAACAGCTTACCGCGCTGGCTTGGCACTTCGTGCTGAATCCGCGATCCTCAGTAAGGGGAGGGGGGACCTCGGCGCCCTTGAATAGCACCTTCCAAGCATCCTCGTGCGCTGTGTCGAAGATCTCGCACAGAGTTTGGTGCTGGGCCGGGTCGGACTCCCACAAATTGAACGCCCGCTGTTGACACGGGAGGATCCGGCGAATGAGCATGACCTGGACTATGTTGACGAGCTTGAGCTTCTTGTTCACCATGTTTTGGATACAGGTTTGGAGTCCGGTCAGCTCTCCTGAACTACCCTAGGGCAGGCCCTTCTCTTTCCAGGAGGTGGCCGCATGGGGATTCCGGATCGGAATTTGGGGGCCGCTGCCCATTTGGGGTCACGCGACTCGATGATGTAGAACCACCCCGATTGCCACCCCTTTATGGTCTCCACGTATGAGCCCTCGAGCCATGTGGCGTTGGGCATCTTGCCCACCATGGCGCCCCCGCACTCCGCCTGCTGGCCGCGCACCACTTTCAGTTTTACATTAAAAGTCTTCAGCCATAGGCCAAAGTGGGGCTTTATGCGGAGGAAGGCCTCACACACGACGATAAACGCCGAGATGTTGAGGATGAAGTTCGGGGCTAGATCGTGGAAATCCAGGACGTAGTAGAACATGAGTCCCCGGACGAATGAGTGGAGAGGGAATCCCAATCCACGGAGGAAATGGGTGAGAAACACCACCCTCTCGTGGGGCCTAGGGGTGGGGATGAGCTGCCCCGCATCTGGGAGCCGATGCGCGATGTCCGCGGACAAATATCTGGCTCCCCTCAGCTTCTTGATGTGTCCCTCCGTGACGGAGGAGACCATCACTTGCCTCCCGCTCCGGACATGGTTGGAGAAGGTTGAGGAAGGAAATGTGGGCTTGAGCGCTGGAGCTCGAGTGCGCGAAAATGGATGAGCGAAGGAGGAAGAAGGCATGGATGGAAAAAGGTGAACCCTTGTCCCTTTATATGGGCGGACGAAACTATGCGTCCCCACCAGCCTGGTAAAACCCGCTCGTCCCCCAAGCGCCATAAATGATGGCGCGGTTGGGTTACCCACGTCCGTATTGATGAGAATCCCGCGATACGGGGACACGATATCTGCTTCGACAAGACGTGCCAAGGAAACCGCCTCGCAAAATGTGCTCAGATTGGTTGCAAAAAATAGTTCGCATAATGGCTTGGATGTGGTGTGATGTCACATTGCAGGATACATTAGCAGATTAGATTTGTGGAAATGTTATTCTCTCTACGGTGGTATGTGGAACTTGTTTTGCAGAGCCGGACACGATCCTCGTGTTCAAAATCTTCTATGAAGTATTCAGAGGAGGAACCTGCCTTGCAGTGCTGAAGACAATCTGCGCGCCGGACTCGTCGTCATTGAAGCCTGTTTCAGGGGCTACTGTGGGAGTCCAGGATTAGGGGGTGTCCGGACAGCCGGACTATAACCTTTGGTCGGACTGTTGGACTTTGAAGATACGAAATTGAAGACTTCGTCCCATGTCCGGATGGGACTTTCCTTGGCGTGGAAGGCAAGCTTGGCAATACAGATATGTAGATTTCCTCCCATTGTAACCAACTCTGTGTAACCCTAGCCCCCTCCGGTGTCTATATAAACCGGAGGGTTTAGTCCGTAGGACACAACAACAATAACAACAATCATACCATAGGCTAGCTTCTAGGGTTTAGCCTCTCTGATCTCGTGGTAGATCTACTCTTATACTACCCATATCATCAATATTAATCAAGCAGGAGTAGGGTTTTACCTCCATTGAGAGGGCCCGAACCTGGGTAAAAACATCGTGCCCCTTGACTCCTGTTACCATCCGCCTAGACGCACGGTTCGGGACCCCCTACCTGAGATCCGCCGGTTTTGACACCGACAATCTTCGTAGAATATGTAGGAGCCAATATGAGCATCCATGTTCCGCTATTGGTTATTGACCGGAGATGTGTCTCGGTCATGTCTACATAGTTCTCGAACCCGTAGTTTCCGCACGCTTAACATTTGATGACGATTTGTATTATGAGTTATGTCTTTTGGTGACCGAAGGTTGTTCGGAGTCCCGGATAAGATCACGGACATGACGAGGAATCTCGAAATGGTCGAGAGGTGTTATATACGGACATTAGAATGGTTCCGATAAGGTTCGGGGATTTATCGGAGGACCAGGAGGCCATCGGAACCCCGCGAGAAAGTTAATGGGCCTATTGGGCCTTAGTGGAGGAGAGGAGGCAGGCCATGGGAGGAGGCACGCGCCCCCCTTGCCCAATCCGAATTGGACAAGGGGAGGGGCGCGGCCCCCCTCTTTCCTTCTCCCTCTCTCTCCCTTCCCCTTCCCCCCTCTCCATTGGAAGGAAAGGGGGCAAATCCTACTAGGAGCGGAGTGCTAGTAGGACTCCCCCCCATGGCGCGCCCCCCTTGGGCCGGACTCCACCTGCCCCTCCTTTATATACGTGGGCAGGGGCACCCCAAAGACACAACAGTTGTTTCTTAGCCGTTGCGGTGCCCCCCTCCACAGATTACCACCTAGGTCATATTGTTGTAGTGCTTAGGAAAAGCCCTGCGTGGATCACATCACCAACATCGTCGCCACACCATCGTGTTGACAGAACTCTCCCTCGACCCTCTACTGGATCAAGAGCTCGAGGGACTACATCGTGCTGAACGTGTGCTGAACACGAAGGTGCCGTACGTTCGGTACTTGGATCGGTTGGATCGTGAAGACGTTCGACTACATCAACCGCGTTACCACCCACTTCCTAGGGGCGGTTTTGCCCTTCTTGGCAGTACCACCCACTTCCTTGTTCTTCTTCTTCTTCTCATGAGCACCCTCACCCACCTTGATAAAGGTGTCCTTGAGCGGGAGAGGTTGCTTGGTCATGTTCTTCTTCTTCTTCTTTGACTTGGGAACAAACCCAAGTCCTTCCTTTCCTACAACTTCCTTTTGATTGCTCAAATGGTCATTGAGTTTCTTCTCGCCTTGTATGCAAGTCACAAGGCCCTTCTCAAGTTGATCTTTCAACAGAGCATTTTCCTCCACAAGATGCACATGCTTGCAGCAAGGGTTATTAGCATGGGCATTATCAATTAGAACGAAAGGAGGGCAAGTGAAAATATCCTTAGTTAGATTCACTTGGAGTTGATGATGAGACTCTTTGATAGAAGCATGAACACCCTTCAAGACCTTGTGAGCCTTGTCAAGTGTATCAATTTCTTCCTTGAGTCTATCATCGCCTACCCAAAGTGCGACTTTCTTGGATTTAAGCACACGAATAAGAACAATAGCATGATCAAGATCTTTTTGCAATTTAGCATGATCAACATTGTGTGACTCCTCAAGAGTCAAATGAAGATCTCGCTCTTCCTCTAGAGAAATGTAAAGATTCGCAATCTCATCGGCATAGTCACGACCATGCCCCTCCAACTTGGAGATAATAGCCTCATGCGACTCAATGATTTCATTGGACTCACCAAGTTGTTCCAAGAGAGCAACAAAGTGCTTCTTGGACTCACCCTTGAGCTTGCTCAAAAACTTGGTGAACTCATTCTCATCAACTTTCTCCACCTCACTATCATCAACATAATTTAACAATATAGGTGTCGGTGTACTAAAATAGGGGTACCTTAGTACCCCGAACTTGTGCACGGGCAGTCGTAGCACCCCGCGGCAAGGCCTGCCAGGTGATCGCCAAGACCCCCCATGGTCCCCTCTTGGGCCATTCAAGAACAACGTATTTGAGCCAAGCCCCCGGCAGGAGGAGCCTGCCGGGAAGGCCACCCGAAGAGAGCAAGGCCCCGGCAAGAGGAGCGTGCCGGGACGACCGCTCGAAGCACAAGACCCCGGCAAGAGGAGCTTGCCGGGAAGGCCAACCACGGCGCGACAAGGACCTTGCCACGGCGCGTCCCGCGCTCCGGCAAGGCCCGGTGAGCGACAAGCTCCCGGGCGCGACAAGACATCCACCGCGGCAAGGCGTTTGCCGCGGCAAGTTACCACCCCGTGCCTGCGCTCCAGCTCACCCACCAACGTGTCGCTCTGGGGGCATTCCAGGCGCACGTGGCAGGAGGTTGTGTAGCCAGGGGCATGCGGTGGCGAAGCGGAGCTGACAGAGTAGCCATCGTGGCAAACGGTGGCGCTCCTGACGGTCCACTTCCCTGCACCGTCTGGGCGACGCGGACGGGCATTTAATGCCCTTGTCCCCCGCCGTCAGAGTTAGGTATGATAGCACTGTACAGCCACTGTACAGGCAGCTGTACCCACTACAGCATTCTCCCATTTTTGCCCCCACCTGCGCTACCACCTGTGGGTAACCCCTGGAGCATATAAAAGGAGGCCCCATGCGCACGTAGGAGGGGGAGGACACCCATCGCCACGCTCGGTCTCGCCAGCGGCTCGTGTGTACTGTAGCACCACGCGCTCCCGAGCAAGAACACAATACAATCCACAAAGCAGCAGTAGGGTTTTACGCATCCTTGCGGCCCGAAGCTGGGTAAAATCCCTTGTGTGCACCGCCTCGATCCGCTCTTTGTGCAACCTCCGTCCCCCGCCGAACCAGTAAAGGGGCTCGGTCCCCATAGGTGTTCGAGGAAGCCGATTCCCCCCGACATCTTTGGCGCGCCAGGTAGGGGGCGTCGAAGTTGTGCGAACCTGATCCGGCGCCTGCACCAGCTAGATCTCCTTCACCTTCATCGACATGCCACCGAAGAAGAAGGCTCCGGAGGTGGCTGGTCCGTCCGCGTCGAACCCGCCGCCCTTGGAGCGAACGGGTGGTGGGGACGGCGCTGGCGGCGGGATGGGCATCGTCGAGCCAGCGCATGGCGCCACGGCGCCCGAACATGCACCGAGCTCGTGACGCTACGGCGTCCGAACCTGCGCCGACGCCCCTCGGCGTAGGCAAGCCCTAGTCATACCAGGCAACCTTTCGCTCTATTCCATGGAGCGGAGGCAGTTAGCCCCACAGATCTCGCGTACGGTCCACCTCGAGTGCTCGCTCACGCTGAGCTCGAGCGAGAGCAGCTGCGTCGAGATGACGCGCTGCTCCTCGAGGAGGACCGTCTTCAGGCCGCTGTGCGAGCTGCTCGCTACCAGCAAGCTTTGCGCCGCTTTTATAGCCGCAAAGTTAGTGCCAGAAGTTCCGAGGAAGTGGGAAGGCCCTTGTGGGGTGAAACGAGTCGCTAGGCCTGGCGCTGTCCGTCTTGAGACCGAAGATACCACTCCGGTGAGCAACTCCTGGAACGTTGGGCATCTTCGTAAGTTTCGCCCGTAAGGCGTGGTTGTCGGACCCCGTCCGGCAACCACCCTTCTGTACAAAGTCTTGCCGCTGTTGCATGTGATCCTTTGTACAGAGCCAGGCGCAGACCCTGTGCGCAGATTGGGTTCATGTGCTCCGCGCACCTTGTCGATCTCATGCTCTTCGTTCTTTGCATGCATTATCTGACACTCTGTGCAGCACCGACCCCCGGTAAGCGACGGCGAGCCCCATGTTACGCCTTGCCGGAAGGCGACCTTGCCGGGCAGCGAGCCGCGGAAAAGCTAAGTTGCTAAAGCTTGAGCAATCGAGTTTTTACAATTTTAAGGTTATCTTCCTCGAACGACCGTGCTTTGTATGGAAAACCTGTGCGCGGAGGGACCGGTTCATGGCTAGTTGCGCCCTTACTTCATTTCGAGTCCGCTCAACGACTTAAGTGTGCTACAACCAGAGTGGCATCCTTACTTTGTTTCGAGCTCGTGCAGCAGCTTAAGTGTGTTGCGACTGCAGTCGCAACACTTAATTTGCTTTGAGCCTGCTCAACAATTTAAGTGAGCTGCAGCTAGCCGCGACAAGGTTTCTTGCCAGTAGTGGCGCCACTGGCGGGCTGCTGATGTCCCGCACTCAGAGCCCGCGGTAAGGCGGAGGCCTACGCCGATAAGTCCCCAGAAGCGTAGGGCAAAAACATACAAAGCACAGAGTCAAGTAGAGGAAATAACAGTGCAGTCACTACCTAAGATAGAGTTATATTACAAAGGCAAGCTTGTCGCAGCCCTAATGAATCGCCTTCGTGACTTGGCCAACAGCGACAAGAAAGGGAAAGGGGAGGCGGCCTAATCCACACGGTCGCCCTTGATCCTCTTGATCCCGGCCACCTTCTCCACTATGGGCGCGACGAGGTCCCTGATCTCCTCGAGGTCGGCCTCTGCCGGCAGGGATTTGAGGATGTTGGTGAGCCTGATGCCGGGGTTGCGGAAGGCGACCTTCACCAACACCTTCTCGAGGGCTCCGGCGACGGCTTCGCGCGTCTCGCCGGCCAGCTGCTCTGGGATCGCATTCCGGAGATGCTTGAGGACCGCCACCACGCCCTTGAAGAACGAAGTGAGCTTGGCGCTGGGTGGGACGTTCTCGCCAGTGGGATACTCGTGGCCCTCCATCCCCAGCAGCGTCAGCTCCTTGTCGATGGAGGCGGCGATGTCCACGAGGCCCTCGGTCCACTGCTCCACCGTCGCCCTGAATTCGTTCTGGGTGACCGCGGCGCTCTCCAACAACGCCTCGTTGTCCGCGACCTCCTTCCGCAAGGCCGCCTCTTGCTCCTTGGCGCTGTCCAGCGCCTTGGACAAGGTGTCCAGCTTCAACTCGAGGTCGGTGTTGGAGTCCTTGGCGGCGTCGAGCTCCTTGATCTTCTCGGCGAAGCGGCCCTGCAGCTCACCGAGGGTGTGGGCACCCTTCTCGCGCTCCTGCTTGAGCGCGGCGAGCTCCTCGCCGCTCGCCTTGAGGTCGGTGTCGAGCTGCGCCACCTTCGCCTCCAGGGCCTCCTTGGCGGCCTCGGCGACCGCGACAGCGTCTCGCGCCTCCTTGAGGGCTCCGCCGAGCGCTTGCTCGCGTGCGGCGACCTCCTCCTCGTGGCTGGCGAGGCTGGCTTTCTGCTGCGCCAGCTCGCCCTCCCGCGCGGCTAGCCCCGTGGCGGCAAGCCTTTGCTGCTCTTCGGCTTCCGCCTTCTCGAGGATGAAGGCCGTCCGCGCCTTGTCGAGCTGCCTTCGCTCCTCCGCCAAGGATCGGAGGGCCTCCTGGTTGAGCTCCCGGAGCTCCCCGGCGCGCTTCTCCATGTCCGCTCCCGCCTTCGCGACAAGCGCTTCCCGGCGTTCCACCTGGGCTTGTCGGGCGCGGTAGAGCGACACCAGCTTCCGGAGCAGCCGCTCCTCTTCAGGCTCGCCGCTGCTGCTACTTGGCGCGTCAACCAGCATCAGCCCGGCGGAGGCGAGCACCTCCCCGTCCAAGGCCTCCCCCTCGACCGACGCCCTGGAAGTCGACTCCCAGGGGAGCTTGATGAAGATATCGTCGCCGGCCTTCAGGTAGGCGCCTGGCTGGGGCTCCTCGGGGCCCGACGCCGCTGCGGAGGCGGGATCGGCGGTTGGAGCAGCGCCTGGCGCTCCTGCGGCCTCAGGGCCGTCAGTACGGTCGCCGGCCCCCTCACCCGCGGCCGCCTCGGCGGCCTCTTCGCCGACCGGATCTTCAGCACCCTCCACCTCCCCGGTGGCGGCCATGTCGTCGGTATGGCCGCGCGCGTCCTCCTCGACGACGACCTCGGTCTCCATCGGGTCCGTGGCGGGCGGGTCTGAAGGCCGAAGGAGGGGGAGAAGTCCAGCAACTATCCAAAGAAGAAGAACCCCAGGGGAGTTTCGAGGCAAGAAGGTTACCTGGGCCAGGGTCTGCCGTCGCGGTCTCCGTCGCCAAGGGGTCGTCGGCATCGTCCCTCGCCGGAGACGGCTCTCTTGCCGGGGACTGCTCCCTTGCCGAGGGCTGCTCCCTCGCCGGAGACCGCTCCCTTGCCGGGGACTGCCCTCTTGCCGGGGACTGCTCCCTTGCCGGGGACGGCTCCCTCGCCGGGGAACTCCCCCTTGGCGGTGTAGTTGTAGCGGGCGGCTCATCGGGGATGGTCTCCGGACGCTCCTGGCGGGGCTGCTCTGCTCCTACACAAATCATCAGCCAGATGTCAAGAAAAGCGAAGGGCACTCGGGCGCGCCCAACGGCGGGAAGCAAGTCATATGCTTACGCTGGGGGCTGCGCTGGGGGCTGCTCTGAGGATTAGTTGGTGGGTCCGGCAAGGTCATCTCAGGCGCACCCCCTGCCGCCACTGAGGGCTCGTCGTCGAGGATGACCACTGGGACCTTGGCTCTCTTTGCCATCCTCTGAGCCAGAGTCCTGAAAAGGACCAATTTTGGAGGAAAGCGAATGAGATGCGAGGCACAACTACAGGAATTGAAGAGACTCAAGAACAACGGGGATCTTACTCCTCTCCCTCTTCCTCGTGGGAGCTAAGCGCGGAGAAGTCGAAGACCGGCTTGCTCCTGGCGCGGGGAGGCGGGGGAGTAGGCTCCCGTGGCCGCTTGGCGGGAGCAGTAGACGACTCCGCTCCGGCTGCCGCCGCGACGCGAGAAGCGACAGGAGCAGAAGCCGCGGCCCGCGAAGACCCCGCTCCTGCTGCCTCAGAGGAGCGCGTCACGCGGCGCTGCGGTTATGGGCTCGTCTGCCGCACCACCTCCCCAGCCTTGCGGAGACGCCTCCGTGGCTGGGCAGGGGGCTCCGCTTGCGACGAGCTGCCCGAAGGTCGGGAGGAAGAGGCGTCAGCCTCCGGCAAGCCGCTCGTGCCCTCGGCGGACTCATCCGCCCCTGCGCCGTGCCCGGCAAGCTCTTCCTCGCCGGCGAACTCCGCTCGGTCGGCAAGGCTTTCCGCCTCCGCTGCATCCGCCTCCGCCAATGTGAAGCCGAACTCGCCCGCGGCCGCGGCTGCTGCGGCCTCCTCCATCCTGGAGGCGATGTACGCCAACTCCGCGTCGGTGGTGTCGCGGGTGAGGCCCCTCTGCTCGTCGGCGTTGACTGGCCTCTCCACCAGGTCGTCGAAGAACGCCCGCACGACATCATCGGCGGGCTCCTGCCAAGTGGAGTCGATCCCGTGTGAGTCGCACAACGGCATCATTGCAAGGATGCGGCTGAGCGACGAATTGTTGCACAACGGGACGACGCCTCGCGGCAGCCTGAACCATTCGGGGTGGTCGGGGTCGTGCTTGAACAGCGCCCTGAGCGTCCCGTCAAGCTCCAAGACGGTGAAATTGAAGTTGAGGCCAGGGCGCAGCCTCATGATATCCGCCGCATTCTGGAACTCCCAGGCAGGCCTCCCCTTCTCCTCCAGGGGAGCGATGCGGCGGTGGAGGAAATCTGTGCCGACGGCGCCAACTGTGAGCCCGGCACGCCTGAGCCGCAGGATCCGGGTGACGGCAATCCGCAGCTTGTCGTCGTCCGGAGCCACGTCGCTCCAATCCCTGCCGCGCCCCACAGGGGTTTGGCGCACGGCGGTGAATGGCTGCGGGTTCTCCTCGACGATCAAGCACCAGTCTGCTCTCCATTGCTCCCATTTGCTGCGGAGCTCTCCCTCCAGATAAGCATCCTTCCTGCCGGGCTTCGAGATCCAGGCGATCACGCCAGAGAGGGGCTCTCCTCTCTCTACTCGAGGCGTGAAGAAGTGGCGGAAGGGAGCTACGTTTGGAAAGACTCCGACAAAATTTTCGCAGAGATGTGCGAAAATTGCCATGGTCAAGACAACATTGGGGGTGAAGTCAAGAAGGTGGAACCCGTAGGTGTTCATGATGTCGCAGAAAAATTCAGAGAAGGGCGGGCAGAGCCCGCAATAGAAGAACAGAGCGAAGAAGGGATACCCGGTCGGATACTCCTTCTGGGCGATGCCGGGAAGAACCCTCGTGCGCGGATGCGCTCGCGTCCTCGCCGACCAAAAGAGGTAGTATTCCTCCCTCAGGACCAACGCGTCGAGCTCAGGGGGGAAGACCGCCTGCTCCTTTCGCTGCGCCTCGAGCCGCTGCGCCTCGGCCGACTTCACGGCCTTCCCTTTCCCCTTGTCGCCCTTTGGGGCCATGGCGGAAAGAGGGAGGGAGGTCGACGGCGTCGGTAGCACTGGTGGCGGCGGAAGGGGGGCGGAGCGCTGCTTCTCTTGGGAAGTGGCGGAGGATTTCGAGGAATCGCAACTGGCGGGTGGGCGGACTGCCCCTGTCTCCCCTGCTTATAAGGGGAGGAGGGGGGCGTTTCGCCTTTCCGATTAAATAAATCGCCTGCGGCGTGACGCGCGCTTGCAGGGCTTAGCCCCGCGCACGCCGCCCACGTCACGCACGCCTCTCCACACGATGCCGCGTTCGGCGCGTGCCGTTCGGGGAGGACGTGGTGGGCGCAGAAGCAGATGCAGCGTGATCCAGGCCGCGCGTGCCCGTGCACTGTTTTGGGCCTGGCCCAACAGCGCTCGGCACCGTGTATGGCCCAGGCTCGGGGGATCCTATCGGTGTACTAAAATAGGGGTACCTTAGTACCCCGAACTTGTGCACGGGCAGTCGTAGCACCCCGCGTCAAGGCCTGCCAGGTGATCGCCAAGACCCCCCACGGTCCACTCTTGGGCCATTCAAGAACAAAGTATTTGAGCCAAGCCCCCGGCAGGAGGAGCCTGCCGGGAAGGCCACCCGAAGAGAGCAAGGCCCCGGCAAGAGGAGCTTGCCGGGACGACCGCTCGAAGCACAAGACCCCGGCAAGAGGAGCTTGCCGGGAAGGCCAACCACGGCGCGACAAGGACCTTGCCACGGCGCGTCCCGCGCTCCGGCAAGGCCCGGTGAGCGACAAGCTCCCGGGCACGACAAGACATCCACCGCGGCAAGGCGTTTGCCGCGGAAAGTTACCACCCCGTGCCTGCGCTCCAGCTCACCCACCAACGTGTCGCTCTGGGGGCATTCCAGGCGCACGTGGCAGGAGGTTGTGTAGCCAGGGGCATGCGGTGGCGAAGCGGAGCTGACAGAGTAGCCATCGTGGCAAACGGTGGCGCTCCTGACGGTCCACTTCCCTGCACCGTCTGGGCGACGCGGACGGGCATTTAATGCCCTTGTCCCCCGCCGTCAGAGTTAGGTATGATAGCACTGTATAGCCACTGTACAGGCAGCTGTACCCACTATAGCATTCTCCCATTTTTGCCCCCACCTGCACTGCCACCTGTGGGTAACCCATGGAGCATATAAAAGGAGGCCCCATGCGCACGTAGGAGGGGGAGGACACCCATCGCCACGCTCGGTCTCGCCAGCGGCTCGTGTGTACTATAGCACCACGCGCTCCCGAGCAAGAACACAATACAATCCACAAAGCAGCAGTAGGGTTTTACGCATCCTTGCGGCCCGAAGCTGGGTAAAATCCCTTGTGTGCACCGCCTCGATCCGCTCTTTGTGCAACCTCCGCCCCCCGCCGAACCAGTAAAGGGGCTCGATCCCCATAGGTGTTCGAGGAAGTCGATTCCCCCCGACAGAAGGAGTAGTAATGATGGTGGTTTTGATGTTAGGAGTTACCTTGTTGATACCTTTGGCCATGAGACACTTGGCAATGGTGTTTTCGTTGGGGATGCCGAAGAGAGACACCTTGGAGGGGGAAGATGTAGAATGGAAATGGTTGTTGTTGCCATTCCTTCTCCACTTGTATCTTCCTCAACATCATCGGAGGGGTACTCTTCATGTGCCATGAAGCCCTTTGGAGGAGACTTCTTGGTGAAGTTGTTCTTGCTAGGGAAAGACTTGGCTTTGTCTTTGTGAATTGTTTGCCACCATTGTCTTCCCTCTTATCGTAAGGGCAATCCACCACAAAGTGACTCACATTGCCGCAATTGTAGCAAGTCCTTACTCATTGCTTGTTCTTTGACCCACTTGAGTTGTTCTTGGTGAAGTTGGGCCTTGAGTTCCTTTTGTTGCTCCAAAATTGCCTTGATGCAAGAGCCATGTGCTCATGGTAAGCATATTTGGTGTCCTCGGGGCCACAGTCCTCTTCTTCTTCCTCTTCTTCTTACGGAATGGCCTTGGCCTTCAAAGAAAGGGTGGGAGTGCTTTTCTTTGATCAAACATGAGCAAGAGCATTGTTGGCGGTCTTGTTCATGATGTTCATGGCAATAAACTCATCCAACACTTCACTTGAGGTTAAGGTGTGAAAGTCCGGCCTTTGACGAATCACGGAAGATGTGGCCTTGTTGAATGGCATGATGGCCTTGAGGAACTTGCGCTTGATCCAAGTGTCATCCGTATCCTTGATCCCATGGTCTTGGAGAGAAACCGCAAGAGTTGACACCCTTTGGTAGAGATCACGCGGATCCTCATCTTCTATCATCATGAATTCATTGGCCTCATCAAGGATCACCTCAAAGTTGGACTGTTGAATGCTTGAGCTCCCCTTGTACATGGACACAATGTGTTCCCAACAATCCTTTGCACTAGTGAAGGGACGTAGGTGGGATAGATCTTCGAGTGGGACCGCATCTTGAAGGATGAACAACACGGAGTGATTGTATTGATTGTCCACCTCTTCTCTTGGGGTGAAGTTGTTTCGATCATGCGAGTACAAGCCTTGCTCAATGATTCTCCAAAGATTTGTTGAACTATGATTCAAATGACACTTGATGCAAAAGACCCAATTAGCAAAATCACCTTTAACAAGCTTGGGAGGAGGACCATGATTATTAATGCGAGGTGTAGGGACCGGTCCCCCATAGACCGGGGGAGGGGGAACCGAGGCAAAGGTTCCCGTCCCATTCTTGTCGCGAAGGGAAGAAACAAGAGTACCTTTAGCCGCTTCCTTAGCGGAATTGGCCTCCGACTCCGATGAGGTGAGATTAACCACAAGCAAAGGATCGGGAGAAGCTTTCATCCCCTCAAGTAATTCTTTAAGCATGGACATGACTTTGGTCGTCATAAACGTCTTAAGTGAAGCCATAGCTTCATTTAAGTCATCTCGAGTGATCGAAGTCAACTCCACGGCCTCGGGAACTTCTTCCCCGGTGTCAACCAAACTCTTCGGGTGGTGAAACCCTTAATAAAGAGACGAGGCTCTGATACCAATTGAAAGGATCGATTGTCAGGACCCCGATCCTAAACCACATCGATCCAGCGTGTAACACATCATATCACTTTGCGGCCTCACGCACGGTACTCCCACGGGTGCCACCTTACCTGGCCCGGGACCGTTTGCGCCTTTTGGCTCACGTATATGATAGTGTCGCTAGCATCCATATGACAGAGAACCCGGGCCGACATGACTAGTCGTGAACCCAAAGCGGCGCTAGCCTATGAGGACAGGCATTCATGAATCACTTCGAACATGTCGGTCATCAACGTATCTATTCGGGCTGTAGCACTGGGCTAACAGGACTCCGGTAACCCGGGCTGTAGCAGGCTAGGCAGGACTCCGAATATCAGCGCGTGACATTTCCCCTAAGGGACAGACATAGGAACGACGTGAAACACATGCCGGCCAGTCAAGTGTCCAAGCAGTAGTGCTGGGCTAGCAGGACTCCGGTGAACCGGGCTGTAGCGAACTACTATCGCTTAGAAGCACAAGACTTACATTTCCCCATATGAAAGGCTGCCAAGGATAAACAACTAGATAGTCGGATCCCACTCATACCAAGCATTTCAATCATACACACAATATGCCCGATATGAGTAAATACAACATGGCATCACAACAGTACTCTACGACTCAAGTACTTTATTTAGAAGGCTCCGAGGAGCCATACATATCATACATACAGATAGGGGTCACATGACCCAACACTCAAGTCATACAAACATACAAGCACATGCGGAAGCAAAGTAGTCTGAGTACAGACACTAGAAAGAAAGAAGGCTTGATGAAGCCTGTCTATCTACAAAGACCCTTCACAAGTCTTGGATCACCACCTGGGTGATAAGTCACTCGTCAACGTCGAGGTCTACATAGAACCCATCAGAGGGGTTGGTGCAGTCGTCTGAAAAACATGATTAAAGCAACATGAGTACGGAGGTACTCAGCAAGTCTTACAACAGGAACCTACTATACATGCACATTCTCAAGAAGGTAGTGGGGTTATTGCAGCAAGCCAGCTTTGACTCTTGGCTAATCTATCCTACGATAGACACCATTTGTAAAACATTTGTCGCACACGAGTCCACTAACACCATCACAATACTCCACCGTGGATCCTCTCTCGCCATCCTGCGAGAGGGCCATCCGCGGTACTCACACTTATCTTGAGATTTTTAGCAGTATCCATTTAACTTGTCTATGAACTGATATAGGCAACCCAGAAGTCCATTACCGCGGACACGGCTATTCGAATAGATGATGTTAACCCTGCAGGGGTGTACTTCTTCACACACGCTCTCACCACTTATCGCCGTTTACACGACATGTACTCGGCAACCTTCAAGCGGAAGCCCAGCGAGGGTGTCGGCCACGGCCTACCTAAACACTCAAGTCTCTAGTCCAGGTTTATCGCCTATTCGGGTTCCATCCGCAGGGAGTCCGGCCGAGGTTTCCACTAACGGCCCCGAACGATGTGAACAGGGTTCCCGAGACACCAAACGGGCGAGTCGGTACACCGTGCCACGTGCCTACCGCAACACAGCCCACCCCGATGGTCAGCACCGCGTGCGGCCCCCAGCATACTACAAACACCAGAAACTACTTTGTAACTCCTGGACAGAGGACAAGCGTGATCAAGAAGCCGAGAGAGTCAATAAAGGATCCCAATGTGTGGTAGTAACTGTATCATGGATCACAAACACAGAACTCAGTTCCTAAGGACGGCCTCAATGAAACAACCCACCATGTACTCCTACATGGCCTCTCATCGATTCCTTTACCAAATCGTGTTCAACACTTCACTCTTGTCACCGACACAACCTTTCACTCCAGTTCATCATCCCGATGAGCCAGACCTGACACAACTCTAAGCATAGCAAGCATAGCATGGTAGGAACACACATACACATGTATTGGCTCAATCAACTCCTACACATGCTAGTGGGTTTCATCTAGTTACTGTGGCAATGACAGGTCATGCAAAGGAAGTGGGTTCAACTACCGCGACACACAGCAGTTTGAAACGCGTTGTCTTAATGCAGTAAACGAGAGCAGAAGCGAGAACATGGGTTTGTATCGGAATGATCAATGGTTTGCTTGCCTGATGGAGTGGTGGTGGGATACTGCCCTTCAACTGGATACTCGGAGATATCCTCGGAGGCAGAACCTACCACGAATGACACATTGCAACACAATCAATACATGACGATATGCAACAATATGATGCATGCATTGACATGGCAATATGAATGTGTCCTGGTCTTGTGCAAGTTAAACCAGAAGGAAATGACCCCATTTGAACCAAAGATTCAAATGGTAGTGCATTTATAAGATCATATTAGTGCGATATCTTATAATGCCTAAACAGTGGGTTTAACTTGTTTTAACATGCATGAAACCAGTTCCATTGGATAGGTTGGATTTTTCTGATAATTTTTCATATATAAAACTTTGCATTTGGAGTTATAGATAATTTTCTATGAATTTTTGAAGTTTGAGCTATTTTCTGGATTTTCCTGTATAAAAATAAATCCAGTAATTAGTTATTGCGTCAGCATGAGGTCATGCTGACCTCAGCAGGTCAACAGACCCGGTCCAGGTCAAACCTGACGCGTGGGTCCCGCGTGTCAGGGTTATTAGATTAAACAGATTAGATTAATCCTAATTCTGGATTAGTTAGCGGACGGGGCCCACATGTCATAGACCCAGGGGGTCAACGGGTCAACTCCGCCGGCGTTGAGCCGCCGGCGACGTCCAGACGCGGCGGAGGAAGTGTAGATTCGTGCTCCAGCGACCAAATCGACGGCGGAGCACGTCTACGTGATGCGGGAGCTGACCCGCAACTCTTGGTGGAGTTGGTTGAGGTCGGGGTGGCCGGAGTTGGCGCCGGCGACGAGTTTGGCGGCGCCGGGGCTCGGGTGAAGGTGAAACCGGGGATGCGGGGCACGGCGAGGTGCGTGCGGTAGTGCGTTGGCCTCCTGGGGTTGCGGTGAAGCCATTGGACAGGGTGGCGCGGCCGTTGGGTGGCCGGAGCCTCGTCGGCGACGAGCTCCGCGGCAGCGCGTGCGGTTGAACTACGTGCAGTCGCTGTGGTGCACGAGAGGAGGAAAGGAGAGGATGGGGAGGTGGCTAAGCTCACAGCAAACTCGCAGAGCCAGACGGTGTGGTCGGGGACGAGCTGGTGCGGCGGTGAGGTCGAAGGGGATCTCCGGCGGCCGAAGGTTGAAGAAGAGCTCGGGGGAGCGTTGTAGAGCGAGCGAGCGCTCGGGGCTCGGCTAGCTCGAAGAAGAGGAGGGCGGCGGAGCTTCTGGACAGGTCGGAGCGGCGCAAGGACGACGGAGAGCGCGACTACGGCGACGGTGCAGCTGCGGTGGCGTCGGCCATGGCGGGGGAGAGCGAGGGAGAGAGACAGGGGGGAAATGGACGTGTCCAGGGCGTCGGGGGCACGACGTGGAGGCCGTCCAGAACAGCGGGGCGGCGAAGCAGAGAGCAGGTGGCGTCGTGGCGAGCTTGCGCTCGTCGGCGTCACCACCCTGCCTGCCTAGCGGGGACGAAGCAGCTGGCTGGCTCGGGCCAGCACAGTGCTGGGCCGCCAGGTGGGCCGGCTGGGGGGGTTTGGCCAGGTAAGTCCTTTTCTGATTTTTTGTTTCTTTTTCTATTTCTTTTGTAACTTGGTGGAATTATTTAAATTACCTAGACCACTCCAAAAATTCTCAAACTGCACATGCTTGCTATTTAAAATATAGACAACATGAAACATTTCTGTTTGAGAATATTTGAACATTTAAAATATTTTTATAAATTTTAAATGCCCAAATTCAAATACTTATGTGTTAATTCAATAACCTTCTGCTGACCTAGAAAAATGTGCACTATTTTTGCTAGGGGGTTTAATCCAAGACAAAGAGGGTGAACATTTTAGAAGGGCATTTCAGGTTCATTGAAAAAGATTTTAGTAAACCCTAGTTATTTCCAGGGGGGGGGGGGGGGAAGTGTGTGTTGGGGGTTCTGGCATTTCCCATTTCAGAATTAATAGAATTTAAACATGATGCACACTCTAATGCATGGCCCAGCTAGGGATGTGACAACTCACCCCCACTCAAAAGAATCTCGTCCCGAGATTTAGGTTCCTCCGGAAAGAAGGCGGGGTACTCAAGTCGAAGACGATCCTCCCTTTCCCAGGTAGCCTCTTGCTCGGAATGGTGTGACCATTGAACCTTGAGAAACTTGATATTGTGGCGTCGAGTGGTACGCTCGGCTTGATCAAGGATACGAACGGGGTATTCCCGATAAGTGAGGTTATCTTGGAGATCAAGCGTTTCGTGGTCCACCCCACGGATAGGATCCGCGAAGCAACGCCTGAGTTGAGAAACATGGAAGACATCATGAACTCTGGAGAGATGCGGAGGTAGATCCAATTGGTAGGCAACTTCCCCTCGTTTGGCAAGAATGCGAAAGGGTCCAATGTAGCGAGGAGCCAATTTGCCTTTGATACCGAATCGATGGGTTCCCTTTAAAGGGGTAACCCGAAGGTAAGCCATCTCGCCGACTTCATAAGCCATGGGCTTATGCTTGCGGTCATACTGACTCTTTTGTCGAGACTGGGCGGTTTTCAACTTCTCACGAATAATACGAACCTGCTCTTCTGCATCCTGGATCATGTCCGGGCCAAAGAGTTGTCTCTCGCCGGTTTCTGACCAGTTAAGAGGCGTTCGACATTTCCGTCCATAAAGAACTTCGAAAGGAGCTTTACCCAAGCTAGCTTGATAACTGTTGTTATAAGCGAACTCGGCGAATGGAAGGCACTTCTCCCAATCCATACCGAAGGAGATGACAGAAGCTCGGAGCATATCCTCCAGAATTTGATTGACTCGTTCTACTTGACCACTTGATTGAGGATGGAAGGCGGTGCTAAAGGAGAGTCGAGTTCCCAAAGCATTTTGGAAACTTTCCCAAAATCGAGAGGTGAAAAGACTTCCACGGTCCGAATTAATTTCCAATGGGACACCATGAAGAGACACTATTCGAGAGATGTATAAGTCAGCTAGCTGGCTAGCGGTTATACTCTCGCGAATGGGTAAAAAGTGGGCTACTTTGGAGAGACGATCGACAACAACGAAGATAGCATTATTCCCTCTTTTGGTCCTGGGAAACCCGGTGATGAAATCCATACCGATTTTATCCCATTTCCATTCAGGAATATCCAAGGGCTGAAGGGTGCCAGCAGGCCGTTGATGCTCTGCTTTAACACGACGACAGACGTCGCAAGTTGCAATGTATTGAGCGATTTCTCTCTTCATCCTGGTCCACCAAAACCTCTGGCGTAGGTCTTGATACATTTTAGTACTACCGGGATGAATGGTGAGAGGGGATTCATGAGCTTCCTTAAGGATCAATTGTCGTAAATGTTGTTTCTTGGGAACCACCAAGCGGTTCTCGAAGAAGACCACACCTCGTTTATCCATGGAAAAACATTTAGCAACTCCGCTAGCAATGTTCTCCTTAATCCGAGATATCCCTCTATCATACCGCTGAGCGGTAATGATTTGATCCGTAAGGTTAGGTTTCGCCACCAGGGTGGATAGGAATCCTCGAGGAGCAATATGAAGGTTAAGCTTACGAAATTCCTCGTGGAGAAGTGGTTGACCTTGTTGTAACATCAAGTTGTTACAATAAGATTTACGACTTAGTGCATCAGCCATGACATTGGCTTTGCCTGGGGTGTAAGTTATTCCTAAGTCGTAATCCGAGATCAACTCGACCCAACGTCTTTGCCTGAGATTCAAATCCGGTTGGGTGAAGATATATTTCAAACTTTGGTGATCAGTGTAAATTTCGCAACGATTACCCAGAAGGTAGTGTCGCCAGGTTTTGAGTGCATGGACTACTGCTGCAAGCTCTAGATCATGAGTAGGATAATTATCCTCATGTGGACGCAACTGTCGAGATGCGTAGGCAATCACATGACGATCTTGCATGAGTATGCAACCTAGTCCTTGTCGCGAGGCGTCGCAATAGATAACAAAGTCCTTAGAGAAATCTGGTGGTACCAGTACGGGAGCAGATGTCAGGCGTCTTTTCAGTTCCTGAAAGCTGAACTCGCACTGTGGGGTCCACTCGAACTTTTTATCTTTCTTGAGGAGTTCAGTTAGAGGCTTAGCAACTTTGGAGAAATTCTCGACGAAGCGGCGGCAATAGCTCGCTAAACCCAGAAAACTCCGAACTTGCTTGACCGTTTCAGGTGGAGTCCAGTCAAGGACAGCTTGAACTCGCTCGGGATTGACAGCAATGCCCTTGCCAGAGATTACATGGCCCAGATAGGTCACTTCTGGCAACCAGAATTCGCACTTGGAGAATTTGGCATAAAGGCAATGCTCTCGAAGTTTCATCAATACTAGCCTTAGATGTTCGGCATGTTCTTCCTCATTCTTGGAGTAGATGAGTATATCATCGAGGTATACCACGACGAATTTATCCAAGTACTCCATGAAGATCGAGTTCATTAACCGAGAGAAGGTGGCTGGAGCATTGGTTAAACCGAAGGACATGACGGTGTACTCGTATTGGCCGTAACGAGTAATGAAAGCCGTTTTGGGAATGTCTCCGTTCTTGATTTTGATTTGATGGTAGCCCAACCTCAAATCCATCTTGGAAAAGACTGAGGATCCAGCGAGCTGGTCATACAGATCGTTGATCCTGGGGAGCGGATACTTGTTCTTGATAGTGACCAAATTGACAGGTCGGTAATCTACAACCATCCGATCCGTTCCATCCTTCTTCTTGACGAAGAGGACGGGGCAAGCCCATGGAGATGAACTAGGACGGATGAAACCCTTTTGCAAGGACTCATCGAGTTGTTTCTTAAGCTCAGCTAGTTCTAGGGGTGCCATCTTATAAGGTCTTCTAGAGATTCGGACGGTTCCTGGGACAAGGTCTATCACGAACTCGACATCTCTGTCAGGTGGAACACCTGGCAGTTCCTCTGGAAAGACATCCGGGAAGTCACGAACTACCGGAATATCTTCAAGGTCTGGAAGGGGATTGGCATTTAGAGAGTAGAGCTGACGCTCCGATACTCGGGTCAAAACATTGACTGTCTTGCCCGATGGATGGGTAAGTTGGACAGTTCTAGTTGAGCAGTCAATCTTGGCGTAATGAGCTGACATCCAGTCCATACCCAAGATAATGTTTATGTCTGAAGACTTGAGAGCTATTAGTGACGCAAGGAAGACCAATCTGTCAACAAGAATTTCATTTCCATGGCTGATTCTAGAGGTTTGCCACTTAGAACCAGGGGTTTGAATTACCATGGAGGTGGGCATGTCACAAAAAGTGGTGTTGTGCAAACGAGCATAGCTCTCAGAAATAAATGAATGAGATGCTCCAGTATCAAAGAGAACAGTTGCCGGATGGCAATTAACAAGGAGCGTACCGAGAACGACGTTGGGGTCCTCTTGAGTCTCTTCAGCTGAAACGTAGTTGACATGGACACGAGCAGTGGTGGCTGGCTTGGCGACAAGCACTTTTGCTGTTGACTTACCACGGCCAACAGACTTTCCGAACTGGCTGGGGTTGTTCTGGGGACACTCACGGATGTAGTGGCCCGGCTCACCACACTTGAAGCAAGTTATCGAAGTGGGGCGTGGAGCAGCATTGGCAGGGGAACCACCAAAAGTCTTGGGCGGCACAAACTGCTGGTTGGGACGAGGCGCCTCAAAGGATGGCCTCGGGGTATACCTGGGTGGCATAGCAGAATTTGGGATCCAGACCCGGCGCATCTGTGATCCAGAACCGGATGAAGATCCATAGTCACGGGAGTGCTTGCGTGAAGCTTCAAAATCATTCTGCCCCGTCTCGGCACTGATGGCCTTATTGACTAGCTTCGGAAAGGAAGTGCATTCATGCAGACGAAGGTCACGTCGGAGCTCAGGGCTAAGTCCCTTGCGGAACCTTGCCTGCTTCTTGGCATCGGTGGACACCTCTTCGGGAGCATAGCGTGCAAGCCTTCCAAATTCGCGACTGTATGCATCCACAGTCAGCTTCCCCTGGGTGAAGTTACAGAACTCCTCCCTCTTGCGATCCATGAGACCTTCCGGAATGTGATGCTCACGAAAAGCGGCACTGAAATCAGCCCAAGTAGTGAGTTGGCCGACCGGGCGCATAGCTTCATAATTCTCCCACCAAAGGCTGGCAGGACCTTCGAGGTGATAGGCAGCAAAGGTGACTTTATCATCTTCAGCCACGTTGGCAGAACGTAGCTTGTGGGCGATGCTGCGGAGCCAGTCATCCGCATCGAGAGGTTCGATGGAATGATTGAACTTTGGCGGGTACAGCTTGACAAAGTCATTGATGGACACCGAATTGATCCTCTGCTGGCGTGCAGTGTTCTGCTCAATCCGCTCTAGCAAGCGGTTGGTGTCGCGCCTGTTGCGCTCTGCCTCCAGCATCACTTCGGCCAGAGAGGGTGGTTGAGGCAGACTTTCCTCTCTAGGTGCACTAGCTTCTCCCTGCTCCGGAGCAGCAGGGTTGCTGCGGGTGTTGACCATCCTGGGAAAACAAAACAGCGATTTAAACCAGGATGGCAAAATCTGGCCAAGGAAGTGCGGAATGTAATGGGTAACAAGGAATGCAGAGATGATCATCCGTATGACATGGTAATATAGAAACTGCCATATATATACCAACGGTCATACACATCATACATAGTTTAGTACAAGCTCAAGCTGAGGTACAACTAAGACGAAAGACGTTACATCTCATCGGAGGCATTCCAAGCTCCTATACATTATTTTTCTACACCTCCGGAATTGATACACACTAAGTTATATTCCACAATCACGCAGGACGGTGGACATACAACTATTACAATACTAGCGAGACTACTACTAGCTCAGGCGGCTCCGTAGAAGTCCTCATAGAAGTCACCACCCAGACCTGGAAGCGGAACATGGTCATCTGGGAACAGACGGTCCTGCGGTGCTTGTGGACCATAGGGACTTGGATGCGGCCTCGGTCCAACAGATGGCGGTAGAAGAGGCCCACGAGGAGGGGTGATGCCTCCCACCTCACGCCATTCCATGAAGTCTGGCAGACTAGCCCGCACAGGGTACAAGTCTCTCGTGTCCATGTATCCGGCTTGCACAGCAGGTGCAAACCTCGTCAAGGTGGCCCAATGATCAGCACGAGCATTAAAGAGCTCCATACGCAAGGCCCGGTTTTCACGGTCCTTATCTTCCAACATCTCAGTAGTGGTGCAAAGAAGTGAGTCCTCATGGGATGCATCACTGTACATGCCCTGAAGGTAACCATGCGCCCCAGGGAGGGATGCTGGCATGTAGCGAAATTCAGTGTTGCTCAACAAGGCAGTTCTAGCTCGCATAATGGTCATCATCGAGTAGGCTGCATCTTGAACGGACATCCCAATAGTGATCCCGAGCCCATAAGAACGGTGGAGTGGTTCCGTGGCTCCGGGATAAGATGGATATATCCTGACCGTGCACAGATATTGGCTCTGGTTGAAATCTCTAAACTGCTCTTCGACGGTGTATTCAGGGTACCATCGGTAACCTGCCTCAACCATCACTCGAACCAACATGGCGGTATGACCACATACACCGATGCAACGGGTCAGACGAACCACTTGGTTTTGGGGACGGGTAGCCATCTGAAAGCACAAAATAGTGCAAAGGCATTAGAATTTCTGGATGAAATTGGACAGCATAACGGCTGTAAATGCTCAGAAAAAGAATTGAGACATCCACAACAGTTTGCGAAGCCACTCAACAACAACATATCAAGGTTCTGGTTCAGTTGGCAACATACTAAACTTTAGTAGAACTAAACTGGGTTGTATCCAACAATCCTATAAGTTACTACGGATTTAGTAACACGTGAACCTGATAGAGAGCAGAGAGCCTAGTCCTTAACCCACGTAGAATGAGAAGAGGATGACTCAGAATAGAGGGCATAAGGTAAAGAAGTAAAAGAGCCTTACGTTCCCTCCCACAATCAATTCCCCTACATATAACTAAAGCATTTCTAGACTCGACATCGACCAGTTTGGCTTAGCGAACCTACAGGCAGTCCGGCTCTGATGCCAACGCTGTCAGGACCCCGATCCTAAACCACATCGATCCAGCATGTAACACATCATATCACTTTGCGGCCTCACGCACGGTACTCCCACGGGTGCCACCTTACCTGGCTCGGGACCGTTTGCGCCTTTTGGCTCACGTATATGATAGTGTCGCTAGCATCCATATGACAGAGAACCCGGGCCGACATGACTAGTCGTGAACCCAAAGCGGCGCTAGCCTATGAGGACAGGCATTCATGAATCACTTCGAACATGTCGGTCATCAATGTATCTATTCGGGCTGTAGCACTGGGCTAACAGGACTCCGGTAACCCGGGCTGTAGCAGGCTAGGCAGGACTCCGAATATCAGCGCGTGACATTTCCCCTAAGGGACAGACATAGGAACGACGTGAAACACATGCCGGCCAGTCAAGTGTCCAAGCAGTAGTGCTGGGCTAGCAGGACTCCGGTGAACCGGGCTGTAGCGGACTACTATCGCTCAGAAGCACAAGACTTACATTTCCCCATATGAAAGGCTGCCAAGGATAAACAACTAGATAGTCGGATCCCACTCATACCAAGCATTTCAATCATACACACAATATGCCCGATATGAGTAAATACAACATGGCATCACAACAGTACTCTACGACTCAAGTACTTTATTTAGAAGGCTCCGAGGAGCCATACATATCATACATACAGATAGGGGTCACATGACCCAACACTCAAGTCATACAAACATACAAGCACATGCGGAAGCAAAGTAGTCTGAGTACAGACACTAGAAAGAAAGAAGGCTTGACGAAGCCTGTCTATCTACAAAGACCCTTCACAAGTCTTGGATCACCACCTGGGTGATAAGTCACTCGTCAACGTCGAGGTCTACATAGAACCCATCAGAGGGGTTGGTGCAGTCGTCTGAAAAACATGATTAAAGCAACATGAGTACGGAGGTACTCAGCAAGTCTTACAACAGGAACCTACTATACATGCACATTCTCAAGAAGGTAGTGGGGTTATTGCAGCAAGCCAGCTTTGACTCTTGGCTAATCTATCCTACGATAGACACCATTTGTAATACATTTGTCGCACACGAGTCCACTAACACCATCACAATACTCCACCGTGGATCCTCTCTCGCCATCCTGCGAGAGGGCCATCCGCGGTACTCACACTTATCTTGAGATTTTTAGCAGTATCCATTTAACTTGTCTATGAACTGATATAGGCAACCCAGAAGTCCATTACCGCGGACACGGCTATTCGAATAGATGATGTTAACCCTGCAGGGGTGTACTTCTTCACACACACTCTCACCACTTATCGCCGTTTACACGACATGTACTCGGCAACCTTCAAGCGGAAGCCCAGCGAGGGTATCGGCCACGGCCTACCTAAACACTCAAGTCTCTAGTCCAGGTTTATCGCCTATTCGGGTTCCATCCGCAGGGAGTCCGGCCGAGGTTTCCACTAACGGCCCCGAACGATGTGAACAGGGTTCCCGAGACACCAAACGGGCGAGTCGGTACACCGTGCCACGTGCCTACCGCAACACAGCCCACCCCGATGGTCAGCACCGCGTGCGGCCCCCAGCATACTACAAACACCAGAAACTACTTTGCAACTCCTGGACAGAGGACAAGCGTGATCAAGAAGCCGAGAGAGTCAATAAAGGATCCCAATGTGTGGTAGTAACTGTATCATGGATCACAAACACAGAACTCAGTTCCTAAGGACGGCCTCAATGAAACAACCCACCATGTACTCCTACATGGCCTCTCATCGATTCCTTTACCAAATCGTGTTCAACACTTCACTCTTGTCACCGACACAACCTTTCACTCCAGTTCATCATCCCGATGAGCCAGACCTGACACAACTCTAAGCATAGCAAGCATAGCATGGTAGGAACACACATACACATGTATTGGCTCAATCAACTCCTACACATGCTAGTGGGTTTCATCTAGTTACTGTGGCAATGACAGGTCATGCAAAGGAAGTGGGTTCAACTACCGCGACACACAGCAGTTTGAAACGCGTTGTCTTAATGCAGTAAACGAGAGCAGAAGCGAGAACATGGGTTTGTATCGGAATGATCAATGGTTTGCTTGCCTGATGGAGTGGTGGTGGGATACTGCCCTTCAACTGGATACTCGGAGATATCCTCGGAGGCAGAACCTACCACGAATGACACATTGCAACACAATCAATACATGACGATATGCAACAATATGATGCATGCATTGACATGGCAATATGAATGTGTCCTGGTCTTGTGCAAGTTAAACCAGAAGGAAATGACCCCATTTGAACCAAAGATTCAAATGGTAGTGCATTTATAAGATCATATTAGTGCGATATCTTATAATGCCTAAACAGTGGGTTTAACTTGTTTTAACATGCATGAAACCAGTTCCATTGGATAGGTTGGATTTTTCTGATAATTTTTCATATATAAAACTTTGCATTTGGAGTTATAGATAATTTTCTATGAATTTTTGAAGTTTGAGCTATTTTCTGGATTTTCCTGTATAAAAATAAATCCAGTAATTAGTTATTGCGTCAGCATGAGGTCATGCTGACCTCAGCAGGTCAACAGACCCGGTCCAGGTCAAACCTGACGCGTGGGTCCCGCGTGTCAGGGTTATTAGATTAAACAGATTAGATTAATCCTAATTCTGGATTAGTTAGCGGACGGGGCCCACATGTCATAGACCCAGGGGGTCAACGGGTCAACTCCGCCGGCGTTGAGCCGCCGGCGACGTCCAGACGCGGCGGAGGAAGTGTAGATTCGTGCTCCAGCGACCAAATCGACGGCGGAGCACGTCTACGTGATGTGGGAGCTGACCCGCAACTCTTGGTGGAGTTGGTTGAGGTCGGGGTGGCCGGAGTTGGCGCCGGCGACGAGTTTGGCGGCGCCGGGGCTCGGGTGAAGGTGAAACCAGGGATGCGGGGCACGGCGAGGTGCGTGTGGTAGTGCGTTGGCCTCCTGGGGTTGCGGTGAAGCCATTGGACAGGGTGGCGCGGCCGTTGGGTGGCCGGAGCCTCGTCGGCGACGAGCTCCGCGGCGGCGCGTGCGGTTGAACTACGTGCAGTCGCTGTGGTGCACGAGAGGAGGAAAGGAGAGGATGGGGAGGTGGCTAAGCTCACAGCAAACTCGCAGAGCCAGACGGTGTGGTCGGGGACGAGCTGGTGCGGCGGTGAGGTCGAAGGGGATCTCCGGCGGCCGAAGGTTGAAGAAGAGCTCGGGGGAGCGTTGTAGAGCGAGCGAGCGCTCGGGGCTCGGCTAGCTCGAAGAAGAGGAGGGCGGCGGAGCTTCTGGACAGGTCGGAGCGGCGCAAGGACGACGGAGAGCGCGACTACGGCGACGGTGCAGCTGCGGTGGCGTCGGCCATGGCGGGGGAGAGCGAGGGAGAGAGACAGGGGGGAAATGGACGTGTCCAGGGCGTCGGGGGCACGACGTGGAGGCCGTCCAGAACAGCGGGGCGGCGAAGCAGAGAGCAGGTGGCGTCGTGGCGAGCTTGCGCTCGTCGGCGTCACCACCCTGCCTGCCTGGCGGGGACGAAGCAGCTGGCTGGCTCAGGCCAGCACAGTGCTGGGCCGCCAGGTGGGCCGGCTGGGGGGGTTTGGCCAGGTAAGTCCTTTTCTGATTTTTTGTTTCTTTTTCTATTTCTTTTGTAACTTGGTGGAATTATTTAAATTACCTAGACCACTCCAAAAATTCTCAAACTGCACATGCTTGCTATTTAAAATATAGACAACATGAAACATTTCTGTTTGAGAATATTTGAACATTTAAAATATTTTTATAAATTTTAAATGCCCAAATTCAAATACTTATGTGTTAATTCAATAACCTTCTGCTGACCTAGAAAAATGTGCACTATTTTTGCTAGGGGGTTTAATCCAAGACAAAGAGGGTGAACATTTTAGAAGGGCATTTCAGGTTCATTGAAAAAGATTTTAGTAAACCCTAGTTATTTCCAGGGGGGGGGAAGTGTGTGTTGGGGGTTCTGGCATTTCCCATTTCAGAATTAATAGAATTTAAACATGATGCACACTCTAATGCATGGCCCAGCTAGGGATGTGACAACTCACCCCCACTCAAAAGAATCTCGTCCCGAGATTTAGGTTCCTCCGGAAAGAAGGCGGGGTACTCAAGTCGAAGACGATCCTCCCTTTCCCAGGTAGCCTCTTGCTCGGAATGGTGTGACCATTGAACCTTGAGAAACTTGATATTGTGGCGTCGAGTGGTACGCTCGGCTTGATCAAGGATACGAACGGGGTATTCCCGATAAGTGAGGTTATCTTGGAGATCAAGCGTTTCGTGGTCCACCCCACGGATAGGATCCGCGAAGCAACGCCTGAGTTGAGAAACATGGAAGACATCATGAACTCTGGAGAGATGCGGAGGTAGATCCAATTGGTAGGCAACTTCCCCTCGTTTGGCAAGAATGCGAAAGGGTCCAATGTAGCGAGGAGCCAATTTGCCTTTGATACCGAATCGATGGGTTCCCTTTAAAGGGGTAACCCGAAGGTAAGCCATCTCGCCGACTTCATAAGCCATGGGCTTATGCTTGCGGTCATACTGACTCTTTTGTCGAGACTAGGCGGTTTTCAACTTCTCACGAATAATACGAACCTGCTCTTCTGCATCCTGGATCATGTCCGGGCCAAAGAGTTGTCTCTCGCCGGTTTCTGACCAGTTAAGAGGCGTTCGACATTTCCGTCCATAAAGAACTTCGAAAGGAGCTTTACCCAAGCTAGCTTGATAACTGTTGTTATAAGCGAACTCGGCGAATGGAAGGCACTTCTCCCAATCCATACCGAAGGAGATGACAGAAGCTCGGAGCATATCCTCCAGAATTTGATTGACTCGTTCTACTTGACCACTTGATTGAGGATGGAAGGCGGTGCTAAAGGAGAGTCGAGTTCCCAAAGCATTTTGGAAACTTTCCCAAAATCGAGAGGTGAAAAGACTTCCACGGTCCGAATTAATTTCCAATGGGACACCATGAAGAGACACTATTCGAGAGATGTATAAGTCAGCTAGCTGGCTAGCGGTTATACTCTCGCGAATGGGTAAAAAGTGGGCTACTTTGGAGAGACGATCGACAACAACGAAGATAGCATTATTCCCTCTTTTGGTCCTGGGAAACCCGGTGATGAAATCCATACCGATTTTATCCCATTTCCATTCAGGAATATCCAAGGGCTGAAGGGTGCCAGCAGGCCGTTGATGCTCTGCTTTAACACGACGACAGACGTCGCAAGTTGCAATGTATTGAGCGATTTCTCTCTTCATCCTGGTCCACCAAAACCTCTGGCGTAGGTCTTGATACATTTTAGTACTACCGGGATGAATGGTGAGAGGGGATTCATGAGCTTCCTTAAGGATCAATTGTCGTAAATGTTGTTTCTTGGGAACCACCAAGCGGTTCTCGAAGAAGACCACACCTCGTTTATCCATGGAAAAACATTTAGCAACTCCGCTAGCAATGTTCTCCTTAATCCGAGATATCCCTCTATCATACCGCTGAGCGGTAATGATTTGATCCGTAAGGTTAGGTTTCGCCACCAGGGTGGATAGGAATCCTCGAGGAGCAATATGAAGGTTAAGCTTACGAAATTCCTCGTGGAGAAGTGGTTGACCTTGTTGTAACATCAAGTTGTTACAATAAGATTTACGACTTAGTGCATCAGCCATGACATTGGCTTTGCCTGGGGTGTAAGTTATTCCTAAGTCGTAATCCGAGATCAACTCGACCCAACGTCTTTGCCTGAGATTCAAATCCGGTTGGGTGAAGATATATTTCAAACTTTGGTGATCAGTGTAAATTTCGCAACGATTACCCAGAAGGTAGTGTCGCCAGGTTTTGAGTGCATGGACTACTGCTGCAAGCTCTAGATCATGAGTAGGATAATTATCCTCATGTGGACGCAACTGTCGAGATGCGTAGGCAATCACATGACGATCTTGCATGAGTATGCAACCTAGTCCTTGTCGCGAGGCGTCGCAATAGATAACAAAGTCCTTAGAGAAATCTGGTGGTACCAGTACGGGAGCAGATGTCAGGCGTCTTTTCAGTTCCTGAAAGCTGAACTCGCACTGTGGGGTCCACTCGAACTTTTTATCTTTCTTGAGGAGTTCAGTTAGAGGCTTAGCAACTTTGGAGAAATTCTCGACGAAGCGGCGGCAATAGCTCGCTAAACCCAGAAAACTCCGAACTTGCTTGACCGTTTCAGGTGGAGTCCAGTCAAGGACAGCTTGAACTCGCTCGGGATTGACAGCAATGCCCTTGCCAGAGATTACATGGCCCAGATAGGTCACTTCTGGCAACCAGAATTCGCACTTGGAGAATTTGGCATAAAGGCAATGCTCTCGAAGTTTCATCAATACTAGCCTTAGATGTTCGGCATGTTCTTCCTCATTCTTGGAGTAGATGAGTATATCATCGAGGTATACCACGACGAATTTATCCAAGTACTCCATGAAGATCGAGTTCATTAACCGAGAGAAGGTGGCTGGAGCATTGGTTAAACCGAAGGACATGACGGTGTACTCGTATTGGCCGTAACGAGTAATGAAAGCCGTTTTGGGAATGTCTCCGTTCTTGATTTTGATTTGATGGTAGCCCAACCTCAAATCCATCTTGGAAAAGACTGAGGATCCAGCGAGCTGGTCATACAGATCGTTGATCCTGGGGAGCGGATACTTGTTCTTGATAGTGACCAAATTGACAGGTCGGTAATCTACAACCATCCGATCCGTTCCATCCTTCTTCTTGACGAAGAGGACGGGGCAAGCCCATGGAGATGAACTAGGACGGATGAAACCCTTTTGCAAGGACTCATCGAGTTGTTTCTTAAGCTCAGCTAGTTCTAGGGGTGCCATCTTATAAGGTCTTCTAGAGATTGGGACGGTTCCTGGGACAAGGTCTATCACGAACTCGACATCTCTGTCAGGTGGAACACCTGGCAGTTCCTCTGGAAAGACATCCGGGAAGTCACGAACTACCGGAATATCTTCAAGGTCTGGAAGGGGATTGGCATTTAGAGAGTAGAGCTGACGCTCCGATACTCGGGTCAAAACATTGACTGTCTTGCCCGATGGATGGGTAAGTTGGACAGTTCTAGTTGAGCAGTCAATCTTGGCGTAATGAGCTGACATCCAGTCCATACCCAAGATAATGTTTATGTCTGAAGACTTGAGAGCTATTAGTGACGCAAGGAAGACCAATCTGTCAACAAGAATTTCATTTCCATGGCTGATTCTAGAGGTTTGCCACTTAGAACCAGGGGTTTGAATTACCATGGAGGTGGGCATGTCACAAAAAGTGGTGTTGTGCAAACGAGCATAGCTCTCAGAAATAAATGAATGAGATGCTCCAGTATCAAAGAGAACAGTTGCCGGATGGCAATTAACAAGGAGCGTACCGAGAACGACGTTGGGGTCCTCTTGAGTCTCTTCAGCTGAAACGTAGTTGACATGGACACGAGCAGTGGTGGCTGGCTTGGCGACAAGCACTTTTGCTATTGACTTACCACGGCCAACAGACTTTCCGAACTGGCTGGGGTTGTTCTGGGGACACTCACGGATGTAGTGGCCCGGCTCACCACACTTGAAGCAAGTTATCGAAGTGGGGCGTGGAGCAGCATTGGCAGGGGAACCACCAAAAGTCTTGGGCGGCACAAACTGCTGGTTGGGACGAGGCGCCTCAAAGGATGGCCTCGGGGTATACCTGGGTGGCATAGCAGAATTTGGGATCCAGACCCGGCGCATCTGTGATCCAGAACCGGATGAAGATCCATAGTCACGGGAGTGCTTGCGTGAAGCTTCAAAATCATTCTGCCCCGTCTCGGCACTGATGGCCTTATTGACTAGCTTCGGAAAGGAAGTGCATTCATGCAGACGAAGGTCACGTCGGAGCTCAGGGCTAAGTCCCTTGCGGAACCTTGCCTGCTTCTTGGCATCGGTGGACACCTCTTCGGGAGCATAGCGTGCAAGCCTTCCAAATTCGCGACTGTATGCATCCACAGTCAGCTTCCCCTGGGTGAAGTTACAGAACTCCTCCCTCTTGCGATCCATGAGACCTTCCGGAATGTGATGCTCACGAAAAGCGGCACTGAAATCAGCCCAAGTAGTGAGTTGGCCGACCGGGCGCATAGCTTCATAATTCTCCCACCAAAGGCTGGCAGGACCTTCGAGGTGATAGGCAGCAAAGGTGACTTTATCATCTTCAGCCACGTTGGCAGAACGTAGCTTGTGGGCGATGCTGCGGAGCCAGTCATCCGCATCGAGAGGTTCGATGGAATGATTGAACTTTGGCGGGTACAGCTTGACAAAGTCATTGATGGACACCGAATTGATCCTCTGCTGGCGTGCAGTGTTCTGCTCAATCCGCTCTAGCAAGCGGTTGGTGTCGCGCCTGTTGCGCTCTGCCTCCAGCATCACTTCGGCCAGAGAGGGTGGTTGAGGCAGACTTTCCTCTCTAGGTGCACTAGCTTCTCCCTGCTCCGGAGCAGCAGGGTTGCTGCGGGTGTTGACCATCCTGGGAAAACAAAACAGCGATTTAAACCAGGATGGCAAAATCTGGCCAAGGAAGTGCGGAATGTAATGGGTAACAAGGAATGCAGAGATGATCATCCGTATGACATGGTAATATAGAAACTGCCATATATATACCAACGGTCATACACATCATACATAGTTTAGTACAAGCTCAAGCTGAGGTACAACTAAGACGAAAGACGTTACATCTCATCGGAGGCATTCCAAGCTCCTATACATTATTTTTCTACACCTCCGGAATTGATACACACTAAGTTATATTCCACAATCACGCAGGACGGTGGACATACAACTATTACAATACTAGCGAGACTACTACTAGCTCAGGCGGCTCCGTAGAAGTCCTCATAGAAGTCACCACCCAGACCTGGAAGCGGAACATGGTCATCTGGGAACAGACGGTCCTGCGGTGCTTGTGGACCATAGGGACTTGGATGCGGCCTCGGTCCAACAGATGGCGGTAGAAGAGGCCCACGAGGAGGGGTGATGCCTCCCACCTCACGCCATTCCATGAAGTCTGGCAGACTAGCTCGCACAGGGTACAAGTCTCTCGTGTCCATGTATCCGGCTTGCACAGCAGGTGCAAACCTCGTCAAGGTGGCCCAATGATCAGCACGAGCATTAAAGAGCTCCATACGCAAGGCCCGGTTTTCACGGTCCTTATCTTCCAACATCTCAGTAGTGGTGCAAAGAAGTGAGTCCTCATGGGATGCATCACTGTACATGCCCTGAAGGTAACCATGCGCCCCAGGGAGGGATGCTGGCATGTAGCGAAATTCAGTGTTGCTCAACAAGGCAGTTCTAGCTCGCATAATGGTCATCATCGAGTAGGCTGCATCTTGAACGGACATCCCAATAGTGATCCCGAGCCCATAAGAACGGTGGAGTGGTTCCGTGGCTCCGGGATAAGATGGATATATCCTGACCGTGCACAGATATTGGCTCTGGTTGAAATCTCTAAACTGCTCTTCGACGGTGTATTCAGGGTACCATCGGTAACCTGCCTCAACCATCACTCGAACCAACATGGCGGTATGACCACATACACCGATGCAACGGGTCAGACGAACCACTTGGTTTTGGGGACGGGTAGCCATCTGAAAGCACAAAATAGTGCAAAGGCATTAGAATTTCTGGATGAAATTGGACAGCATAACGGCTGTAAATGCTCAGAAAAAGAATTGAGACATCCACAACAGTTTGCGAAGCCACTCAACAACAACATATCAAGGTTCTGGTTCAGTTGGCAACATACTAAACTTTAGTAGAACTAAACTGGGTTGTATCCAACAATCCTATAAGTTACTACGGATTTAGTAACACGTGAACCTGATAGAGAGCAGAGAGCCTAGTCATTAACCCACGTAGAATGAGAAGAGAATGACTCAGAATAGAGGGCATAAGGTAAAGAAGTAAAAGAGCCTTACGTTCCCTCCCACAATCAATTCCCCTACATATAACTAAAGCATTTCTAGACTCGACATCGACCAGTTTGGCTTAGCGAACCTACAGGCAGTCCGGCTCTGATGCCAACGCTGTCAGGACCCCGATCCTAAACCACATCGATCCAGCATGTAACACATCATATCACTTTGCGGCCTCACGCACGGTACTCCCACGGGTGCCACCTTACCTGGCTCGGGACCGTTTGCGCCTTTTGGCTCACGTATATGATAGTGTCGCTAGCATCCATATGACAGAGAACCCGGGCCGACATGACTAGTCGTGAACCCAAAGCGGCGCTAGCCTATGAGGACAGGCATTCATGAATCACTTCGAACATGTCGGTCATCAATGTATCTATTCGGGCTGTAGCACTGGGCTAACAGGACTCCGGTAACCCGGGCTGTAGCAGGCTAGGCAGGACTCCGAATATCAGCGCGTGACATTTCCCCTAAGGGACAGACATAGGAACGACGTGAAACACATGCCGGCCAGTCAAGTGTCCAAGCAGTAGTGCTGGGCTAGCAGGACTCCGGTGAACCGGGCTGTAGCGGACTACTATCGCTCAGAAGCACAAGACTTACATTTCCCCATATGAAAGGCTGCCAAGGATAAACAACTAGATAGTCGGATCCCACTCATACCAAGCATTTCAATCATACACACAATATGCCCGATATGAGTAAATACAACATGGCATCACAACAGTACTCTACGACTCAAGTACTTTATTTAGAAGGCTCCGAGGAGCCATACATATCATACATACAGATAGGGGTCACATGACCCAACACTCAAGTCATACAAACATACAAGCACATGCGGAAGCAAAGTAGTCTGAGTACAGACACTAGAAAGAAAGAAGGCTTGACGAAGCCTGTCTATCTACAAAGACCCTTCACAAGTCTTGGATCACCACCTGGGTGATAAGTCACTCGTCAACGTCGAGGTCTACATAGAACCCATCAGAGGGGTTGGTGCAGTCGTCTGAAAAACATGATTAAAGCAACATGAGTACGGAGGTACTCAGCAAGTCTTACAACAGGAACCTACTATACATGCACATTCTCAAGAAGGTAGTGGGGTTATTGCAGCAAGCCAGCTTTGACTCTTGGCTAATCTATCCTACGATAGACACCATTTGTAATACATTTGTCGCACACGAGTCCACTAACACCATCACAATACTCCACCGTGGATCCTCTCTCGCCATCCTGCGAGAGGGCCATCCGCGGTACTCACACTTATCTTGAGATTTTTAGCAGTATCCATTTAACTTGTCTATGAACTGATATAGGCAACCCAGAAGTCCATTACCGCGGACACGGCTATTCGAATAGATGATGTTAACCCTGCAGGGGTGTACTTCTTCACACACACTCTCACCACTTATCGCCGTTTACACGACATGTACTCGGCAACCTTCAAGCGGAAGCCCAGCGAGGGTATCGGCCACGGCCTACCTAAACACTCAAGTCTCTAGTCCAGGTTTATCGCCTATTCGGGTTCCATCCGCAGGGAGTCCGGCCGAGGTTTCCACTAACGGCCCCGAACGATGTGAACAGGGTTCCCGAGACACCAAACGGGCGAGTCGGTACACCATGCCACGTGCCTACCGCAACACAGCCCACCCCGATGGTCAGCACCGCGTGCGGCCCCCAGCATACTACAAACACCAGAAACTACTTTGCAACTCCTGGACAGAGGACAAGCGTGATCAAGAAGCCGAGAGAGTCAATAAAGGATCCCAATGTGTGGTAGTAACTGTATCATGGATCACAAACACAGAACTCAGTTCCTAAGGACGGCCTCAATGAAACAACCCACCATGTACTCCTACATGGCCTCTCATCGATTCCTTTACCAAATCGTGTTCAACACTTCACTCTTGTCACCGACACAACCTTTCACTCCAGTTCATCATCCCGATGAGCCAGACCTGACACAACTCTAAGCATAGCAAGCATAGCATGGTAGGAACACACATACACATGTATTGGCTCAATCAACTCCTACACATGCTAGTGGGTTTCATCTAGTTACTGTGGCAATGACAGGTCATGCAAAGGAAGTGGGTTCAACTACCGCGACACACAGCAGTTTGAAACGCGTTGTCTTAATGCAGTAAACGAGAGCAGAAGCGAGAACATGGGTTTGTATCGGAATGATCAATGGTTTGCTTGCCTGATGGAGTGGTGGTGGGATACTGCCCTTCAACTGGATACTCGGAGATATCCTCGGAGGCAGAACCTACCACGAATGACACATTGCAACACAATCAATACATGACGATATGCAACAATATGATGCATGCATTGACATGGCAATATGAATGTGTCCTGGTCTTGTGCAAGTTAAACCAGAAGGAAATGACCCCATTTGAACCAAAGATTCAAATGGTAGTGCATTTATAAGATCATATTAGTGCGATATCTTATAATGCCTAAACAGTGGGTTTAACTTGTTTTAACATGCATGAAACCAGTTCCATTGGATAGGTTGGATTTTTCTGATAATTTTTCATATATAAAACTTTGCATTTGGAGTTATAGATAATTTTCTATGAATTTTTGAAGTTTGAGCTATTTTCTGGATTTTCCTGTATAAAAATAAATCCAGTAATTAGTTATTGCGTCAGCATGAGGTCATGCTGACCTCAGCAGGTCAACAGACCCGGTCCAGGTCAAACCTGACGCGTGGGTCCCGCGTGTCAGGGTTATTAGATTAAACAGATTAGATTAATCCTAATTCTGGATTAGTTAGCGGACGGGGCCCACATGTCATAGACCCAGGGGGTCAACGGGTCAACTCCGCCGGCGTTGAGCCGCCGGCGACGTCCAGACGCGGCGGAGGAAGTGTAGATTCGTGCTCCGGCGACCAAATCGACGGCGGAGCACGTCTACGTGATGCGGGAGCTGACCCGCAACTCTTGGTGGAGTTGGTTGGGGTCGGGGTGGCCGGAGTTGGCGCCGGCGACGAGTTTGGCGGCGCCGGGGCTCGGGTGAAGGTGAAACCGGGGCTGCGGGGCACGGCGAGGTGCGTGCGGTAGTGCGTTGGCCTCCTGGGGTTGCGGTGAAGCCATTGGACAGGGTGGCGCGGCCGTTGGGTGGCCGGAGCCTCGTCGGCGACGAGCTCCGCGGCGGCGCGTGCGGTTGAACTACGTGCAGTCGCTGTGGTGCACGAGAGGAGGAAAGGAGAGGATGGGGAGGTGGCTAAGCTCACAGCGAACTCGCAGAGCCAGACGGCGTGGTCGGGGACGAGCTGGTGCGGCGGTGAGGTCGAAGGGGATCTCCGGCGGCCGAAGGTTGAAGAAGAGCTCGGGGGAGCGTTGTAGAGCGAGCGAGCGCTCGGGACTCGGCTAGCTCGAAGAAGAGGAGGGCGGCGGAGCTTCTGGACAGGTCGGAGCGGCGCAAGGACGACGGAGAGCGCGACTACGGCGACGGTGCAGCTGCGGTGGCGTCGGCCATGGCGGGGGAGAGCGAGGGAGAGAGACAGGGGGGAAATGGACGTGTCCAGGGCGTCGGGGGCACGACGTGGAGGCCGTCCAGAACAGCGGGGCGGCGAAGCGGCGAGCAGGTGGCGTCGTGGCGAGCTTGCGCTCGTCGGTGTCACCACCCTGCCTGCCTGGCGGGGACGAAGCAGCTGGCTGGCTCGGGCCAGCACAGTGCTGGGCCGCCAGGTGGGCCGGCTGGGGGGGTTTGGCCAGGTAAGTCCTTTTCTGATTTTTTGTTTCTTTTTCTATTTCTTTTGTAACTTGGTGGAATTATTTAAATTACCTAGACCACTCCAAAAATTCTCAAACTGCACATGCTTGCTATTTAAAATATAGACAACATGAAACATTTCTGTTTGAGAATATTTGAACATTTAAAATATTTTTATAAATTTTAAATGCCCAAATTCAAATACTTATGTGTTAATTCAATAACCTTCTGCTGACCTAGAAAAATGTGCACTATTTTTGCCAGGGGGTTTAATCCAAGACAAAGAGGGTGAACATTTTAGAAGGGCATTTCAGGTTCATTGAAAAAGATTTTAGTAAACCCTAGTTATTTCCAGGGGGGGGGGAAGTGTGTGTTGGGGGTTCTGGCATTTCCCATTTCAGAATTAATAGAATTTAAACATGATGCACACTCTAATGCATGGCCCAGCTAGGGATGTGACATCGATATGGTTGACTAGAGGGGGGTGAATAGGCAACTACCATTTTTTAGCTTTTCTCCACAAATTAGGTTTAGCAACAAATAGGTTGTCTAGATGTGCAACTAGGTGGACAACAACAACGGCCGTGCGCCGGCCGCCACTCCGGCCCCGACGCCTCTTGAGCGCCTCCTCCCCTGATCGCCTCCTCCCTTCCCGCACGCCGGCCGCCACTCCGGCCCCGGCGCCCACCGCCTCCCCCGCCGGCCGCCGCTCCGGCACCGGCGTCCACCCAAGATGGCCTACAGGGTTTCTCTCTCCAGGGCCTCGTCTTCCTCGTCCTCCTTGGGGCCGGCCGCCCAGCCCCCTACTCGCCCCCCTCTCCGGTCTATCGTCATCAGGTCGGAGGTGCTAGGCACAGTGTTCGGCCCCATCCTGCAAGGTGGTACGGTGGCCCTCTCGCGGCCTGCTGCGGTGGATCCCTTGGTGTGGCGCACCCGGCCGGGCCGCCAGCCGCGCAGCCCGACCTCCCCGCCCCACCCGCCCGCCACTCGCCGGCGCCGCTCGTCGCCGGAGGTCCTGCCCACTTCGAGGCCGCCTAAGACAAGCATCCCCGCGGTCCTTCATGGGTGCTGCTACAACTGCGGGGAAGAAGGCCACATCTCGGCCAAATGCAGGAACCCCACCAAGTGTGTGCGCTGCAATGGCCAGGGTCACATTGCGCGTGAGTGCAGCAGACAGCGGAGTTCCTCGCCGGTGTATGCGGACGGGCGGGCCCCTCTGGCGCTGCGCCCGCCTGCTGGATTGCCCTCCCGTCGTTGGATTCCCCGCCATCCGTGCGTATTTCGGTGGATTCGGGCCGCTTGGCGCATGCCCTGCCCCCGCCGCCGGGACCGCCCCCCTTTGGGGCAGTGCGGCTGTGTCGTCCATGGAGTGAGGTGGTCCGCCCTCCTGCGGAGCGGGTGGTGGCCGGGTCGGGGTTTTCTGGCCCCTTCTTGGGCGAGGCGGTGGTCGGTGCTCTGCCGCTGCAGGCGCAGGGGCCGGCGCCGGTGGAAAGGTGCTTCCTTGGGGCCTCTGAGGAGCTCGCCCACACAGAGGCCGACCTCGTGCGCGCAGTCGTGGTGACTACGACTAGTGACAGGCCGGAGGTGGATCTTGCTTCGGTGGCTGCGGCATTGCACGCGGAGTTTGGCATCGGGCCGACCGACATGTCTATCCGCCCATACTTCCCTGAGGATTTCCTGATGATTTGTGAGCTGCCGCTCGTTAGGCAACTGATAGTGGAGCGGGGCGAAGCTTCTTCTAGCTGGTTCTCCCTCTCCATGCGTCCTTGACTTCGGCAGGGGCAGGCCTCTGGCGCCGCCATGCCTTTCTTGGTGCCTCTGGAGCTCCAGGCCGTGTCGGCGCATCCGTGGATGAGGCGGATCGCGGAGGTGATTCTACGTGGCCTGGGGTTTGTTGTGCAGGTCGCGAGCAGCAGGGAGAATCACTTCGACATGGCTGGATTCAGAGTTTGGCTTCGCACCAACGATCCGGCTAGAATCCCGGGCCGTCGTCTCCTGTTCGTCGAGGAGCCGCGCGATGCTAGGGTGGAAGGTGCGCCAGCAGCGTTATGGTACCCAGTTTTTATCAACATTCTGGGTGCGCCGGTTGTGGAGGCTGGGGCGGACGCGTCGGCGCCGCCGTTTCCGCCGCCGCCGTCACCGCCGTTAGGCTTGGGCAATGGTGGAGGTCCATGTTTGTTGGGCGATGTGAGGCCGGCCGGGGCCGATCATGATTATGGTGGCTAGAGTGGGGCTGGTGGCTCGTTAGTGGCGCCGCCGGCAGGGATGCAGTGGTCGGCTGGGTCTGTGGCTCATGCACAGATGCCAGTCGAGTCTTCCAACAGGTGCGCTGACATCAGGTCCGTCGTGGAGACAGTGGGCTCGGGCCAGCCTTTGACTGACCAAAGTAGGATGGGCCACCCCAATCCGCTGCCTTGGGGATCGCCATGTAGGTCCAACACGGTGCCCCAGGGCCAGGAGGATCCGAGGGCCTCGGGTGGGGGCCCAGTGTCTCCTGATTCGGTGCAGTTGGATAGATGGAGGGCAAGGCCATTGGCCAACGGCAGCCCATGCAAGGCCAGGAGTGCGCGTACAGGCAGCAAGGTGGATGCAGAATCGTGGGAGCCGAGTGGGACTCACGTCCGGATTGGGTCGCTTTTCCTGTCTCTCGACAGGCAAGGGCAGGTGGAGCCAACTGGCTGTTCCCAAGAGGACGATCGGTCAGGAAGTGTTGGGGACAGAAACGACAGTGGCAGGTTGGGCCAGGGCCACGAGCTGTCCCCTGTGGTGGATCCCCAGCAGAGCACGGAGACCAAAGTTGATCCGGTACAGGAGCGGATGAGTGTTGATCCCAACGTCAACTTGGTGGCCCCAACTCTGAGCGCGGTGGACGAGGAAGATTCGAACCAGGAGCGGATAGGCACGGTTCCTGGTAGTGATTTGGTGGCCCCAGAGTAGGCAGTGGAGATGGACACATTTGTGGTGAGCCTCTCGGTGGAGCCCGCGGTGGAATCTTCACCAATCCTCACGGCTGCAAATGCATGCATGACATGCATGCCATGCATGCCGCTGATGGACACTTGTCTAGCTCCTACTCGCGATGAGCCATGCACGCCATGCAACGTTGATTCAAGTTGGAGCAACATCGACTCGCTCTGCATTGATTTGAGGCGTACATTGTCCCCAGTCCTATCCGGCTTGCCAGCCCGGAGACCGAGCACCATTAACAAACGCCCAAGACAAGAGCGGCAGTTGGTTTCAAACCATAGGAGGAGTGTGCGCTTGGCCAACTGCGGTGCCCAAGGTTCAAAGGCGTCTAAGCACCAAAATGTGATCATACGCAAGCTATGTCTAGAAAACAAAGGAGATACGATCAACAATGAGGCCCTGCAAGCGTACGTTCTGCTTTTCGAGAGGCCACTCTCCGATGCTCACATTGAGGCTATTCTAGCGTTGTTTGGGTGGCACCCGACGATCCTGCCGGTGCTTGCAGAGGAGGCCCTAGGTGATTTCGTACAGTAGAACAGGTCTCTAGTGGTCCGAGTGGGGCTTCAGAATGAATAGCCAACCATTCAAATCCTTAGTGTGGAATGTGCGGGGCCTTAACAACCCAGCACGTAGGAATGTCATCGCCCAGGTGATAAACGCAGCGTGCCCGAGTGTAGTCTACTTGCAAGAAACAAAGATGGAAACATATCACCTGATGTAGTGCGGCATTGGATGGGGAATAAATTTGAGAACTTTTTCTATTTGCCGGTGGTTGGTACGCAGGGTGGAATCATGTTCGCTTGGGATGCTTTGGTGGTTCACATTTCTAACCCTCATTACACGGATTACACTCTCACGGCTCTGGTGAAGCCAAGGGAGGGGCCACAATGGTGGTTCACTGGCGTCTATGGGCCACAACTAGATCATGAGAATCTCTTGTTTTTACAAGAACTAGTGGACATTAGGGAGTTGCACGTGGGACCGTGGTTGGTGGCTGGAGATTTCAACTTGCTGGTTAACTCGGAAGACAAAAGCAACAACAGGATCAACCGTCGAATGATGAGACGATTTTGAGCCAAGCTCAACTTGCTAGAGCTAAAGGAGGTATACCTAAATGGCAGGCCTTACACATGGTCGAATGAACATGAGGCAGTTACTCTAGAGAAGGTAGACCACATCTTTTGTACGTCATCCTAGGAGGAATTGCACCCAACTTGCTGTCTCATGATGGTGGGTTTTGCTGTCTCGGACCACTGTCCGTTGCTCTTGGATCTCAATGCAGACTTGTGTATGGGGAATCGATTCAAATTTGAGGCCTTTTGGACCAAGGCCGAAGGGTTCTTGGACACGGTAGCTGAGGCCTGGGGTTTGGTGCCGAGGGAAGGCAATCCCTTCAAGGTTCTAGATTTGAAGCTACGGGCGACGGCAAAAAGTCTCAAAAAGTGGAGCGACCGCTGGATTGGTAATGTAAAACTCCAGATCGCGGTGGCGTTGGAGATCATCTTTCGACTGGACAAGGCAATGGAGCTGAGAAACCTCTCTGTGGGCGAGAGGGAGCTCTGTAGGCTATTGAAGCAGAAACTGCTGGGATTATGTTCTCTTGGGAGATCCATCACGCGTCAACAGTCCCGGATTCTGTATCTCAAGGAAGGAGATGGCAACATGGGGTTATTTCACCAGTCTGCTTGCCATCAGCAGTGTGGGAACATGATCACCAGCCTGACAAATGGCAGTGAGTTGGCGATGAGCCAGGAGGAAATTGCGACAATGGTGGACAGTTACTACAATGAACTTCTTGGAACGGCCCCACTCAGGGCTCATTCTATCAACCTAGATATTCTTGGGCTCCCGCACAGAGACATGTCGGATCTCGATGCTCCATTCATGGAAGATGAAGTATGGAAGATCGTCAAGTCAATGCCATTGGACAAAGCCCCGGGTCCGGATAGGTTTACAGGACGCTTCTATGCGACGTGCTAGGAAATTATTAAGGTAGATTTCATGTCCGCTCTGGATTCATTTTACCGTGGAGATATGCGTGGACTACAAGCGATCAACAAGGCCATTGTTTCTCTACAACCAAAGATAGATGGTGCCTCAGATGTGCGAGATTTTAGACCTGACAGTTTGGTTCATGGGGCCATAAAGATTTTTAACAAAGTTCTCTCAACTAGGCTATCGGTGGATTTACCGAGTCTGGTTGGTAATCACCAGAGTGCTTTTGTGAAGGGTCGCTCCATCCATGATAATTTCATGCTTGCCGAAGGCACGGCAAGAAAGCTGCATGCATTAAAGGAGCTGGTTGTCGTGCTCAAGCTCGATATTTCAAAGGCCTTCGACTCGGTCGAGTGGCCGTTCATTGTGGAAGTTATGCAGCGCATGGGTTTTAGCCGGAGGTGGATTGATTGGTTTTGTGGACTCCTTGCAACATCATCGACCCGAATAATGGTGAATGGGGTACCGGGTGAGCCGATATACAACTGCCAAGGCATGCGACAGGGTGATCCGGTGTCTCCAGTGATCTTCATCCTCACCATGGAGTCTTTGCAGCGGATGCTTGACCTCGCTGCGAAGCTTGGTGCCCTATCCCTGCTGGCACAAAGAGGGCTTACGAAGAGGGTTTCTATGTTTGCTGACGACGTCATGATATTTCTGAAGCCAGAGGAGAGAGATCTCAATGCATGCATGTGCGTCAATTCTAATGCTTTTTGGGGAGGCTTCGGGCCTCAAGGCCAACCTCCAGAAGTGTGCAGCTATACCAATTTGGTGCAACTCATATGTGATGGCAGAGGTGACCCGATTCCTAGGATGCCTAGCAGGCTCTTTTCCTTGCAAATACTTGGGACTCCCGGTCACCCTACAGAAGCCGACGGCCACGCAGCTCTCGGGCCTTGTGGATCAGCTTGCGTGATGTCTCCTAGGGTGGAAAGCGGCAAATATGCCAAAAAGTGGGCGCATGGTTTTGGTGCAGTCCATTCTATGTGCGATACCTATACATGTGATGATGGCTCTCGACATACCCAAGAAGACGATCGCAGCCATGAATAAAATCTGCAGAGGCTTCCTGTGGTGCGCCAAAGATCAGGCGAATGGAGGGCAGTGCCCTGTGGCGTGGGAGACCGTGTGCTCGCCAAGATGGGCAGGCGGCTTGGGCATCACCAACTTAAAGTGTCTTAACACGGCCATGCAGGCAAGATGGCCTTGGCTCAAACGGGTGGATCAGGCAAGGCCCTGGGCGGAATTCAATATAGCAGTGCCGAAAAGATCATTTCAGCTGTTTGGGGAGGCCACCCGTGAAATGATAGGAAATGGTGAAGATACCCTATTCTGGGAAGATTGTTGGTTGGACGGCTTCAGGGTGGAGGAATTGGTGCCATCAATATACGGTTCAGTGAGGAAAATAATTCGTGACAATCGCACGGTCAGCCAAGGGATAGCAAATGGAGCTTGGGCGCGGGACGTCGGGCCAGAGGTTAATACACAAATGCTCCATGAATACTTGCGGCTATGGGATAGACTTGCAATGGTGCAACTACACCCAGAGGTGGTGGACACGATTCGGTGGACTTAGGAGGAAAGTGGATCCTACTCCACAAGATTAGCATATAAGGCGAAGTTTTGGGCAAAGGAAACTGTGCCAATGGCGGAATTCACATGGAAGTCCAAAGCACCACTTAGATGCCGTTTCTTTGCTTGGCTTGCACTGCAAGACCGCTGCTAGACTTCTGACAGGTTGGCAAGACGAGGATTGGACCATCAGGAGACGTGCCCGTTCTGTGATCAAGAGGAAGAGAGCATAAATCATATCTTACTCCAATGCGTCTTTGCGAGGGAAGTGTGGGCGCGCGTCTGCACTGCTTGGGACAGACCAGATTGGGCACCGACCTCTACGTCGAACTTGGGAGCATGGTGCGTGAGAAACACAGATAGGGTTGTGGGAGGCAAGGATGCGAGGGCCATGTTGTTGCTGGTCTTATGGAACTTTGGAAGCATAGAAACAGGGTTGTTTTTATGGAGATGCTCCCTCGAGCTCTTTTGTAATTAGCTGGATTGCTGCAGAGTGTAGGGCATGAATGGCGGCAGGCCTGTTCAGATCTGACATGGATAGAGCCATTGCGGCCATTGAGGTGGGTAATGACGCGATTAGTTAGCCTAGGCATGCGGGTGGAGTTGGGCTATGTAACACTTTGTAGCTCCAATGTGGAGGGGTCTTCTAATCCCCATCCTCTTCTTTAATATATATGACGCAATGGACGCAAGAGATACAATGCAACAATAACTTGCACAAAGTAAAGGTAAGAGATAACCACAAGTGGAGTCGGAGAAGACGAGGATGTGTTACCGAAGTTCCTTCCCTTTGAAGGGAAGTACGTCTCCATTTGAGCGGTGTGGAGGCACAATGCTCCCCAAGAAGCCACTAGGGCCATCGTATTCTCCTCATGCCCTCACACAATGCGAGATGCCATGATTTCACTAGTGGTGCCCTTGAAGGCGGCAACCGGACCTTTACAAACAAGGTTGGGGCTCTCTCCACAACCAAATTGGAGGCTCCCAATGAAACCACGGAGCTTCACCACAATGGAATGTGTCTCCAAGGTGACCTCAACCATCTAGAGTGATCAAACACCCAAGAGTAACAAAATCCACACAAGAAAGTATGGGGGAATCAAATTTCCTTTGGTGGAAGTGTAGATCTAGGTCTCCTCCTTCAATACCTAGCAAATCAACGAGTTTGAGTGGCTAGAGAGAGAGAGATCGGGCAAGAAAGCTTGAAGGGCATTACTGGAGGAGACAGAGAGGCAAGAGGTAAGGAGGTAGGTGGAAGAAACCCCCTTTATATAGGCATCCCCAAATTCCAACCATTATAGTAGTTTTTACACTGCAGCGGTACAACCGCTCCTGACCCCGGTACAACCGGGATTCAAGGTTATGCTGCAGAAACCCTAACAGGCAGTACAACGGGTGGCTTGAGCCATAGTACCGGTTACAAGATTAACTGGACTAACCGCTCTCCTACCGCTCAACAACCGCCTTGAAACAGAAGGGTGTCACCCCTATGGGCGGTGGTCGAGCGGTAGTTGCACTGGAACTACCGCCTGGCCCTAGACCGGAGGTGGCTAAGTCCAGAGCGGTAAAACTGCTCCGGACACCGATAGTACCGGTTTGCCAAGCATAACAGGGACAACCGGGCCACCACCGCCCAAGTACCACCTCATCACGGAAGCAAATCCGGTGGTTGGGCGGTACCTGGCCGGTACAACTGCCCGTGAAGCCACTCCTGGGTTTTCCCAACGCAATGGCGGTACCACCGCCCGGGGGCAGTAGTACAACCGCTAGGCATATACCAGGAAGGTGCAAACCCAGGGTATCACCCCTGGGGCGATGGTTGAGCCGTTAGAACAGGACCAACGGTACAACCGCCCTTGTGGGCAGTACAACCGCTATAAGGAGAAAGCACTATTTCACATTGGAACAAAGGACCTCTCTCTTCCAAGAAAGGAAGGGAATGGTGGGTGAAGAGAAGTGTGTACATGCATTGATTCACCCAATACCTTCCAATGTGGATTCCCTCTTAATAGTACAGGTTCTGTCGGTGGGAAACGACACCTATGGGATCACAAGAATCCCTACTACGGTTGCCGCGGCGTGAGGTTGTGAGAAGAGCAGGATTAACAGTCAACACAAGGATCGTTTACCTAGGTTCAGGCCGCGAGGATGCGTAATACCCTAGTCCTGCTTTGGTGTGTATTTGAGAGAGCTCTTGAGCTCTTGAACTAACTATGGTGGCTACGTAGTTCAAAAGAGCCAAATCCCTCTTCAGTATGCCAAGGGCCTCCTTTTATAGTCGAAAGGGGCTGCCACAGTGGCACACAGGAGGTGGAAAGTCCTACAGTGCTACGAGCTTATCGCTCGTATTACAGGACAAGACGCATTTAATGCATCGCTGAGGTGTCCCTATGCTTTATTGGGGACGAGAACGAGACCCATCCTGTCCGTTGCCGCCTCGCCTTGTTTTGACACACGCCCAGGCCAGCGGTGCATGCGGCGCCATGTAGGCAGGCAGGCAACTAAGGTGGCACGATGGTAGAGTCTTCACGAAAATCTGCATGCCACCACGCAGGTGCTTGTTGAGTTGGCGAAGAGGCCGCCCGTCGCCATGCAAGTGCCTACCCAGCTGGTTGAGCTAGGAGCTGCTTGGGGACGGCGGTGGAGTCTTGGTCGATGCAGGCCTGGCTGTCGCCCCGCTGATGCCCTTGGCAAGGGCCTTGCCGGGGGCCTGGCAAGGGTCTTGCCATGGTGCACAGTCGTCCCCGGCAAGGATCTTGCCGGGGGTCTTGTGACTTTCCTCGGCAAGGATCTTGCCGAGGATCGTTGTCTTCCAATCCTCACCTGATCTTGAATATTCCTTGTTTTCACAAAGATCTGCATGTCACCATGGAGGTGCCTCCCGAGCATTGGTCCACCGTAGTTGATGGTGTTGGAAACCGTGGGCTCAAGGGTGGCACGTTCCGCTGGTGTGGGCGAGCTGCCCCGGCAAGGGTCTTGCCCGGGGGAACCTGCTCCGTCCGTCTACTTCTTTGTGTTCTTGGCCTTGGCGTTTTCTTGGGCATCTTGTGCTTCGGCTTCTCTCCAGCTCCCCTCCTCTGCCCTGCTTAGTGTGGCCGTGGCGTGAGGCTCCGACAGCCCGTGCACAAGTAAAGGGGTACAAAGGTGTGCCCCTACTTTTGTACACCGACATGAGCCCCCGGGCCTGGGGCACACATAAGCGCGACACGTTGTTGGGCCAGGACCAGAACGGTGTGCGGGTAGGCGTGGCGGATTTTCACTGCAGTAACTCTTCGTCCGCTGTGCTTCCCCACGACCCGCATTGAACGCGCGTCATGGAGGATCGTGCGTGATGTGGGGGGGCATGTGTGGGGCGGTTCTCGCATGCATGCGTCACATCGCAGTTAATGGGAAAGGAGGCGGCCCGCGCCTTCCCCATAAAAAGGAATAACCGCGGGAGCGCTGCTCACTTTACCCCCTTCCTTGCGTCTTCTCCAATCTCAGAGCCGCCGCCCCCTTTCTTCCTCCTTCTCGAGTTCTTGCCTTCGCTCGCCACCGCTGCGTCTCCGCCGTCTTCTGTCTCTTGCTTCCCCCAGCCGCCATGGCGCCCAAATCCAACAAGGGCAAGGGAGTGGCCAAGGACGCGAGAGTGATGGAGCCGCCGGAGAGTGTGTTGGCGGTGCAGTGGACGCAGCTCACCTACTTCCCTTTGACAGTCGACGTGTTCGACCTCCGGGAGGCCTTCAAACCCTTGTGGGGGTGCAAGACGGGGGAGAGACGACGGGGCCTCCAGCCACGCGCGTCATCCCCGCCAATCGCACCGAGGCCGCCCCAAATCGGTACCCTTTCTTTGTCGACTACTTCTCCTGCAGGCTCTGTCCCCCCTTCTCTGATTTCTTCAGTTACATCATGCACACCTAGGGCTTCCACCTTTTGGATTATACTCGAAATGCCGTGGTGTGCATGGCTCTTTTCACGCACCTCTGTGAGGGCTTCGCCGGGGTGCATCCCAACACGGCGCTCTTCCGCCAGTACTTCTCCCCTCGGATCCAACCGGGGGGCGCCATTTCCGGTTGCGTCACCTGGATCCCAAGGTCCAAGGGGGCGTACTCGGAGGGCCCCATGAAGGAGAGGTGGGAAGAATGGCGGGGCCGATGGTGCTGGATTGAAGAGAAGGACCCACCAGACTTTTGTCGGGTCTGCGACATGCCGCCGGTTCGCCGGGGCGACTGGAGCGACGTTGATGCCAACGACGCGAAGCTCACGGTCGCCACCACCATTCTCCTTACTGAGGCCGGGCTCACCCTTGAGATGATTGGGGCGGATTTCATCCACCGCCGAATCGCTCCGCTGCATAACAAGTGGAGGCTGGCCTGGCTCTTTACGAACGCCGCTGACATCATGAGGCTTCGCCCCGGCCTCGACCATAACTTCACGGTGATGGGGCACGCCCACTTCTGCCAGCGACTCTTCTAGCTCGACATGAACCGCGACGGCAAGGTCGAGCAGACTAGCAAGGCCACGAGGGCCGCCGTAAAGGCCGGCAAGGTCGCTAAGGGGCCCTTGTTCAAGTTGCCGGCAGGAGTGGTTCCGTTGAGCAACAACTCACGCCGGACCGACATCATCGCCATGCTGCCGGATTTCAATGCGCACGGCCTTGACCCGAGCTGGGTTGAGCCGGAGGAAATTCAAGTGCAGGAGTTCTTCGACACCTTGCATGAGGGGTACGTCACCGCCGAGCCGCGGCTCATCCAGGACACCACCCAGGCAGAGCTGGACTACATCGCTGCCAGGGCGATGGAGGCAAAGCTTGCCGAGGAGGCCGGCAGCAGCGGTGGCGTGGAGGACAAGGCCGCGGCGGAGGCGGAGGAGAAGGAGCTCGCCCAGTGGGCGGAGGCCGTTGGGGAGGTCAGCAGCGCCGGCACCAGGGCTCCTCTCGTCGAGGAGGTGGTCGACGAGTCGTCGGAGGAGGAGGCTGAGGCTGTTGACCCTCCGGTCACGGGGAGAGGGCGAGTCCTGCGGCGGGCCACTTCCAGCGAGCCGGTACGGCCCGTCAAGGCCGCGCGGCGGCCAAAGTCTCCGGAGGAGTCCGCGCGTCAGATGAGGGCCCCGGAGGAGAAGAAGGTCGTCAAGGCCGCGGTGGCGAAGAAGAAAGCATCTGCCTCCTCTTCATCCAAGCGCGCGCAGACTCCGCCCTCCTCACCTCCTCCGGCAGACGTTGACGCGGGGGTCACCTTTGACTTCGGGTCCCTCAGCCCAAGGAGGAAGAGGAAGGCAACAGAGGAGGAGGTGGATAACGAGTAAGTATCTTATTCTTTTCTGTCATCTCCGTCTCCTCAATCTGTACCGCTTGTCTTGACTTGTTCTCATCTTTGCAGGGATGCGGAGACACTGGCCCAGAGGGTGAAGAGGGCCAAAGCCTCGGTGGGCGATCAGCCCCCGGCGGGTACTTCATGGGCACCACTGGTGGTGCTGAGTAGCCCGGACAGCAGCCCCCGGCACAACCCCCGGCATAAGTTAATCATTCACCCCTCATCAACATGTGTTGGGGCGCACGATCTCCTAGTGCTGACCTTGCCATAGTCGCGGGAGGAGGACAGCAGCAGGAGGAGCCACAGAGGGCTACCCCTAACACGTCGCCCCCATTGACCATGCCGCCCTGAGGGGCGTCCCCGACAAGGGTGCCAAGCACCGAGCCCATGCACACGGAGGAGGGGGAGGAGAACTCGGGTGCCGGTGGCTTTGCCTCGGCGCCAAATGTTGGCGGGGAGGGGACTTCTGCTCCCCAGCCCGACACTGGTAAGTCGCTCGCCTTTCGTCCCTGTTCTTTTTCTTTCCTTGCTGATTCTTGGTCTTGGCTTTGTCTCATTCCCTTCTTGGTGTCCAGTTCGTCCATCGGCGGACCAGGAGGACATAGACGCCATCATCGAGGACGTCGCCAAGGACGCCGCGGCAGAGGCCGAGAAGGTCGCTGCCGAGGAGTCCTCCAAAGGTGCTGCCGAAGACGCCGCCAAGGGGCCTGCCGGGGAGCCCGGCAAGGGGCCTGCCGGAGAGGCCGGCAAGGCCGCCACCGAGGAGGAGGTGGTCGATGACTAGCCTTCCTCCTTTGCTGCCTGCGGCTTCGGTAGGTATCGGAGGGTGACCGACGACCTCTTCGTCCACCTCCCAGGGGCGTCCAGCTCCAGGGCGCCCGTCGAGGGAGAGGTGTTCGACGAAGAGGTGCTTGCCGCCACCGGGCTCGAGGTCGTCGACGAGTCGAGCGTCGGTGGCGACGGCTCTCAGGAGGAGCGGCTTCTCCAGGCCATGGGTGCCAATTTCCGAAAGCTCCAGGCACTCCACGGCGCTCGCCTGGACAAGGCCAAGTCCAGGATGGCAACGGTGGACAAGGTGGAGGCGGACCTCAAGGTGCGCGTCGCTGAGGCACAGACTTGGTTCCGCCAAGCTAGCAAAGAGCTGAAGGCCACCCAGGGCAAGCTGGCCAAGCGCGACGTGGAGCTCACCATGAAGCTGGACAACATCGAGAAGGCCCAGGAGATGGCGGAGGGCTTGGCCACTGCAGCTAAGGCTGCTCAGACCCAGCATCAGGCCGCGCTGAACTCCCAGGAGGAGGACCTCGCCAAACGCAAGGCGGACCTCGACGCCAAACTCCACGCCAAGGACGGGGAGGTGGATAAGCTTGTCGCACAGGACCCAAGAGCTGGAGTAGAGGCACAGGGAGACGCTCGATGCCCATGCACTGGTTCACGTCGGCAAGGTGAAGGAGCTAGAGGTGGAGCGGGACGGGCTGAAGGAGCAGGCCCTGAAGCTGTCCCAGGAGAAGGACACGCTCAACGGCGCCCTGACGGAGGCGTAGGGCACGGCCGTCAGCAGGGCCCGGGAGATCTCCGAGGCCAACAAATCCATCAAAGACCTCAAGCTGAAGCTGGAGGGCCTCGAGGAGATGCTCTCAGAGGCCAAGGCTCGGGAGGAGACCCTGGCCAAGGATCTGGAGGCCGAGAAGCTGCAGCGGAGGAATGAAGCTACCACCCACAAGGATTTCGTGGAGGGCGAGAATCGCTGGATCAGCCGCCTCGAGGACGTCGCCGGCAGGATCACCATGCAACTAGCTACCATGGGGATGCCAAATGTGAGGTACGCCCCAGAGCGCAACGGGACTACCAACGCCAAGCTAACCCTGTTCTTCGAGGGTGTTCTCGGGGCCCTGGAGCAGTTCCACTCCAACAGGGCGGCCTTGCTGGCCGACGAGAACCGAAGGCTTTGCCAGGGTGCCATGACCAAGGTCCTCACCGAGGTGGCATACTGGAACCCCACCCTTGACTTCCACGCCGCGCTGGAGAGCTTGCCGGAGGGTACTGACCTCGCGCCGCTCAAGGAGTGTATCGAGCCCATCATGAGCCTCATCAACGGAATTCAAAGGGTGGAGGGCCAGCGCCGGGATTAGGCACCCCGTTTCTTATCGCTGCTGCAGGTTCATGACCAAGACAAATTCTAACGAATACCAAATTCACATGACTACTAATAGCAAGACTTCTCCCATGTCCTCAGGAACAAACGTAACTACTCACAAAGCATATTCATGCATAATCAGAGGGGTAATAATATGCATAATGGATCTGAACATATGATCTTTCACCAAGTAAACCAACTAGCATCAACTACAAGGAGTAACAACACTACTAGCAACCTACTAGTACCAATCCCGGACTTGGAGACAAGAATTGGATACAAGAGATGAACTAGGGTTTTGAGAGGAGATGGTGCTGGTGAAGATGTTGATGGAGATTGCCCTCTCCCGATGAGAGGGGCGTTGGTGATGATGATGGCGATGATTTCCCCCTCCCGGAGGGAAGTTTCCCCGGCAGAACAGCTCTGCCGGAGCCCTAGATTGGTTCCGCCAAGGTTCCGCCTCGTGGCGGCGGAGTTTCGTCCTGAAAGGTTGCTTACGATTTTTTCCTCATAGAAAGACCTCATATAGCAGAAGATGGGCATCGGAGAGCCAATAGGGGGCCCACGAGGTAGGGGGAGTGCCCTGGGGGGTAGGGCGCGCCCCCACCCTCGTGGACAGGTGGGCCCCCCTCTGGTGAACTTCTTCCACTGGATATTTTTTATATTTTCCAAAAATGACTTTCGTGGAGTTTCAGGACTTTTGGAGTTGTGCAGAATAGGTCTCTAATATTTGCTCCTTTTCCAGCCCAGAATTCCAGCTGCCGGCATTCTCCCTTCTTATGTAAACCTTGTAAAATAAGAGAGAATAGCTATAAGTATTGTGACATAATGCATAATAACAGCCCATAATGCAATAAATATTGATATAAAAGCATGATGCAAAATGGACGTATCAACTCCCCCAAGCTTAGACCTCGCTTGTCCTCAAGCGGAAGCCGATAACGATAAATATCTCCTCGTGTTTAGAGGTAGAGGTGTCAATAAAAATAAAATACGGACATGAAGGCATCATGATTATTCTCATAATAGCAACATATATAGATATTGTCATATGATTTCTTATTCTCAAGTAATAATCCATTCACAATGCAGAGTACAAATCATAAACTTTATTGAGAACCAACAAACTATAGTCTCAGTCATTGAAGCAATTGCAATTTATCATAACATCAGAAAGAGTCTATGTCAGAGCTTAAAAGCAAGTCCACATACTCAACTATCATCTAGTCCTTCATAATTGCTAACACTCACGCAATACTTGTGGTTACGGAGTTTTAAATTGGACAGAGAGAAAGATAGGGGCTTATAGTTTCGCCCCACAACCTTTTACCTCAAGGGTAATGTCAACACTAATAACTCATGCTCCCCTACATCCAATTAGATACATATATCAGGATCTTTCCAACATATTGTGCTTGCCAAAGGATAAAATGAAAAAGGAAAGGTGAAGATCACCATGACTCTTGCATAAGGTAGAAGATAATAATAAAAGATAGGCCCTTCGCAGAGGGAAGTAGAGGTTGCCATGCGCTTTTATGGTTGGATGCACAAAACCATAATGCGAAAGAACGTCACTTTATATTGCCACTTGTGATATGAACCTTTATTATGCAGTCCATCGCTTTTATTTCTTCCACATCACAAGATCGTATAAAGCTAATTTCTCCCACGCCAATCAATCATACATATTTAGAGCAATTTTTATTGCTTTGCACCAATGACAACTTACTTGAAGGATCTTACTCAATCCATAGGTAGATATGGTGGACTCTCATGGCATAACTGGTTTAAGGGTTTTGGAAGCACAATTAGTATCTCTACTTGGTGCTGAGAATTTGGCTAGCATGAGGGAGAAAGGCAAGCTCAACATGTTGGAGGATCCATGACAACATACTTTATCTCATACATAAGAAAACATAACTCATTACGTTGTCTTCCTTGTCCAACATCAACTCTTTAGCATGTCATATTTTAATGACTGCTCCCAATCATAAAATATGTCAATGATAATATATTTATATGTGGGGCCCTCTTTCCTTATTACTTCCTATTAATTGCAATGATGACCAAAACTATGTGTGCCAACTCCCAACAACTTTTAATCATCATACTCTTTCTATGTGAAGTCATTACTCTCAATAAGATCAATATGAACTCTTTGTTTTATTTTATTCTGTTCTCTTTTCTTTTGTCCACTCAAGATCATGGCAAAACAATCAAGCCCTTGACTCAACACTAATCTTTATTATATAGCTCATGGACTCGATAACATAGAGAGATCATAAAGCAAAACTCAAAACTAGATCATGCCATAAACTTTATTCTACTAGATCAAGATACTACTGATAGGATCGAACTAAGAAAAACAGTAAAGATAGGAGTTGTGATGGTGATACGATACCAGGGCACCTCCCCCAAGCTTGGCAGTTGCCAAGGGGAGTGCTCATACCCATGTGATTATGTCTCCTTCTTTGTTGTTGGTGTAATATTCTTGGCGATGATTCCCCTCAGGATACGGTTCTCCTCCTCGAGCTTGTTGACTTGCTGCTTGAGGTCCATTATTTCTTTATGAAGCTTTCCGGTGACAGCTAAGGCCCCTTGCACCCAAGGGTGTTGCATAGCTGCGGGAGAACAAGCGACACTCTTCGTCATACTTTCGTAAGAAAGAAATCTAACATTGGACGGGATAACCGAGTTTGGAATAGCTGAGCTCTGTAGTTCCCCCATCGTGAACCCAGCTCGGAAGAGAGAAGTGACTTCTTGATCGTCCATGGCATCTACTCTCATCAAGTCAGCCTCCATCTCTTCCTCCGTTGCTGGCCCAAAGTGGTCAGCGTCGCTGTTTGCCCTTGGTTCCAATGCCGGATGAGACACCCGGCTCTCCCCGACCGACTCTCCCCGACCGACTCTTGAGAAGACATCTTGCTCTAATCTGCAGCAGCAACAACTCGAAACAAAAACGGAGGATACTTGCGTGATATAGGAGTCAAAACCTTCGGGAGAATATATAATGTATTTTTACCAATCAAAATACGTAACGTGCAAGAAAACAGAGTCCGGAAGGCACACGAGGTGCCCACGAGGTAGGGGGCGCGCCCTACACCCTCGTGGAGCCCTCATGTCCTTCCCGGACTGCTACTTATTTTTCTATTTTTCTAAATATTCCAAAACGGAGAAATATTGCCTTAAAAACTGTTTTGGAGTCGGTTTACTTACCGTACCACATACCTATTCCTTTTCGGAGTCTGAAACGTTCTGGAAAGTGTCTCTTGTGTATTCCTCCAGGATTACAGTTTCAATAATATTGGTTTCAACATCTATGGGATTACCTGAGATATAATGTTTCATTCTTTGACCGTTCACCACCTTCGGATTTGTGCCTTCGAAATTGTTGATTTTTATGGCACGGGAATGATAGACCTCCTCGATGACATAGGGGCCTTCCCATTTAGAGAGAAGTTTTCCTGCAAAAAATCTTAAATGAGAGTTGTATAGCAATACATAATCACCTACATTAAACTCACGCTTTTGTATCCTTTTGTCATGCCATCTTTTAACTTTTTCTTTAAACAACTTGGCATTTTCATAAGCTTGGGTTCTCCATTCATCAAGTGAGCTAATATCAAATAACCTCTTTTCACCGGCAACTTTGAAATCATAGTTGAGCTCTTTAATAGCCCAATATGCCTTATGTTCTAGTTCGAGAGGTAAGTGACATGCTTTTCCATAAACCATTTTATACAGAGACATACCCATAGGATTTTTATATGCAGTTCTATAGGCCCATAATGCATCATCAAGTTTCTTGGACCAATTCTTTCTAGACCTATTGACAGTCTTTTGCAAAATTAATTTGAGCTCTCTATTGCTCAATTCTACTTGACCGCTAGACTGTGTGTGATAAGGAGATGCAATTCTATGATTAACATCATATTTAGCAAGCATTTTACGGAAAGCACCATGAATAAAATGTGTATCACCATCAGTCATTAAATATCTCGGAACTCCAAACCTCGAAAAAAAAACTTCTTTAAGCATTTTAATAGAGGTGTTATGATCAGCACTACTAGTTGGAATAGCTTCTACCCACTTAGTAACATAATCAACAGCAACTAAAATATGTGTATATCCATTAGAGGCAGGAAAAGGTCCCATATAATCAAAGCCCCAAACATCAAATGGTTCAATAACAAGTGAATAATTCATAGGCATTTCTTGACGTCTACTAATATTACCAATTCTTTGACATTCATCAGAAGATATGACAAACTTACGGGCATCCTTGAAGAGAGTAGGCCAATAAAAACCGGATTGCAATACCTTATGTGAAGTTCTATCTCCCGCGTGATGTCCTCCATAAGCTTCAGAGTGACACTTGCGTAGGATCTGTTCCTGTTCATGCTCAGGTACACAACGTCTAATAATACCATCTACTCCTTCCTTATAAAGATGTGGGTCATCCCAAAAGTAATGTCTCAAATCATAGAAGAACTTTTTCTTTTGTTGGTATGTGAAACTAGGTGGTATAAATTTAGCAACAATATAATTAGCATAATCGGCATACCAAGGAGTACTACGAGAAGTACTTATAACATTTATTGCTCATCAGGAAAGCTATCATCAATAGGCAGTGGGTCATCAAGAACATTTTCTAACCTAGACAAGTTGTCTGCAACGGGGTTCTCAGCTCCCTTTCTATCAACAATATGCAAATCAAATTCTTGTAGCAAGAGAACCCGTCTAATAAGTCTAGGTTTAGCATCTTTCTTTTCCACAAGATATTTAATAGCAGCATGATCCATGTGAATAGTTACTTTAGAATCAACAATATAAGGTCTGAACTTATCACAAGCAAATACAACTGCTAAGAATTCTTTTTCAGTAGTAGCATAATTTCTTTGAGCATTGTCTAGAGTTTTACTAGCATAATGGATAACATTTAATTTCTTATCAACTCTTTGTCCTAGAACAACACCTACAGCATAATCACTAGCATCACACATAATTTCAAAGGGTAAATTCCAATCAGGTGTCTGAACAATAGGTGCAGAAATCAATGCTTTCTTGAGTATTTCAAATGCTTCTACACAATCATCATCAAAGACAAATGGCATATCTTTTTGTAATAAATTGGTCGGAGGCCGAGAAATTTTTGAGAAGTCATTAATGAACCTCCTATAAAATCCGGCGTGACCAAGGAAACTTCTTATACCTTTGATGTCCTTGGGACATGGCATCTTTTCAATAGCATCAACCTTGGCTTTATCAACTTCAATACCTCTTTCAGAAACTTTATGCCCCAAGACAATACCTTCATTAACCATAAAGTGGCACTTTTCCCAATTCAATACAAGATTAGTTTCTTCACATCTCTGCAAAACTCGATCAAGATTGCTCAAACAATCATCAAAAGAGGATCCATAGACGGAAAAATCGTCCATGAAAACGTCACAAATCTTTTCACAAAAGTCAGTGAATATAGACATCATGCATCTTTGAAAGGTAGCAGGTGCATTACATAAACCAAAAGGCATACGTCTATAAGCAAAAGTACCAAAAGGGCATGTAAAAGTAGTCTTTGATTGATCTTTAGCCGACACAGGTATTTGAGAGAATCTAGAGTAACCATCTAGAAAGCAATAATGTGTATGTTTACATAATCTTTCTAGCATTTGATCAATAAAAGGTAAGGGGTAATGATCTTTTTTAGTAGCCTTATTTAATTTTCGGAAATCAATTACCATCCTATAACCTGTAATAATTCTTTGTGGAATCAATTCATCTTTATCATTAGGAACAACAGTAACACCTCCCTTCTTAGGGACACAATGAACAGGACTTACCACTATCAGCAACGGGATAAATTATACCTGCCTCCAGAAGCTTTAATATTTCTTTTCTTACCACTTCTTTCATTTTAGGATTAAGCCTTCGTTGATGATCACGAACCGGTTTGGCATCTTCTTCCAAATTTATTTTATGTTGACATAGAGTGGGACTAATGCCCTTAAGATCATCAAGAGTATACCCAATAGCAGCTCGGTGCTTATTCAGAGTTATCAATAATCTTTCTTCTTCATGCTTTGAAAGGTTAGCACTAATAATAACAGGATATATCTTCTTTTCATCAAGATAAGCATATTTGAGATTATCAGGCAATGGTTTAAGCTCAAACACGGGATCACCCTTGGGTGGAGGAGGATCCCCTAGGATTTCAACAGGCAAATTATGTTTCAGAATAGGTTCCTGTTTAAAGAATACTTCATCTATTTCCCTTCTTTCATTCATAAACATATCATTTTCATGGTCTAGCGAATAATGTTCTAGAGGATCACTAGGAGGTAAGACAATAGAAGCAAGAGCAATAATTTCATCCTTACTAGGCAATTCTTCTTCACGATGTTGTTTACTAAATTTAGAGAAATTAAACTCATGAGACATATCATCCAAGCCAATAGTAACAATATTCTTTTCGCAGTCTATCTTAGCATTAACAGTATTCAAGAAGGGTCTACCAAATATAATGGGACAAAAGCTATCTTGTGGAGAACCAAGAACAAGGAAATCAGCAGGATATTTAGTTTTCCCACACAAGACTTCAACATCTCTAACAATTCCCATTGCTGATATAGTATCTCTATTGGCAAGTTTAATTGTGACATTAATATCTTCTAATTCAGCAGGTGCAATTTCATGCTTAATTTCTTCATATAAGGTAATAGGTATAACACTAGCACTAGCACCCATATCACATAAGCCATGATAATAATGATCTCCTATTTTAACAGAAATAACAGGCACGCCTACCACAGGTCTATGTTTATCTTCAACACAAGGTTTAGCAATTCTAGCAGTTTCACCGTAGAATTGAATAACAAGCCCATGAATATTATCAACCAAGAGATCTTTAACAATAGCAATATTAGGTTCAACTTTAACTTGCTCAGGAGGTGTATAAGTTCTAATATTACTTTTACGAACAACAGTTGAAGCTTTAGCATGATCCTTTATTCTATCAGGAAAGGGTGGTTTCTCAACATAAGAAGTAGGAACAATAGGATCATTATAAGTGACAGTCTTTTCTTCAACTTTAGTAGGTGCAGCTACTTTTACTTCTATGGGAGGATGATATTTAAAACACTTCTCCTTAGGGAGAAATAAGCTACTATCTCAGAGTCAAGTCCATATTTATTGCTAAATTTACGGAAAATATCGGTATCCATAAAAGATTTAACACAATCAAACTTAGGTGTCATACCTGACTCCTTACCTTCGTCGAGATCCCAATCTTCAGAGTTGCGTTTAATTCTACCCAATAAATTCCATTTGAATTCAATAGTCTTCATCATAAAAGAGCCAGCACAAGAAGTATCGAGCATGGTGCGATTGTTATCAGAAAACCGAGCATAAAAACTTTGAATACTTATTTCTCTCGAGAGCTCATGATTGGGGCATGAATATAACATTGATTTAAGCCTGCCCCAAGCTTGAGTGATGCTTTCTCCTTCGTGAGGCCAAAAACTATATATATAATTGCGATCACGATGAACAAGATGCATAGGATAAAATTTCTGATGAAATTCCAATTTCAATCGTCTGTAGTTCCATAATCTCGTACCATCACATAGCCTATACCATGTCAATGCATCTCCCTTCAAAGATAAAGGGAAGACCTTCTTCTTGACAACATCATCAGGTATACCTGCAAGCTTAAATAATCCACAAACCTCATCCACATATATTAGGTGCTCATGAGGATGCTTGGTTCCATCTCCTGCAAAAGGATTAGCTAGCAGTTTTTCTACCATACCCGAAGTGAAGGAAATATGCCCTATAGGCAATAATGAAGTTATTATTTATTTCCTTATTTCATGATAAATGTTTATTATTCATGCTAGAATTGTATTAACCGGAAACATAATACATGTGTGAATACATAGACAAACAAGAGTGTCACTAGTATGCCTATACTTGACTAGCTCATTAATCAAAGATGGTTATGTTTCCTAACCATAGACAAAGAGTTGTTATTTGATTAATGGGATCACATCATTAGATGAATGATCTGATTGACTTGACCCATTCCGTTAGCTTAGCACTTGATCGTTTAGTATGTTGCTATTGCTTTCTTCATGACTTATACATGTTCCTATGACTATGAGATTATGCAACTCCCGTTTACCGGAGGAACACTTTGTGTGCTACCAAACGTCACAACATAACTGGGTGATTATAAAGGTGCTCTACAGGTGTCTCCAAAGGTACTTGTTGGGTTGGCGTATTTCGAGATTAGCATTTGTCACTCCGAATGTCGGAGAGGTATCTCTGGGCCCTCTCGGTAATGCACATCACTTAAGCCTTGCAAGCATTGCAACTAATGAGTTAGTTGCGAGATGATGTATTACAGAACGAGTAAAGAGACTTGCCGGTAACGAGATTGAACTAGGTATTGGATACCGATGATCGAATCTCGGGCAAGTAACATACCGATGACAAAGGGAACAACGTATTTGTTATGCAGTCTGACCGATAAAGATCTTCGTAGAATATGTAGGAGCCAATATAGGCATCCAGGTCCCGCTATTGGTTATTGACCGGAGACGTGTCTCGGTCATGTCTACACTGTTCTCGAACCGTAGGGTCCGCACGCTTAAGGTTTCGATGACAGGTATATTATGAGTTTATGAGTTTTGATGTACCGAAGGAGTTCGGAGTCCCGGATGAGATCGGGGACATGACGAGAAGTCTCGAAATGGTCGAGACGTAAAGATCGATATATTGGACGACTATATTCGGACTTCGGAAAGGTTCTGAGTGGTTCGGGTATTTTCGGGAGTACCGGGGAGTTACGGGAATACGGGGGAAAAAGTATATGGGCCTTATTGGGCTTTAGGGGAGAGGAAGAGGCAGGCCGCGCGCCCCCCCATTGGCTAGTCCGAATTGGACTAGGGGGAGGGGCGGCGCCCCCTCCTTCCTTCTCTTCCCTCTTCCCCTTCCTTGTCTCCTACTCCTAATACATGGAAGGACTCCTAGTTGGACTAGGAAAGGGGGAATCCTACTCCCGGTGGGAATAGGACTCCCTTAGGGCGCGCCATAGAGAGGGCCGGCCCTCCCCTCCTCCACTTCTTTATATACGGGGGCAGGGGGCACCCCATGGAGACACAAGTTGATCTTCGTGATCGTTCCTTAGCCGTGTGCGGTGCCCCCCTCCACCATATTCCACCTCGTTCATATTGTAGCTGTGCTTAGGCGAAGCCCTGCGACAGTAGAACATCAAGATCGTCACCACGCCGTCGTGCTGACGGAACTCCTCCCCGAAGCTTTGCTGGATCGGAACCCGGGGAATGTCATCGAGCTGTACGTGTGTTAAGAACTCGGAGGCGCCGGAGTAACGGTGCTTGGATCGGTTGGACCGGGAAGACGTACGACTACTTCCTCTACGTCGCGTCAACGCTTCCGCTTCGGTCTACGAGGGTACGTAGACAACACTCTCCCCTCTCGTTGCTATGCATCACCATGATCTTGCGTGTGCGTAGGAATTTTTTTTGAAATTACTACGTTCCCCAACAGTGGCATCCGAGCCTAGATTTTTATGGTTTGATGTTTTGCACGAGTAGAACACAAGTGAGTTGTGGACGATACAAGTCATACTGCCTACCAGCATGTCATACTTTGGTTCGGCGGTATTGTTGGATGAAGCGGCCCGGACCGACATTACGCGTACGCTTACGCGAGACTGGTTCTACCGCCGTGCTTTGCACACAGGTGGCTGGCGGGTGTCAGTTTCTCCAACTTTAGTTGAACCGAGTATGGCTACGCCCGGTCCTTGCGAAGGTTAAAACGGCATCAACTTGACAAACTATCATTGTGGTTTTGATGCGTAGGTGAGATTGGTTCTTGCTTAAGCCCGTAGCAGCCACGTAAAAATTGCAACAAACAAAGTAGAGGACGTCTAACTTGTTTTTGCAGGGCATGTTGTGATGTGATATGGTCAAGGCATGATGCTAAATTTTATTGTATGAGATGATCATGTTTTGTAACTGAGTTATCGGCAACTGGCAGGAGCCATATGGTTGTCGCTTTATTGTATGCAATGCAATCGCCCTGTAATGCTTTACTTTATCACTAAGCGGTAGCGATAGTTGTAGAAGCATAAGATTGGCGAGACGACAACAATGCTACGATGGAGATCAAGGTGTCGCGCCGGTGACAATGGTGATCATGACGGTGCTTCGGAGATGGAGATCACAAGCACAAGATGATGATGGCCATATCATATCACTTATATTGATTGCATGTGATGTTTATCTTTTTATGCATCTTATCTTGCTTTGATTGACGGTAGCATTATAAGATGATCTCTCACTAAATTATCAAGAAGTGTTCTCCCTGAGTATGCACCGTTGCCAAAGTTCGTCGTGCCCAGACACCACGTGATGATCGGGTGTGATAAGCTCTACGTCCATCTACAACGGGTGCAAGCCAGTTTTGCACACGCAGAATACTCGGGTTATACTTGACGAGCCTAGCATATGCAGATATGGCCTCGGAACACGGAGACCGAAAGGTCGAGCGTGAATCATATAGTAGATATGATCAACATAATGATGTTCACCATTGAAGACTAATCCATTTCACGTGATGATCGGTTATGGTTTAGTTGATTTGGATCACGTGATCACTTAGAGGATTAGAGGGATGTCTATCTAAGTGGGAGTTCCTAAGTAATATGATTAATTGAACTTTAATTTATCATGAACTTAGTCCTGGTAGTATTAGCATATCTATGTTGTAGATCAATAGCTCGCATTGTTGCTTTCATGTGTTTATTTTGATATGTTCCTAGAGAAAATTGTGTTGAAAAGATGTTAGTAGCAATGATGCGGATTGGATCCGTGATCTGAGGTTTATCCTCATTGCTGCATAGAAGAATTATGTCCTTGATGCACCGCTAGGTGACAGACCTATTGCAGGAGCAGATACAGACGTTATGAACATTTGGCTAGCTCAATATGATGACTACTTGATAGTTTAGTGCACCATGCTTAACGGCTTAGAATCGGGACTTCAAAGACGTTTTGAACGTCATGGACCATATGAGATGTTCCAGGAGTTGAAGTTAATATTTCAAGCAAATACCCGAGTTGAAAGATATGAAGTCTCCAACAAGTTCTATAGCTAAAAGATGGTGGAGAATCGCTCAGCTAGTGAGCATGTACTCAGATTGTCTGGGTACTACAATCGCTTGAATCAAGTGGGAGTTAATCTTCTAGATAAGATAGTGATTGACAGAATTCTCTAGTCACCATCACCAAGTTAGTAGAACTTCGTGATGAACTATGATATGCAAGGGATAACGGAAACAATTCCCAAGCTCTTCGTGATGCTAAAATCGACGAAGGTAGAAATCAAGAAAAACATCAAGTGTTGATGGTAGACAAGACCACTAGTTTCAAGTAAAGGGCAAAGAAAAAAAGGGGAACTTCAAGAAGAACAGCAAGCAAGTTGCTGCTCAAGTGAAGAAGCCCAAGTCTGGACCTAAGCCTGAGACTGAGTGCTTCTACTGCAAAGGGACTGGTCACTGGAAGCAGAACTACCCCAAGTGATTGGTGGATAAGAAGGATGGCAAAGTGAACAAAGGTATATTGGATATACATGTTATTGATGTGTACTTTACTAGTGTTCATAGCAACCCCTCAGTATTTGGTACTAGTTCAGTTGCTAAGATTAGTAACTCGAAACGGGAGTTGCAGAATGAACAAAGACTAGTTAAAGGGCAAGGTGACGATGTGTGTTGGAAGTGGTTCCAAGATTGATAGGATCATCATCGCACACTCCCTATACTTTCGGGATTAGTGTGGAACCTAAATAAGTGTTATTTGGTGTTGAGCATGAATATGATTTGATCATGTTTATTGCAATACGGTTATTCATTTAAGTAAGAGAATAAATTGTTGTTCTATTTACATGAATAAAACCTTATATGGTTACACACCCAATGAAAATGGTTCGTTGGATCTCGATCGTAGTGATACACATATTCATAATGTTGAAGCCAAAAGATGCAAAGTTAATAATGATAGTGCAACTTATTTGTGGCACTGCCGTTTAAGTCATATTGGTGTAAAGCGCATGAAGAAACTCCATGCAGATGGGATTTTGGAATCACTTGATTATGAATCACTTGATGCTTGCGAACCATGCCTCATGGGCAAGATGACTAAGACTCCGTTCTCCGGAACAATGGAGCGAGCAACTGACTTATTGGAAATAATACATACTGATGTATGCGGTCCGATGAGTGTTCAGGCTCACGGCAAGTATCATTATTTTCTGACCTTCACAGATGATTTGAGCAGATATGGGTATATCTACTTAATGAAATAGAAGTCTGAAACATTTGAAAAGTTCATATAATTTCAGAGTGAAGTGGAAAATCATCGTAACAAGAAAATAAAGTTTCTACGATCTGATCGTGGAGAAGAGTATTTGAGTTACGAGTTTGGTCTTCAGTTAAAACAATGTGAAATAGTTTCACTACTCATGCCACCTGGAACACCACAGCATAATGGTGTGCCCGAACGTCATAACCGTACTTTATTGGATATAGTGCAATCTATGATGTTTCTTACAGATTTACCAACATCGTTTTGGGGTTATGCATTAAAGACAGCTGCATTCACGTTAAAAAAGGGGCACCATCTAAGTCCGTTGAGACGACACAATATGAACTGTGGTTTGGCAAGAAACCAAAGTTGTCGTTTCTTAAAGTTTGGGATTGTGATGCTTATATGAAAAAGTTTCATCCTGATAAGCTCAAACCCAAATCGGAGAAATATGTCCTCATAGGATACCCAAAGGAGACAGTTGGGTACACCTTCTATCACAGATCCGAAGGCAAGATACTCGTTGCTGGGAATGGATCCTTTCCAGAGAAGGAGTTTCTCTCGAAAGAAGTGAGTGGGAGGAAAGTAGAACTTGACAAGGTAATTGTACCTGCTCCCTTATTGGAAAGTAGTTCATCACAGAAATCTGTTCCTGTGACTACTACACCAATTAGTGAGGAAGATAATGATGATGATCATGTAACTTCGGATCAAGTTACTACCGAACCTCGTAGGTCAACCAGAGTGAGATCCGCACCAGAGTGGTACGGTAATCCTATTCTGGAGGTCATGTTACTTGACCATGACGAACCTACGAACTATGAGGAAGCGATGATGAGCCCAGATTCCGCGAAATGGTCTGAGGCCATGAAATCTGAGATATGATCCATGTATGAGAACAAAGTATGGACTTTGATGGATTTGCCCGATGATCGGCAGGCCATAGAAAATAAATGGATCTTCAAGAGGAAGACGGACACTGATAGTAGTGTTACTATCTACAAAGCTAGAATTGTCGCAAAAGGTTTTCGACAAGTTCAAGGTGTTGACTACGATGAGAGTTTCTCACTCGTATCTATGCTTAAGTCTGTCCGAATCATGTTAGCAATTGCCGCATTTTATGAAATATGGCAAATGGATAAACAAAACTGCATTCCTCAATGGATTTGTTAAAGAAGAGTTGTATACGATGCAACTAGAAGGTTATGTCGATCCTAAAGGTGTTAACAAAATATGCAAGCTCCAGCGATCCATCTATGGACTGGTGCAAGCATCTCGGAGTTGGAATATACGCTTTGATAAGATGATCAAAGCATATAGTTTTATACAGACTTGTGGTGAAGCCTGTATTTACAAGAAAGTGAGTGGGAGCACTACAACATTTCTGATAAGTATATGTAAATGACATATTGTTGATCAGAAATAATGTAGAATTATTCTGCAAAGCATAAAGGAGTATTTGAAAGGAGTTTTTTGAAGAAGGACCTCAGTGAAGCTGCTTACATATTAAGCATCAAGATCTATAGAGATAGATCAAGATGCTTGATAAGTTTTTTCAATAAGTACATACCTTGACAAGATTTTGAAGTAGTTCAAAATGGAACAGTCAAAGAAAGAGTTCTTGCCTGTGTTACAAGGTGTGAAATTGAGTAAGACTCAAAACCCGACCACGGCAGAAGATAGAAAGAGAATGAAAGTCATTCCCTATGCCTTGGCCATAGGTTCTATAAAGTATGCCATGCTGTGTACTAGATCTATTGTATACCCTACACTGATTTTAGCAAGGGAGTACAATAGTGATCTAGATGTAGATCACTGGACAGCGGTCAAATTATCGTTAGTGAAATAAGGATATGTTTCTCGATTATGGACGTGACAAAAAGGTTCATCATAAAAGGTTACGTCGATAAAAGTTTTGACACTAATCTAGATGACTCTAAGTCTCAATCTAGATACATATTAAAGGTGGGAGAAATTAGCTAAAGTAGCTCCGTACAGAGCATTGTAGACATAGAAAGTTGCAAAATACATACGGATCTGAATTTTGGCAGACCCGTTGACTAAGCTTCTCTCACAAGCAAAACATGATCACACCTTAGTACTCTTTGGGTGTTAATCACATAGCGATGTGAACTAGATTACTGACTCTAGTAAACCCTTTTGCTGTTGGTCACATATCGATGTGAACTATGGGTGTTAATCACATGGTGATGTGAACTATTGCTGTTAAATCACATGGCGATGTGAACTAGATTATTGACTCTAGTGCAAGTGGGAGACTGAAGGAAATATGCCCTAGAGGCAATAATAAAGTTATTATTTATTTCCTTATTTCATGATAAATGTTTATTATTCATGCTAGAATTGTATTAACCGGAAACATAATACATGTGTGAATACATAGACAAACAAGAGTGTCACTAGTATGCCTCTACTTGACTAGCTCATTAATCAAAGATGGTTATGTTTCCTAACCATAAACAAAGAGTTGTTATTTGATTAATGGGATCACATCATTAGATGAATGATCTGATTGACTTGACCCATTCCGTTAGCTTAGCACTTGATCGTTTAGTATGTTGCTATTGCTTTCTTCATGACTTATACATGTTCCTATGACTATGAGATTATGCAACTCCCGTTTACCGGAGGAACACTTTGTGTGCTACCAAACGTCACAACGTAACTGGGTGATTATAAAGGTGCTCTACAGGTGTCTCCAAAGGTACTTGTTGGGTTTGCGTATTTCGAGATTAGGATTTGTCACTCCGAATGTCGGAGAGGTATCTCTGGGCCCTCTCGGTAATGCACATCACTTAAGCCTTGCAAGCATTGCAACTAATGAGTTAGTTGCGAGATGATGTATTACGGAACGAGTAAAGAGACTTGCCGGTAACGAGATTGAACTAGGTATTGGATATCGACGATCGAATCTCGAGCAAGTAACATACCGATGACAAAGGGAACAACATATGTTGTTATGTGGTCTGACCGATAAAGATCTTCGTAGAATATGTAGGAGCCAATATGGGCATCCAGGTCCCGCTATTGGTTATTGACCGGAGACGTGTCTCGGTCATGTCTACATTGTTCTCGAACCGTAGGGTCCGCACGCTTAAGGTTTCGATGACAGTTATATTATGAGTTTTTGAGTTTTGATGTACCGAAGGAGTTCGGAGTCCCGGATGAGATCGGGGACATGACGAGGAGTCTCGAAATGGTCGAGACGTAAAGATAGATATATTGGACGACTATATTCGGACATCGGAAAGGTTCTGAGTGGTTCGGGTATTTTCGGGAGTACCGGGGAGTTACGGGAATACTGGGGAAAAAGTATATGGGCCTTATTGGGCTTTAGGGGAGAGGAAGAGGCAGGCCGCGCGCCCCCCCCCCATTTGATAGTCCGAATTGGACTAGGGGGAGGGCGGCGCCCCCTCCTTCCTTCTCTTCCCTCTTCCCCTTCCTTGTCTCCTACTCCTAATACATGGAAGGACTCCTAGTTGGACTAGGAAAGGGGGAATCCTACTCCCGGTGGGAGTAGGACTCCCCTAGGGCGCGCCATAGAGAGGGCCGGCCCTCCCCTCCTCCACTCCTTTATATACGGGGGCAGGGGGCACCCCATGGAGACACAAGTTGATCTTCGTGATCGTTCCTTAGCCGTGTGCGGTGCCCCCCTCCACCATATTCCACCTCGTTCATATTGTAGCTGTGCTTAGGCGAAGCCCTACGATAGTAGAACATCAAGATCGTCACCACGCCGTTGTGCTGACGGAACTCCTCCCCGAAGCTTTGCTGGATCGGAGCCCGGGGAACGTCATCGAGTTGTACATGTGTTAAGAACTCGAAGGCGTCGGAGTAACGGTGCTTGGATCGGTTGGACCGGGAAGACGTACGACTACTTCCTCTATGTTGCGTCAACGCTTCCGCTTCGGTCTACGAGGGTACGTAGACAACACTCTCCCCTCTCGTTGCTATGCATCACCATGATCTTGCGTGTGCGTAGGAAATTTTTTGAAATTACTACGTTCCCCAACACGAAGGAAATTCAAAAGGAATATTTTCATTTTCAGTAGGTTCAGTAGGTTGAGGAGCAACTCTTTGCTCTACTGGTCGGGGTGAAGATACCCCGAACAAGCCCCTCAGAGGATTACTTTCCATAGTAACAGGTGATAGTAAATTTCAGCACACTATATAAAATTTTCCTTACCAAGTTCCACCTACCAAAGGCGCTTCACTCCCCGGCAATGGCGCCAGAAAAGAGTCTTGATGACCCACAAGTATAAGGGATCTATCGTAGTCCTTTCGATAAGTAAGAGTGTCGAACCCAACGAGGAGCGGAAGGAAATGATAAGCAGTTTTCAGCAAGGTATTCTGTGCAAGTACTGAAATAAGTGGTAACAGATAGTTTTGTGATAAGATAATTTGTAACGAGCAACAAGTAACAAAAGTAAATAAAGTGCAACAAGGTGGCCCAATCCTTTTTGTAGCAAAGGACAAGCCTGGACAAACTCTTATATAAGGAAAAGCGATCCCGAGGATACATGGGAATATCGTCAGGCTAGTTTTCATCACGTTCATATGATTCTCGTTCGGTACTTTGATAATTTGATATGTGGGTGTACCGGTGCTTGGGTGCAGTTCTTACTTGAACAAGCATCCCAATTATGATTAACCTCTATTGCAAGCATCCGCAACTACAACAAAAGTATTAAGGTAAACCTAACCGTAGCATGAAACATACGGATCCAAATCAGCCCCTTACGAAGCAACGCATAAACTGGGTGTAAGCTTCTGTCACTCTAGCAACCCATCATCTACTTATTACTTCCCAATGCCTTCCTCTAGGCCCAAATAATGGTGAAGTGTTATGTAGTCGACGTTCACATAACACCACTAGAGGCTAGACAACATACATCTCATCAAAATATCGAACGAATACCAAATTCACATGACTACTAATAGCAAGACTTCTCCCATGTCCTCAGGAACAAACGTAACTACTCACAAAGCATATTCATGTTCATAATCAGAGGGGTAATAATATGCATAATGGATCTGAACATATGATCTTTCACCAAGTAAACCAACTAGCATCAACTACAAGGAGTAATCAACACTACTAGCAACCTACTAGTACCAATCCCGGACTTGGAGACAAGAATTGGATACAAGAGATGAACTAGGGTTTTGAGAGGAGATGGTGCAGGTAAAGATGTTGATGGAGATGGCCCTCTCCCGATGAGAGGATCGTTGGTGATGATGATGGTGACGATTCCCCCCTCCCAGAGGGAAGTGTCCCTGGCAGAACAGCTCTACCGGAGCCTAGATTGGTTCCGCCAAGGTTCCACCTCGTGGCGGCAGAGTTTCGTCCCGAAAGGTTGCTTATGACTTTTTCCTCATCGAAAGACCTCATATAGCAGAAGATGGGCATAGAAGGGCCAACAGGGGGCCCACGAGGTAGGGGGCGTGCCCTGGGGGGTAGGGAACGCCCCCACCCTCATGGACAGGTGGGCCCCCCTCTGGTGAACTTCTTCCGCTGGATATTTTTTATAGTTTCCAAAAATGACTTTCGTGGAGTTTCATGACTTTTGGAGTTGTGCAGAATAGGTCTCTAATATTTTCTCCTTTTCCAGCCCAGAGTTTCAGCTACCGACATTCTCCCTTCATATGTAAACCTTGTAAAATAAGAGAGAATAGCCATAAGTATTGTGACATAATGCATAATAACAACCCATAATGCAATAAATATCGATATAAAAGCATGATGCAAAATGGACGTATCAGCTTGCCGGCGGGTAAACCCAGGGCGGCATCTTGAGGACGGATCCCCATTGGCCTGCTGGGTGCACTTGTTGCCGGGCAAACCACCTCACCGCCCTTGACGCGGCCGCTCGACTTGTCGAGCTTGACTCGAGTCAGAATCGAGAGCGTTGCCTAGTGCGGAAGGCTACCCTGTCACTCTGGACGCGGCCGCTTGAGCTGTTGAGCGGACTCGAAACAGAAAAAGGGCGTTGCCAATTGCGGGAGGGCCCATTTACGTGCAGGTTTTCCATACATAGGCAGGATCTCCGAGGACAATAAACTCATGTATGAAAGGAAATTGCTCAAGGCTCTGGATGACTTAGCTTTTCTGTTGCCGCGCTGGCGTCTTTCGCGCTTGCAGGCGGTGTAGTTTTCTCCTGGTCGTCTTCTTCTTTAGAGGCCATGGCGATGAAGAACTGCTAGGCTAACTACTAGACCAGATTCTCACAATTGCGCCCCCTACCTGGCGCGCCAAAGATGTCGGTGGGAAACGACACCTATGGGATCACAAGAATCCCTACTACGGTTGACGGGGCGCGAGGTTGTGAGAAGAGTAGGATTAGCAGTCAACACAAGGATCGTTTACCCAGGATCAGGCCGCGAGGATGCATAATACCCTAGTCCTGCTTTGGTGTGTATTTGAGAGAGTTCTTGAGCTCTCGAACTAGCTATGGTGGCTGCATAGTTCAAAAGAGCCGAATCTCTCTCCAGTATGCCAAGGGCCTCCTTTTATAGTCGAAAGGGGCTGCCACAGTGGCACACAGGTGGTGGAAAGGCCTACAGTGCTACGAGCTTATCGCTCGTATTACGGGACAAGACGCATTTAATGCATCGCTGAGGTGTCCCTATGCTTTATTGGGGACGGGAATGAGACATGTATCGTCGGTTGCCGCCTCGCCTTGTTTCGACACGCACCCAGGCCAGCGGTGCATGCCGCGCCATGTAGGCAGGCAGGCAGCTGAGGTGGCGCGGTGGTAGGATCTTCACGAAGATCTGCATGCCACCATGCAGGTGCTTGCTAAGTTGGCGTAGAGGCCGCCCGTCGCCACGCAGGTGCCTGCCCAGCTGGTTGAGCTAGCAGCTGCTTGGGGACGGCGGTGGAGTCTTGGTCGACGCGGGCCTGGCTGTGGCCCCGCTGACGCCCTTGGCAAGGGCCTTGCCGAGGGCCCAACAAGGGTCTTGCCATGGCGCGCAGTCGTCCCCGGCAAGGGTCTTGCCGTGGTGCCCAGTCGTCCCCGGCAAGGATCTTGCCGGGGGTCTTGTGGCTTTCCTCGACAAGGATCTTGCCGAGGATCGTTGTCTTCCAATCCTCATCTGATCTTGAATATTCCTTGTTTTCACAAAGATCTGCATGTCACCATGGAGGTGCCTCCCGAGCCCTGGTCCAACGTAGTTGATGGTGTTGGAAACCATGGGCTCAAGGGTGGCACGTTCCGCTAGTGTGGGGAGCTGCCCCGGCGTTGGCGGGGGAACCTGCTGCCCCGGCGTGGGCTCAAGGGTCTTGCCGGGGGAACCTGCTCCGTCCCTCTGCTTCTTTGTGTTCTTGGCCTTGGCGTTGTCTTGGGCATCTTGTGCTTCGGCTTCTCTCCGGCTCCCCTCCTCTGCCCTGCTTAGTGTGGCCGTGGCGCGCGGCTCCGACTGCCCGTGCACAAGTAAAGGGGTACAAAGGTGTGCCCCTACTTTTGTACACCGATAGGTTCCGTACGACCAAAGAAATAAACACACAGAGAACACCGTCTTCGATCTTTTTCGTCCAGAGGTAATGTCTAACCGACTTGTACCTAAGCATAGACTACCTGAAGAACTTGGTACACGATTAGATCACATTGAGAGTTGTCATCATCACCCAAAACACAAAGATGGGAAATGCCCTAACAGTGAGGAACTCTGTAAGGCCTTGAATTAGGAGGGGTAGCTTCAACTTTCAAGGGTATTTGATGATAACACTCTCTCTTGGGTGGTAATCCCTCAAGTTGTTTGAAAACAATGGAGTAAATGCTACTTGTGAGCTGCGTTGGGATTTTCCCCGAAGAGGAGGAGATGCGGTACAATAGAGATAAGTATTTCCCTCAGTGAGAACCAAGGTTTATCGAACCAATAGGAGAAACACGCAAAGCCTCGTGAACAACACCTACACACACAAAAGCAAATACTTGCACCCAACGCGGGCAAGAGGGTTGTCAATCCCCTTAAACTTGTTATTTGCAAGGATTAAATCTTGTATAGGTAGATGGATAAATTGCAGAGTAAAAATAAGTGATAAAATTGCAGCAAAGGTATTTTGGATTTTATAATATGACAAATGTACACCTGGGAGCCATAATTTTCACTAGAGGCTTCTCTCTCGAATACATAACATATGGTGGGTGAATGATACGTCTCCAACGCATCTATAATTTATGAAGTATTCATGCTGTTATATTATCATTCTTGGAAGTTTTACAATCATTTTGTAGCAACTTTATATCATTTTTTGGGACTAACCTATTGACCCAGTGCCCAGTGCCAGTTGTTGTTTTTTGCTTGTTTTTTACATCGTAGGAAATCAATATCAAATGGAGTCCAAACACCGCGAAACTTTTTGTGGATTTTTTATGGACGAGAAGACCACCAATGAGCCAGAGAAGCACCTGTGGGGTGCCCTGAGGGGGCACAACCCACCAGGGTGCGCCTGGGGGCCCAGGCGCGCCCAGGTGGGTTGTGCCCACCTCAGTGGCCTCACGCACCCCCTCTTTACCCTATAAATTCCCAAGAATTCCAGAAACCCTCGGGGTTAACCTAGATCATAAGTTCCGCCACCGTAAGGCTTTGTATCCACTGAAAACTAATCTAGACCCCATTCCGGCACCCTGCCGGAGGGGGGAATCGTTACCGGTGGCCATCTTCATCATCCCGGCGGCCACCACGATGAGGAGGGAGTAGTCCACCCTCGGGGCTGAGGGTTTGTATCAGTAGCTATGTGTTTAATCTCTCTCTCGTGTCCTTGAGATGTCACGATCTTGATGTATCACGGGCTTTGTTAATATAGTTGGATCATATGGTGTTTTCCCCTCTCTATCTTGTTGTGATGCATTGAGTTTTTTCCTTTGAGATTTCGTTGTTATCGGATTGAATACTTTTATGGATTTGAGAACACTTGATTTATGTCTTGCAATTGAATACTCATGGTGACAATGGGGTATCGTATTGATTCACTCGATATATGTTTTGGCACTCAACTTTGTGGATTTTCGAGGTGACATTGGGGTAATCCATGCATAGGGGTTGATGCACGTTCTTGTCTTTGTTTCTCCGATAGAAATCTTGGGAGACTCTTTGAAGTTCTTTGTGTTGGATTGAGTATTATGAATATGAATTTGCTTTGGTGTTATTTTAGTACGAACTCTAGGATAGATCGAACGGAAAGAATAGCTTTGTGTTAGTTTAGTATGAACTCTTCAATAGATCAAACGGAAAGAATAGCTTTGAGGTGGTTTCGTACCCTACATACAATTTATTCTCATGTTCTCCGCTAGATAGGAACTTTGGAGTGATTCTTCATCGCACTTTGAGGGGTGGTTATATGATCCAATTATATTAGCATTGTTGAGAGGTTGCACTAGTGAAATTACGGACCCTAGGCCTCATTTTCAAGCATTGCAATACTGTTTTTGTGCCTGTTTACTATTTGCTACCCTGCTGTTTTTATTTATTCAGATTATAAAAATATATTTCTACCATCAATATTACAATTTTATCACCATCTCTTCGCCGAATTAGTGCACCTATACAATTTCCATTGTATTGGGTGTGTTGGGGACACAAGAGATTTCTTGTATTTGGTTGCAGGGTTGTTTGAGAGAGACCATCTTCATCCTACACCTCCCACGGATTGATAAACCTTAGGTCATCCACTTGAGGGAAAATTGTTATTGTTCTACAAAACTCTGCGCTTGGAGGCCCAACTCGTGTCTACAAGAATAAAGTTGCGTAGTAGACATCAAGCTCTTTTCTGGCGCCGTTGCCGGGGAGGTGAGTGCATGAAGGTATATCTTTAGATCTTGCAATTGAATATTTTAGTTTCTTGTTTTATCACTAGTTTGGTTTATAAAACAAAACTACAAAAAAATGGAATTGAGGTTGCATCATATTATTAATCATCTTTCTAATATCTTTCTTGAAAATGATGGTTCAGAAAATTGTGCTCAATTGATAGAAGAAGAATTCAATAGAATGTTTGGTATAAATGATGAGCATGATTCCAATGTTGTTGGTATGAACTCCTTGAATATCCATGATGCTAATGATATGCAAAGCCATTAGCTTGGGGATGCTATATTTGATGAAGATGATATTTTTAGTCCCCCAAGATTTGATGTGCAAATTTGTTATAATGATTGCAAGCCTCCTATTTATGATGATTATATTGACGAAAGTGGATTTGGAGAAGAAATGACTTTAATTAATGATGAATCCACTATTTTGGAAGAGGTTGCAATTGATTTTGACAACAAAATTCTTATCTATGATGATTATGGTGATGACATGTATGCTATAAAGAATAATGATAACCATGAAACTTGTCATCATGCTTTTAATTTTCAATCACATGATAGTTATTTTCTTGAGTTTAATCCCACTACTATTGATGAGAATAAATTTGCTTCTATGGAGAGTAACAAATTTCTATGATTATGCATCATGAAAAGAATGCTTTATGTGATGGTTATATTGTTGAATTCTGTTGGTGTACAAAAGTAGGGGCCTTCTGTACCCCTCTACTTATGCGCGGGCAGTTGTAGCCGCGCCTGCGGCCACGCTTGGCGGGGCAGGGGAAGCAAGAGACAAGACTACTAGAGCTGCACTGAGACGAGAGGCGCAAAGAGCGAAGGGGCAATGTGGGTTTCCCCCGGCAAGAACCTTGTCGGGGACAACCTACGCTGCCCCGGCAAGAGCCTTGCCGGGGCAACTTACCCGACACAAGCAAGACTGCCACCAATGAGCCTGAGAGTTCCGACACCATCGACAATGTTGTAACCAAGGCTCGGGAGGCACCTACATGGTGGCATGCAGATCTTTGTGAAGACTGAAGGCCTGCGGGACCAGATGAGAACCAGAAGATGAAGGCCCCCGGCAAGACCCTTGCCGGGACGCCCACAAGACCCTGGCAAGACCCTTTCCGGGGCCCTGGCAAGGCCCTTGCCGAGGACATCTGCGAGGCTGCAACCAGGCCCACACTTATCAAAGCTTCGCAGACCCATGGTCGTCCCGACGCAGCAGCCATCCTGCCAACTAGGCATGCACCTGCATGGCAGCATGCAGCGTCTAGGCCAACCAAGCAAGCACCTGCGTGGTGGCATGCGGATATTCGTGAAGACCCTGCCACCACACCAGCTCAGCAGCAGCCAGCCGGCGTGGTGCTGCATGCCTCATCAGCTTGGACGCGCATCAAAGCGAGGCGAGGCGGCGACAGACGAGACGAGCTTCCTTTTCGTCCCTGACAAAGCAAGAGGACACGTTGGCAGCGCATTAAATGCATTTTGTCCCATGATGTCAGGATAAACTTGTACACTGTAGACGCTTTCCACCTCCTGTGTGCCGCTGTGGCAGCCCCTTTGACATATAAAAGGAGGCCCGAGGCATACTGAGAAAGGATTCGGACTTTTTGGGCTAGGCATGCACTGCAGCTAGTTCAAGATCTCAAGAACACCAAATGTACACCAAAGCAGGACTATGGTATTACGCACCACTCACGGCCCGAACCTGGATAAAACTCCCCCGCGTTGGTCTTCTAAACCCGCTCTTTTTACAGCCCCGCGCCCCGGCAACCGTAGTAGGGATTCCCCGTGATCCCATAGGTGTCGTTCTTGAACCCTGACATCTTTGGCGCGCCAGGTAGGGGGTGCAAGCTGTGAAAATCTAGTTCTGAAGCCAGTTCATCGACTCCTTCGTCGTGATGGCTCGAGAGAAGAAGGCGATGTCGATCAGCTATGCTCTTGTGCCATTAGCCAGGCGAGGCGGTGCTGTCCGCAACCGCGACAACTGTCCACGTAGCGGCGAAAAAGCTATGTCACGCGGAACCTTGAGCAATTTCTTCCTTTTTACATGGTTATCCTCCTCGAAAAATGTTATCCCTTGTATGGAAAACCTGTACGCAATGGAACCCTTCCGCTATTGGCAACCCCCTTGTTCTGTTTCGAGTCCGCTCAACTTTTCAAGTGGCTGCGCTGAGAACGGTAGGGTGGCTTGCCTGGTAGCAAGCGCCTGCTGGCTGGCTGCTAAGGATCCGTCCTTCAAAGCGCCATAGCATGGGCTTATGTGCCGGCAAGCCTATCCAACTAGGCGTGGGGTGTGTACATACAAGGAAAGATCGAACAGGAAGATAGCATGCTTCGTTTTAAAGGTACTGCAGAGTTATATTACATCAATGGTTGTCGCGGTTCTAACTTAAGATAAATTGTCATGGGCATGAACCCACGGCGGCAAGGGGAAATGGGGTGGCTAGTCCTGGCGCTGGCCCTCCACCCTCTGGACTCCATCAACGCAGCTGATGATGGGCTTGATATGCTCTTCGAGCGCCGCGAGGTCCGCACCCTCCAGCAGGCTCTCCAGTGCCTCGGTGAAGTCGACGCTGGGGTTCCAGAACGCCACCTTGGTGAGCACCTTGGTCAGAGCGCCCCGGCAGAACATCCGAGACTCGTTGGCCAAGTAGACTGCTCGATTGGAGTGGAGCTGCTCCAGAGCGTCAAGGATGCCCTCGAAGAACAGGATCAGCCCGGCGTTGGGCTCACGTTCGGTTCCTGGGAGTACCTGACGTTTGGCATGCCCATGGTGGCCAGCTTCGTGGTGAGCCTCCCGGCGACGTTGATGAGGCGGCTGATCCAGAGGTTTACGCTCTTTGCGTAAGTCTTGTGCTCGGCGGCGTCATCCCTCCGCAGCCGCTTCTCGTCCTCTAGGGCCTTGTTCAGTGTCTCCTCACGAGCCCCGGCCTCCGAAAGCTTCCCCTCCAAGCCGTCCAGCTTCAACTTCAGATCATTGATGGAGTCGTTGGCATCAAAGACCAGCTTGGCCTTGTCAGAGATGGCGCCTATACATCCGCTAGAGTGCGGTTGGCCGTGTCCCTCTCCTCCGTCAGCATCGAGACCTTCTTCTTCAGCTCCTCTCGCTCCAGCTCCAGCTCCTTCACCTTGTCGGCATGGACTAGGGCCTGAGCATCGAGTGCCTCCTTGTGCCTCTGCTCAAGCTCCTGGGTCCGGTGCGCGACGATCTCCCTGATTTCTTCGTCCTTGCCACGGAGCGTGGCGGCAAGCCCCTGTTCACAGGCATCAAGGTCTTCCTCCTGGCTGTTCAGCAGAGCCTGCTGCTGCTACCGAGCAGCCTCGTCCTTGGCGGCCTGCTCCTTCGCCACCTCATGGGCTTTCTCGATGTCGGCCTGCTTCAGGATAAACTCTCGCTTGCGCTCATCTAGCTCACTCTGGGCAGCCTTCAATTCATCTCGGGCCTCGCCAAACCAGACTCTCGCCTCGGCGACGTGCTCCTCAAAATCTGCCTCCGTCTTATCCATCGCCGCCATCATGGATCTCGCTTTGTCTTGGCGGGAATGGTGGAGCGCTTGGAGCTTCTGGAAGTTGGCGCTGAGGGAGTCCTAGATTGAGGGGTCCTCGGGCGTCCGGACTATGTAACATGGGTCGGACTAATGGGCTATGAAGATACAAGATAGAAGACTTCCTCCCGTGTCAGGATGGGACTCTCCCTTGCGTGGATGGCAAGCTTGGCATTCGGATGTGTAGATTCCTTCCTTTGTAAACCGACTCTGTACAACCCTAGGCCCCTCCGGTGTCTATATAAACTGGAGGGTTTAGTCCGTAGAGGCAATCACAATCATACAGGCTAGACATCTAGGGTTTAGCCATTACGATCCCGTGGTAGATCAACTCTTGTAATCCTCATATTCGTCAAGATCAATCAAGCAGGAAGTAGGGTATTGCCGCCATCAAGAGGGCCCGAACCTGGGTAAACATCGGGTCCCGTGTCTCCTGTTACCATCAACCCTAGACGCACAGTTCGGGACCCCCTACCCGAGATCTGCCGGTTTTGACACCGACATTGGTGCTTTCATTGAGACTTGCACTGTGGCGTCGAAGACAGAATTGATGGCTCGCCTTGTTATCAAGGACGGTATCACCTCCGGAGGAGCCCTGGCCTCAGGCCAAACCCTCCGGCCGGGCGGCTTCACCATGACCGCCCGCTCGGCTGTCAAGCCGATGATGACTTCTCAGGTCATCAAAAATCATCTCTGTGTAGACTCTGAATACTCCAAACTGATGGATCCAGTGGAGCTATCGTGTAGCGACCCGACCCGAATGGATCAAGTCTCTGTTCTTAAGTGTCATCCCTGGATCGGTATGCTGACACACACAGTACTCGAGGGATTTATAACAGAGGTAAATCACATGTATAAAGTAACGTAAATACTATTACCTCAATCCAAATATAGCGGAAGCAACAAGGTTGTGGATTCCCATCAACACCAACGGCAAAGTTGAGTGTAGAAATCGTAACCCTAACATATCACTTACTCATCGTAAGAAACCTGCAACATGAGACGTTGCAGCCCGAAACAGGTCAGTACATTGAATGTACTGGCAAATTCACACCATACAGCAAATGATGAACAATGGCTATCACTACATGCATATATGGCTGGTGGAAAAGCTCTATGGTTATAATGTTTTTGCGGAAAGCCAATTTTTCCCTACTGCAAAGGAATAACTTTTTTTAACTATCATGGTGGTTGTTAAACATTGAGAATGGTTGACAGCATTCTCAATCCCAATTAAAAGTAATCATTAACAACCCAACAAATTATTTAAATAACGTGATGAGATCAACAGGATAATCCAAGAACTAGATACTCAAGATGTCCATAACTGGGGACACGGCTAATCATGATTAGTTTGTACACTCTGCAGAGGTTTGCGCACTTTTCCCCACAAGACTCGATCGCCTCCGTTGGATTTCTCGCACTACATGATGTTTGAGAAACGGATGACCGAGACATAGTCTTTCAGAAGCGCTAGCACCTTACGTTGTGATAGACTGTACCAACCTACATCCCCTACATCTGCTAGTCTACCAGTGTAAGAGTTCGCACGACTTAGTCAACTATGCCAGAGCCCATAATGGCTTGTGGCTGCACACGGAAGTTTCTAGTATGAATAATCTCATGATCCCTTTGAGCCTGGGTGGCGGTCCAAAAGAAAAACAGGCAAGTCCTGGAATACCCAAGTTCCTAGACAGGCAAGTCCTGGAATACCCAGGTGCCTCAATCCACCCAGATGTGTGCTTAAGTTGCCACCTTAAGTAAACCATTAATTAACAATCTCACATCTGTCATGAAATACTCTCAAAACCCAATCCACGTCTACGAGCATAGCATGGCAATATAAGCATAACGTAAAAGTAACTCCCAAGAGTTTGATAACAAACAGGTAATAGGTACTACCTCAACTACTTCCCATCCCACAATTTAATTAGATCCTAATCATGCAATGTTGGAGGATTGATCTAATGCAATAAAACTGGGTATGAAAAGGGATATGATCAAAGTGTGAACTTGCCTGTAATGTTGATGAAGATGATTCACACTCAAAACTCTTGATAGTTCTACTCGTCACACTCCGGTCAATCTATCGTAAGCAAACAATAGTAACCACACATAAGCAATCACTCAAAAGATCAGAAAGATCGAAGAAGACGATTCGGAAAACATCAAAACCAAGCAAATAACTCTTGCAACATAAAACAATTTCTAACAGTACCAAAATTATATGAATTTGGCCTTATCAGAAAGTTTAGGTCAAGAGCTTCGAATAGCAAAAAGAATCGACTAAAACGGAGTTACGAAACTCAAGTTACGATCAAACGAAGTTTGAATTCCAATCTGATCTAATTCAAATTTTAAACTTTTCAAACACATGTTTGAGTTGGATTACTGGAAAGAGGGGATCATAATGAAGACGTGGGCGTTGGTTTCGTTGAATTTGGACTAACGAGTAAAAAGTAATGATCGTTCGAAGTTCAGGGACTAAACTGTAAAGAAAAACATCACAGATAAGTCCCTGGCCGGAATTAAAACAGAAAAAGAAAAATACTAAATTACGAACATTCATTACCGAACGCTAACGAACGAAAATCGTTCACTACCAGTACTAATGGACGAACGTCCACTAATTAAACTAATCTGAATAATTAAACCGATCTAAAAAGAAAACCGAAACTAGAAAAAAAAGTCGAGGCGGGTTTCGGCGGTTATACCGGTTCGCGAAATAAAACCGGCGGCGGCAGATCTGTTCGAGCTCCGGCGAGGGCGGCGCGGCTCCGGCGAGCGGGGCAAGGCAGGACGGCGGCTCCGGGGCGGCGTAGGCCAGCAGAGGCAGCGCGAGCGGCGGGGTGCGGCGCGCGGCGCGGCAGCGGGCGGCGGAAACGGCGGCTTGCGGCGGCGGCGACAGCGGCAGTAGGCGGCGGCGGCAACGGGATCCGCGGGCGGCGCAGCGCGTCAGCGGGGAGGAGAGAGAGGGGGCGGCGCGGGGCTCCGGGCAGCGCTATTTATAGGCGCGGGAGGCGAGGCGTGGGACAGGGGGCACGCAGAGGCGGCGGCGGGAGTCCGTGCGGAGCATGGCGGCGCTGGCGTGCGGCGGCCGGTCTCCTGCGAGAGATCGGCGAGCTGGGCTGGGCCATGGCCTGGCCTGGGGACTGGGCCGTCCCAGTTCGGCGAGGGAATTTTTTTAAATAAACATTTTTTGGGAACTAAAACAATAAAAGAAAAATAAATAAAATATTATATAGGCATATAATATATCAAAATTTTCAGAAAAAGATTTTCTACGACATGAACATTTTTGTAAAGTCAAAGAAAATCCACACCAATTTAAATAAATCAAACAGTGTTACTGTCCTAATAAGATTCAATAAATTCATTTAAAAAATACCAAAATGATTACAAATTTATTTCTCTCCAATTTTCTATTGTAGGGAATCATGTTACCCTATTTTCCATATATTTTATTTTTGGAGAAAAATAATTTGAATAAAACTCAAATAACCCAATATTGAAAATAATTTCAAATGGATTTTAAATTTGAGTTTCTTTGAAACTCCCAACTCATATTTCATATAATTTGAAGAAGTCATTTTATCTTCTCTCGTGAAAATCATTGAGTTGCATAAAGTTTCAGAATTGGAAATATTTTCAAATGAAATTCAAATATTTTCAACACCCCTTGTCATTTAAATAAATGGAAGAAGTCATGTCATCTTCTCTCCAGGGTTTTGTGATGAAAGAATTTGAATTCACGGAGATCATAAAGAAAAAATGAAAGTTTGGGAAAGTCTTTTTATTCCCTCTCAGTTAACTTTCATAAAGTTTCAAATTTCACTCACTTTCAGTCAATCAATCAAACAATCAATCAAATCTATCTATTTATTATAACATTCCAAAATTTATAATTTTGGGATGTTACAAACCTACCACCCTTAAAATGAATCTCGTCCTCGAGATTCGGATAGGCTAGAAAGAAATAGGTTAGGTTTTGGGGGTCTTCTGAAAATCCATTGATCATCACAAGGGTCTGGGGTGCTACCACCCTTAGAAACATTGTTACGGTCCCATCAATATTCATTCCATCCTTATTCTTGAGAGGGTCGGTCTTCTCAAGTTCTCGGGAAAATTTCTTCTCCGGCTCTTCCGGTAGCGGCATAACCTTTACCACAATTCTTCTGTCCTTTCATCTTGGTAAGGTTATTCCGGGACTGGGTCTTCTTAGCTGACGGGTCTGGCGCCAATACTAAACAACTATCGATATCTCATGGTTGTCAACAATTTATGGTTTCTCCTACAGGAAATGGGTCTGGTTGATCCTCACCGTATAACCTTCGGTTGGCAACAGGTGCCTTGTACAAGGGGAAAATTGCTATACCAATCTAAGGTTCAAACAAGGTGTCGGTGTACTAAAGTAGGGGTACCTTAGTATCCCGAACTTGTGCACGGGCAGTTGTAGCACCCCGCGGCAAGGCTTGCCAGGCGATCACCAAGACTCTCCATGGTCCCTTTTTGGGCCATCCAAGAACAAAGTATTTGAGCCAAGGCCCCGGCAGGAGGAGCCTGCCGGGAAGGCCACCCTAAGAGGGCATGGCCCCGGCAAGAGGAGCTTGCCGGGACGACCGCTCGAAGCACAAGACCCCGGCAAGAGGAGCTTGCCGGGAAGGCCAACCACGGCACGACAAGGACCTTGCCACGGCGCATCCCGCGCTCCGGCAAGGCCCGGAGAGCGACAAGCTCCCGGGCGCGACAAGACATCCACCGCGGCAAGGCGTTTGCCGCGGCAAGTTACCACTCCGTGCCTGCGCTCCAGCTCACCCACCAACATGTCGCTCTGGGGGCATTCCAGGCGCACGTGGCGGGAGGTTGTGTAGCCAGGGGCATGCGGTGGCGAAGCGAAGCTGACAGAGTAGCCATCGTGGCAAACGGTGGCGCTCCTGACGGTCCACTTCCCTGCACCGTCTGGGCGACGCGGACGGGCATTTAATGCCCTTGTCCCCCGCCTTCAGAGTTTGGTATGATAGCACTGTACAGCCACTGTATAGGCAGTTGTACCCACTATAGCATTCTCCCATTTTTGCCCCCACCTGCGCTGCCACCTGTGGGTAACCCCTTGAGCATATAAAAGGAGGCCCCATGCGCACGTAGGAGGAGGAGGAATCCCATCGCCACGCTCGGTCTCGCCAGCGGCTCGTGCATACTGTAGCACCACGCGCTCCCGAGCAAGAACACAATACAATCCACAAAGCAGCAGTAGGTTTTACGCATCCTTGCGGCCCGAAGCTGGGTAAAATCCCTTGTGTGCACCGCCTCGATCTGCTCTTTGTGCAACCTCCGCCCCCCGCCGAACCAGTAAAGGGGCTCGGTCCCCATAGGTGTTCGAGGAAGCCGATTCCCCCCGACATCTTTGGCGCGCCAGGTAGGGGGGCGTCAAAGTTGTGCGAACCGGATCTGGTGTCTGCACCAGCTAGATCTCCATCATCTTCGTCGACATGCCACCGAAGAAGAAGGCTCCAGAGGTGGCTGGTCCGCCCGCGTCGAACCCACCGCCCCTGGAACAAGCGGGTGGTGGGGACGGCACCGGCGATGGAACGGGCGCCACCGAGCCAGCTCATGGCGCCACGGCGTCCGAACAGACGCCGACACCTCTCGGCGCAGGTAAGCCCTGGTATGACCAGGTAGCCTCTCGCCCCATCCCGTGGAGCGGGGATAGTTAGCCCCATGGATCTCGCATGCGGGCCACCTCAAGTGTTCGCTTACGCTGAGCTCGAGCGAGAGCAGCTGCGTCGAGATGATCCGCTGCTCCTCGAGGAGGACCGTCTTCAGGCCGCTGTGCGAGCTGCTCGCTACCAGCAAGCTTTGCGCTGCTTTTATAGCCGCCAAGTTAGTGCCAGAAGTTTCGAGAAAGTGGGAAGGCCCTTGCCGGGTGAAATGAGTCGATAGGCCTGGCGCTGTCCGCCTTGAGACCGAAGATACCGCTCCTGTGAGAAACTCCTGGAAAGTTGGGAATCTTCGTAAGTTTCGCCCGTAAGGCGCGGTTGTCGGACCCCGTCCGGCAACCACCCCTCTGTACAAAGTCTTGCCGCTGTTGCATGTGATCCTTTGTACAGAGCCAGGCGCAGACCCCGTGCGCAGATTGGGTTCTTGTGCTCCGCACACCTTGTCGATCTCATGCTCTTCATTCTTTGCATGCATTGTCTGACACTTTGTGCAGCACTGACCCCCGGTAAGCGACGGCGAGCCCCATGTTTCGCCTTACCGGAAAGCGACCTTGCCGGGCAGCGAGCCATGGAAAAGCTAAGTTGCCAAAGTTTGAGCAATTGAGTTTTTAAAATTTTGAGGTTATCTTCCTCGAACGACCGTACTTTGTATGGAAAACCTGTGCGCGGAGGGACCGGCTCATGGCTAGTTGCGCCCTTACTTTGTTTCGAGTCCGCTCAACGACTTAAGTGTGCTACAACCAGAGTGGCATCCTTATTTTGTTTCGAGCTCGCTCGGCAGCTTAAGTGTGCTGCGACCGCAGTCGCAACACTTACTTTGCTTTGAGCCTGCTCAACAATTTAGGTGAGCTGCAGCTAGCCGCGGCAAGGTTTCTTGCCGGTAGTGGCACAGCTGGCGGGCTGTTGATGTCCCGCACTCAAAGCCCGCGGTAAGGTGGAGGCTTACGCCGACAAGTCCCCAAAAGCGTAGGGCAAAAACATACAGAGCACGGAGTCAAGTAGAGGAAATAACAGTGCAGTCACTACCTAAGATAGAGTTATATTACAAAGATAAGCTTGTCGCAGCCCTAATGAATCGCTTTCATGACTTGGCCGGCAGCGACAAGAAAAGAAAAGGGGAGGCGGCCTAATCCACGCGGTCGCCCTCGATCCTCTTGATCCCGGCCACCTTCTCCACGATGGGCGCGACGAGGGCCCTGATCTCCTCGAGGTCAGCGTCCGCCGACAGGGATTTGAGGATGTTGGTGAGCCTGATGCCGGGGTTGCGGAAGGCAATCTTCACCAACACCTTCTCGAGGGCTCCGGCGATGGCATCGCGTTCCGGAGATGCTGAAGGGCCGCCACCACACCTTTGAAGAACGAAGTGAGCTTGGCGCTGGGTGGGACGTTTTCACCGGAGGGATACTCGTGACCCTCCATCCCCAGCAGCGTCAGCTCCTTGTCGATGGAGGCGGCGATGTCCACGAGGCCCTCGGTCCACTGCTCCACTGTCGCCCTGAATTCGTTCTGGGTGACCGCGGTGCTCTCCAACAACGCCTCGTTGTCCGCGACCTCCTTCCGCAAAGCCACCTCCTGCTCCTTGGCGTTGTCCAACGCCTTGGACAAGGTGTCCAGCTTGAGCTCGAGATCGGCGTTGGAGTCCTTGGCGGCGTCGAGCTCCTTGATCTTCTCGGCGAAGCGGCCCTGCAGCTCACTGAGGGTGTGGGCACCCTTCTCGCGCTCCTGCTTGAGCGCGGCGAGCTCCTCGCCGCTCGCCTTGAGGTCGGTGTTGAGCTGCACCACCTTCGCCTCCAGGGCCTCCTTGGTGGTCTCGGCGGCCGCGGCAGCATCTCGCGCCTCCTTGAGGGCTCCGCCGAGCGCTTGCTCGCGTGCGGCGACCTCCTCCTCGTGGTTGGCGAGGCTGGCTTTCTGCTGCGCCAGCTCGCCCTCCCGCGCGGCTAACCCCGCGGCGGCAAGCCTTTGCTGCTCTTCGGCCTCCGCCTTCTCGAGGATGAAGGCCGTCCGCGCCTCGTCGAGCTGCCTTCGCTCCTCCGCCAAGGATCGGAGGGCCTCCTGGTTGAGCTCGCGGAGCTCCCCGGCGCGCTTCTCCATGTCCGCTCCCGCCTTCGCGATAAGCGCTTCTCGGTGTTCCACCTGGGCTTGTCGGGTGCGGTAGAGTGACACCAGCTTCCGGAGCAGCCGCTCCTCCTCAGACTCGCCACCGCTGCTGCCTGGCGCGTCAGCCCGGCGGAGGCGAGCACCTCTCCATCCAGGGTCTCCCCCTCGACCGACGCCCCGGAAGTCGACTCCCAGGGGAGCTTGATGAAGATATCGTCGCTGGCCTTCAGGTAAGCGCCTGGCTGGGGCTCCTCGGGGCCCGGCGCCGCTGCGGAGGCAGGATCGGCGGTCGGCGCAGCGCCTGGCGCTCCTGTGGCCTCGGGGCCGTCAGTACGATCGCCGTCCCCTTCGCCCGCGGCTGCTGTGGCAGCCTTGGTAGCCTCTTCGCCGGCCGGATCTTCAGCACCATCCGTCTCTCCGGTGGCGGCTGCGTCGTCGGTATGGCCGCGCGTGTACTCCTCGACGACGACCTCGGTTTCCATCGGGTCCGTGGCGGGCGGGTCTGAAGGCCGAAGGAGGGGGAGAACTCAAGCAACTATCCAAAGAAGAAGAACTTCAGGGGAGTTTCGAGGCGAGAAGGTTACCTTGGCTGGGGTCTGCAGTCGCGGTCTCCGTCGCCGAGGGGCCGCCGGTGCCGCCCCTCACCGGAGACTGATCCTTTGCCGGGGACTGCTCCCTCGCCGGGGATCGCTCCCTCGTCGGGGACTCCTCCCTTGCCGGGGAACCCCCCCCCCCCTTGGCGGCGTAGTTGTAGCGGGTGGCTCATCGGGGACGGTCTCCGGACGCTCCTGGCGGGGCTGCTCCGCTCCTACACAAATCATCAGCCAGATGTCAAGAAAAGCGAAGGGCACCCGGGCGCGCCCAACGGCAGGAAGCAAGTCATATGCCTACGCTGGGGGCTGCGCTGGGGGCTGCTCTGGGGACCAGTTGGCGGCTCCGGCAAGGTCATCTCGGGCGCACCCCCGGCCGTCACGGTGGGCTCGTCGTCGAGGATGACCACCGGGACCTTGGCTCTCTTTGCCACCCTTTGAGCCAGAGTCCAGAAAAGGGGCGAATTCATAGGAAAGCAAATGAGATGCGAAGCACAACTACAAGAATTGAAGAAACACAAGAACAGCGGGGATTTTACTCCTCTCCCTCTTCCTCGTCGGAGCTAAGCGCGGAGAAGTCAAAGACTGGCCCACTTCTGGTGCGAGGAGGCGGAGGAGTAGGCTCCCTCGGCCGCTTGGCGGAGGCAGTGGTGGCGCCAGCCCAAGACGGCCTTGCCCCGGCCGCCGCCGTAGCGCGAGGGGCGGCAGGAGCAGAAGCAGCGGCCTGCGAAGACCCCGCTCCCGCTGAGACAGCGGAGCGCGTCGCGCGGCGCTGCGGCTGTTGGTTCGCTTTCCGTACCACCTCTCTGGCCTTGCGGAGGCGCCCCCATGGCTGAGCCGGGGGCTCCGCTTGCGACGAGCTGCCAGAAGGTCGGGAAGAAGAGGCGTCAACCTCCGGCAAGCCGCTCGTGCCCTCGATGGACTCATCCGCCCCTGCGCCGTGCCCGGCAAGCTCTTCCTCGCCGGCGAGCTCCGCTCGGTCGGCAAGGCTTTCCGCCTCCGCAGCGTCCGCCTCCGCCAATGTGAAGACGAACTCACCCGCGGCCGCGGCCGCCGCCGCCTCTTCCATCCTGGAGGCGATGCGCGCCAACTCCGCGTCGGTGGTGTCTCAGGTGAGGCCCCTCTGCTCGTCGGCGTCGACTGGCCTCTCCACCAAGTCATCAAAGAACGCCCGCACGACATCGTCAGCGGGCTCCTGCCAAGTGGAGTCGATCCCGTGCGAGTCGCACAGCGGCATCATTGCAAGGATGCGGCTGAGCGACGAATTGTTGCACAACGAGACGATGCCTTGCGGCAGCCTGAACCATTCGGGGTGGTCGGGGTCATGCTTGAACAGCGCCCTGAGCGTCCCGTCAAGCTCCAAGACGGTGAAATTGAAGTTGAGGCCAAGGCGCAGCCTCATGATGTCCGCCGCATTCTGGAACTCCCAGGCGGGCCTCCCCTTCTCCTGCAGGGGAGCGATGCGGCGGCGGAGGAAATCTGCGCCAACGGCGCCAACTGTGACCCCGGCACGCCTGAGCCGCAGGATCCGGGTGATGGCAATCTGCAGCTTGTCGTCGTCCGGAGCCACGTCGCTCCAATCCCTGCCGCGCACCACAGGAGTTTGGCGCACGGCAGTGAACGACTGCGGGTTCTCCTCGACGATCAGGCACCAGTTCGCCCTCCATTCCTCCCATTTGTTGCGGAGCTCTCCCTCCAGGTATGCATCCTTCTTGCCAAGCTTCAAGATCCAGGCGATCCCGCCGGAGAGGGGCTCTCCTCTCTCTACTCGAGGCGTGATGAAGTGGCGGAAGAGAGCTACGTTTGGAAAGACTCCGACAAAATTTTCGCAGAGATGTGCAAAAATTGCCATGGTCAAGACAGCATTGGGGGTGAAATCGAGGAGGTGGAACCCGTAGGTGTTCATGATGTCGCAGAAAAATTCAGAGAAGGGCGGGCAGAGCCCGCAATAGAAGAACAGAGCAAAGAAGGGATACCCGGTCGGATACTCCTTCTGGGCGATGCCGGGAAGAACCCTCGTGCGCGGATGCGCTCGCGTCCTCGTCGACCAGAAGAGGTAGTATTCCTCCCTCAAGACCAACGCGTCGAGCTCAGGAGGGAAGGTCGCCTGCTCCTTTCGTAGCACCTCAAGCCGCTGCGCCTCGGCCGACTTCACAGCCTTCCCTTTCCCCTTGTCGCCCTTCGGGGCCATGGCGGAAAGAGGGAGGGAGGTCGACGGCGTCGGTAGCACTGGTGGCGGCGGAAGGGGGGGTGGAGCGCTGCTTCTCTTGGGAAGTGGCGGAGGATTTCGAGGAATCGCAACTGGCGGGTGGGCGGACTGCCCCTGTCTCCCCTGCCTATAAAGGGAGGAGGGGGGCGTTTCGCCTTTCCGAACAAATAAATCACCTACGACGTGACGCGCGCCTGCAGGGCTCAGCCCCGCGCACGCCGCCCACGTCACGCACGCCTCTCCCCACGATGCCGCGTTCGACGCATGCCGTTCGGGGAGGACGTGGTGGGCGCAGAAGCAGATGCAGCGTGACCCAGGCCGCGCGTGCCCGTGCACTGTTTTGGGCCTGGCCCAACAGCGCTCGGCACCGTGTATGGCCCAGGCCCGGGGGCTCCTGTCGGTGTACTAAAGTAGGGGTACCTTAGTATCCCGAACTTGTGCACGGGCAGTCGTAGCACCCCGCGGCAAGGCTTGCCAGGCGATCACCAAGACTCTCCGTGGTCCCTTTTTGGGCCACCCAAGAACAAAGTATTTGAGCCAAGGCCCCGGCAGGAGGAGCCTGCCGGGAAGGCCACCCTAAGAGAGCAAGGCCCCGGCAAGAGGAGCTTGCCGGGAAGGCCAACCACGGCACGACAAGGACCTTGCCACGGCGCGTCCCGCGCTCCGGCAAGGCCCGGAGAGCGACAAGCTCCCGGGCGCGACAAGACATCCACCGCGACAAGGCGTTTGCCGCGGCAAGTTACCACCCCGTGGCTGCGCTCCAGCTCACCCACCAACGTGTCGCTCTGGGGGCATTCCAGGTGCACATGGCGGGAGGTTGTGTAGCCAGGGGCATGCGGTGGCGAAGCGAAGCTGATAGAGTACCATCGTGGCAAACGGTGGCGCTCCTGACGGTCCACTTCCCTGCACCGTCTGGGCGATGCGGACGGGCATTTAAGGCCCTTGTCCCCCGCCGTCAGAGTTAGGTATGATAGCACTGTACAGCCACTGTACAGGCAGCTGTACGCACTATAGCATTCTCCCATTTTTGCCCCCACCTACGCTGCCACCTGTGGGTAACCCCTTGAGCATATAAAAGGAGGCCCCATGCGCATGTAGGAGGAGGAGGACTCCCATCCCCACGCTCGGTCTCGCCAGCGGCTCGTGCGTACTGTAGCACCACGCGCTCCCGAGCAAGAACACAATACAATCCACAAAGCAGCAGTAGGGTTTTACGCATTGTTGCGGCCCGAAGCTGGGTAAAATCCCTTGTGTGCATCGCCTCGATCTGCTCTTTGTGCAACCTCCGCCCCCGCCGAACCAATAAAGGGGCTCGGTCCCCATAGGTGTTTGAGGAAGCCGATTCCCCCTGACACAAGGTTTAATACATCGTCTCTCTACTATAGGTAAGTCACTCAGATTTACCATCCCACATAGCAAGGCGAATAATAAGAGTAAGTCGGTATGGTGATCAATCCATCCCGCACCCAAATCATTACCTTGTATACGGTTTAGCGAATCTCGCATTCTAACACTCGGTCATCCTCACAAGCATTGCAGAATTTCTCTTGTCGACGAACCAAGTTCGGATAAATCCATTGATTCTGCAAGCCAAACAAACATCTATCGTTCCTTCACAACTCTCAGGTTTGCGTTACTCCTATAAGATCGTCTATCGATAAAATCGTAACTTCTACGAGGGTTTTTCCTTCAGCAAGAGTGTGCTTGCTTCTTGGCAGGTCCTGGGGCCTGTGGGTTATGGCCCATCTCATCACTTGTAAACCTTGAACTCTTCCTTTGGTCAACTGATCGTTATTCCAACATCCAACTTCCAGCTTCCTAGCTTACTTAAAATCCATCCAATTGTACTGTACTTCTTCCTTCTATTGGCACCAAACTAGGACATGATTATTCAGACTCATCATGGAATTTCCGTTGATCCATATTTCCAACATCATACCTCCTTTATATCCCATAGTAATTCATCTCTTCATCCTCGTGGAATATCCCACATAGCAAGATAAAATTTATACTCATGAAGTCCATATTCCACTTCGTGGAACATCATTATCCTTTCCAGGGTCAAGCGTCCTTACAGGGGAATATTGGCCATCTCTGCATGGCACTTCTTCAACTGGGAAACGTGAAACACATCATTGAACTCCTGACAGTCCTTCGGGTGACTCCAACTTGTTGGCCACTTTTCCCATACGCTCCAAAGCTCGGTATGGTCCTACAAATCTCGGGGCTAACTTTCCCTTAACTCCAAATCGTCGAACGTCCACTAATTAAACTAATCTGAATAATTAAACCGATCTAAAAAGAAAACCGAAACTAGAAAAAAAACCGAGGCGGGTTTCGGCGGTTATACCGGTTCACGAAATAAAACCGGCGGCGGCAGATCTGTTCGAGCTCCGGCGAGGGCGGCGCGGCTCCGGCGAGCGGGGTGAGGCAGGACGGCGGCTCCGGGACGGCGCAGGCCAGCAGAGGCAGCGCGAGCGGCGGGGTGCGGCGCGCGGCGCGGCAGCGGGCGGCGAAAACGGCGGCTTGCGGCGGCGGAGACAGCGGCAGTAGGCGGTGGCGGCGACGGGATCAGCGGGCGGCGCAGCGCGTCAGTGGGGAGGAGAGAGAGGGGGCGGCGCGGGGCTCCGGGCAGCGCTATTTATAGGCGCGTGAGGCGAGGCGTGGGCGAGGGGGCACGCAGAGGCGGCGGCGGGAGTCCGTGCGGAGCATGGCGGCGCTGGCGTGCGGCGGCCGGTCTCCTGCGAGAGATCGGGGACGGGGCGGCGAGCTGGGCTGGGCCATGGCCTGGCCTGGGGACTGGGCCGGCCCAATTCGGCGAGGGATTTTTTTTTAAATAAACATTTTTTGGGAACTAAAACAATAAAAGAAAAATAAATAAAATATTATATAGGCATATAATATTTCAAAATTTTCAGAAAAAGATTTAAATAAAATTTTTGTAAAGTCAAATAAAATCCACACAAATTTAAATAAATCAAACAGTGTTACTGCCCTAATAAGATTCAATAAAATCATTAAAAAAATACCAAAATGATTACAAATTTATTTCTCTCCAATTTTCTATTGTAGGGAATCATGTTACCCTATTTTCCATATATTTTATTTTTGGAGAAAAATAATTTGAATAAAACTCAAATAACCGAATATTGAAAATAATTTCAAATGGATTTTAAATTTGAGTTTATTTGAAACTCCCAACTCATATTTCATATAATTTGAAGAAGCCATTTTATCTTCTCTCATGAAAATCATTGAGTTGCATAAAGTTTCAGAATTGGAAATATTTTCAAATGAAATTCAAATATTTTCAATACCCCTTGTCATTTAAATAGATGGAAGAAGTCATGTCATCTTCCCTCCAGGATTTTGTGATGAAAGAATTTGAATTCACGGAGATCATAAAGCAAAAATGAAAGTTTGGGAAAGTCCTTTTATTCCCTCTCATTTAACTTTCATAAAGTTTCAAATTTCACTCACTTTCAGTCAATCAATCAAACAATCAATCAAATCTATCTATTTATTATAACATTCCAAAATTTAGAATTTTGGGATGTTACATATCGTCTTTAAACGAACTCCTAGATCGCATCGCCGCCATGGGGGTCGCTACCGACTATGATCAGATTGGGCCTAAACCCGATCAGAAAGAAATTAAATCTCCGATGATCACCCATCAGATAGCGGTCGTGGAGGAGCAAAGCAACAATTCTTCCCCTATGTTGGAGACAAGTTGTGTTCGGATTTCCGAGCTCGAGGAGACGGATACCTGTCTGCGGGACGGCACTCCCGGTACCCCGAACCTAGAGTCGGGTGTCGGGCCTGGAAATTTACTTAACACCCCGGAGCCCGAACTATTAAGCTCGGGAGTTCTTCAAACTCCGGATTTCAAATTGGGTCAGGGTTCGAATTTAAAGCCACCCACCCACCACAAGAAATATTCGCCAAGCAATTCTGGTCCTTCGGATATATGCGACCTCATGTATGTACGACAGCAGTCTCAAGAAACAGTCCATCACTTTTGGGCCAGATTCCTATTTGCTAAGAACAAGATTACAGATTGCCGTGACGAGGACGCGATCTCAGTATTCTACAATAATTGCACGGATGAAGGAATCCTCAACGCCATCAACTGCCATCGCGTACTACGCTTCGCTGACTGGGCAACCATAGTATAGAAGTACTACGCAATGAAAAGCGCTTGGAAAACTCAGACAGCTCACTGGGAACCCCCGGTTTCCACTCAACCCTTCGGGCGGGCGAAAAGGATGCACCCTCGAGCGGCACCCGACCCCATATTAAATAAAACTAAGCCCATTGCGGGACGTGGAACCGTTCTGGAGGGATGGCTCGATAAGCCATGCAAAATACACACGACGTCGGACACCGAATCAACCCACAGCCTTAGAGCATGTTGGATACTCCGGCAAGTGGCCAAGAGCGGTGAGGATATCCTCACCAAAGGCACCCCCGAGCAACACCCCCCAGAGGACGACGACCTCAGATTACTGACGGTCTTCGAGACTGTTGCTTCAAACAATCGGCGCAAGAGGGCACTCCGCGACCTCGCTGAAGTCTGCCAAGTCGCGGCAATAAACCCCTGGAATGACACGGCCATAACTTTCAATGCCAGTGACGAACCAAGATCCGGTCAGTCCGGGCACTAGCCACCTTGGTGCTCAATCCAATAGTGGATGGTTTTCGGCTCACTAAAGTGCTCATGGACGGCGGCAGCGGGCTAAGCCTCATCTATGAGGACACACTCAATAAAATGGAAATAGACAGGAGCTGCATAGAGCAAAGTAGTACGACCTTTCGAGGAATCATTCCCAGCCGGGAAGCACGGTGCGCAAGGAAAATCACACTTGACATGACATTCGGCACGCTGGAGAACTACCGGTCTGAAGAAATAACCTTCCAATTGGCCCCTTTGAACAGTGGATATCATGCCCTATTGGGGCGAGATGCGTTCACATGCTTTCAAGCCATACCTCGCTATGGGTATATGAAGCTCAAGATGCCCGGGCCCAACGGTATTATCACTCTCGCCAGTGATCCGGACATAGCCCTTGGCGCCGAAAACAAAACCACATCACTGGCCCTTGAGGCACTGTCCGAGGCCCTCGCGGCCAAAGAGTTAACCGCACTACGCTCCACGGTGGACAGGGACGATGTAATCCTTGATAAGCGGCCCAAATCCACCTCTTTCAAACTAGCAGACGAAATAGTCAAATTTCAGGTCCACCCAACGGGCCCCAAGAAGACAGCCTCCATCGGGGCACAGCTGGACCCAATGGTCAACGCCGCACTACGAGCGTTCCTACACGAAAACTGGGACATATTCGCGTGGCACCCTTCTGATATGCCAGGAATCCCACGCAGGTTGGCCGAACACAGCCTCAATATATTGAAGGGATATAAGCCGGTCAAGCAAACACTGCGGTGCTTTTCCGAACCCAAACGACAAGCTATGAGGGAGGAGCTAGCCAAGTTAATTGAGGCCAGATTCATCAAAGAATAAAACACCCGGACTGGCTAGCAAACCTGGTGATGGTGCCAAAGAAGGATAAATCCTGGCGCATGTGCGTCAATTTCAAAGACCTCAACAAGGCCTGCCCTAAGGATCCCTTCCCCCTCCCCTGCATCGATCAGATTATCGATGCTACCGCAGGACACGACTCACTGTGTTTCCTCGACGCATACTCCAGATACCATCAAATCAAAATGAAGGAGTCCGATCAAGCCGCAATGGCATTCATTACCCCATACGGGCCTTTCTGCTTCAACACTATGTCCTTCGGGCTCAAAAACGCCAGCGCCACCTACCAACGCATGATTCAAACATGCCTGGAGAAACAAATCGGCAAGACAGTTGAAGCATATGTTGACAATGTAGTCATCAAGACCAGGCACGTCGAGTCCCTAATAGACGACCTGCGTCTCACATTCGACAACCTTCGTGCATATGACATCAAGCTCAATCCGAAAAAGTGTGTTTTCGATGTTCCCGCCGGAAAACTGCTGGGTTTCATCGTTTCCCATAGAGGAATTGAGGTAAATCCAGCCAAAATCTGAGCTTTGTCACAATTGGCTACACCAACAGACCTTAAACAGGTCCAAAAACTAGCCGGATGCGTGGCAGCTTTAAGCCGGTTTATCTCCAGACTAGGAGAAAAAGCATTGCCACTTTATCGCCTTCTTTGGTGTACTGACCACTTCGAGTGGACGGTTGTGGCAATGGCTATACTAGAAGAAATAAAGGCTCTTTTAGCAAGCAACCCAGTCCTAGCCGCGCCAAGCATCGGCGAACCGATGTTATTATACATCTCTGCGTCACACCAAGTTGTGAGCGCAGTGCTCGTCGTTGAGCGAGAGGAGGACGGACACAAGTTCCCACTTTAGAAATCGGTATACTACGTATCGACTGTCCTCACACCATGCAAATCCCGGTATCCTCATTACCAAAAGATAGCATATGCGGTCTTCATGGCATCCCGGAAGTAACGACACTACTTTCAAGAGTGTTCGATCACGGTGGCTTCCGAAGTACCACTCAATGATATACTAAATAACCGCGATGCTACGGTCGGATTGCCAGGTGGGCCATTGAGCTCCTACCATTCGATATAACATACAAGCCACGCCGAGCTATTAAATCCCGAGCGTTGGCTGACTTCGTCACCGAATGGACAGAGGCCGAACTCCCTAAAGAGTATGTCACATATTCCAACTGGGTCATGCACTTCGATGGCTCTAAAATGATGGACGGCTTAGGAGCGGGCGTTGTCTTAACGTCCCCCACTGGAGACACAATCCAGTACGTACTCCAAATATTATACACAGACTCCAACAACCCAGCCATATACGAGGCCTTATTGCACGGTCTTCAGATGGCTACATCCATGGGCATTCAACGCCTAGAGGTGCACGGGGATTCGAATCTCGCAATACCCCAAATAAATGGAGACTTCGATGCCAAAGATCCGAAGATGGCGGCCTATCGTAACGCCATACTCAAAATATCAGCTAGGTTCGAGGGACTCGAGTTTCATCATGTGGCTCGGGAAAGTAATCAAGCGGCGGATGTCCTCGATTGTATGGGCCCCAAGCATGACTCCGTCCTGCCTAACATCTTTCTGGAAAGGATCTTCAAGCCATCTATGGTATGGCAGGGTGAGAGCAGCAACACCAGTCCGGACCCGATTACATCCCCAGATTCCGAACACAATACCGATATCATCGGGGGCTCAGCCACCAAGATAACACCATCGGCCCATCTAATAATGGCAGTAATTGCCCCATGGACCGAACCCTTCTTGGCCTACCATAATAGGCGAGAGCTCCCTGAGAACCAGAATGAGGCCCGCTGCATCGTTCGGCGCTCGGAAGCCTACAAGGTCCATGACGGAGAGCTCTATAAGAAAAGCGCTACCGAAGTCCTTCAAAGGTGTACCTCCGAAGAAGAGGGACGACAGCTCCTGGCCGAAATCCATGCTGGTCTCGGCGATCACCACGCCGCAGCCTGGGCCCTTGTAAGTAAGGCCTTCCGTACAGGTTTCTTTTGGACGATGGCCCAAGCAGATGCACAGGACCTGGTCCAACGTTGTGTTGGATGCCAGCTCTTTGCCAACCAAAGCCATATTCCGCCTACTGCTCTACAAACAATCCCCATTACTTGGCCCTTCACGGTCTGGGGGCTTGATATGATCGGACCCCTTAAAGGAGGAAGCCATAAGAAAAAATATCTACCAGTCATGGTAGATAAATTCACTAAGTGGATAGAGGCCAAACCAGTGAAAACGGCCGAAGCTGGACCGGTGATAGACTTTATATCCGGTGTCGTGCACCGCTATGGTGTCCCACACAGCATCATCACTGATAACGGCTCCAATTTCACAGCCGATGAAGTGAAATCCTGGTGTGCTAAATTGGGCATTAAGCTCGATTACGCCTCGGTCTATCATCCACAAACAAATGGTCAAGTCGAATGAGCTAATGCTCTTATTATGAGCGGCATTAAGCCTAGACTAGTGCGGTCGTTGAAAGAATCGGACAAGCACTGGGTTGAGGAGCTCAACTTCATACTCTGGGGGCTGCGGACCTCGCCCAATCACACTACCGGATACACACCATTCTTCATGGTGTACGGCACAGAGGCCGTTTTGCCCTGTGACATCATTCATGACTCACCTCGAGTGTGCATGTATGAAGAGAGAGAGAGAGAGTCCAAGCTGGATCGGCTGGACAGTCTAGATACTCTGGAGGAGGAGCGCGACGTGGCAAAAGCCCGTTCCGCATTCTATCAGCAACAGGCTCGCAGATACCAAAGCAGAGAAGTGCGGGCCAAGACTTATAACGTTGGTGAACTCATTCTACGCTTTCCAGAGAAGAAAAAGGACAAACTCAAGCCCAAGTGGGAGGGTCCCTTCATCATCGATGAAGTTCTCATTGGAGGAGTGTACCGCCTGCGCGATGCATCGGACAATCTCTTAGAGCCGAACCGGTGGAATGCCGCCAGACTCCAAAGATTCTACGCCTAAAGCCGTACTCATTGTTCATCCTTTTCTTTCTTTGTTTTCTCTCTCTTTAAATTTTCTCTCTAGCTCTATAGCTCTTGTACGGCCAAACCGCACACCCATGACGTGCACATCCTTAAATGTACACGTTCATAAATACTTGGGGGCTTATTTTATAGAAGCTTATTATTTTTCCCGAGCATCAAGCTCAGCACATATGTGTCCTCTTCCGCATATGTACCTTTTCTTCGCCATTATATGCATCGTTATGACTTAAGTTTTTGCCAAGCTGGGTTGCCTGGCTCCTGTGCTTATGCCCTACGTTCCCGTTTGTTCGGCTAGGGCATAAAGGGAGCACCTCTGCGATTATTACAGCTGGGTCATCCGGACTTGTACCTCAGACTGGGTGAAGCGGAAAGCTAGCGTTCTTAAGGGAATATTCGGTTAGCGGACTAAAGACGTTTTACCTTTATTACACTACGAACCTCCAGATGTTCCGTACACTGCGATCTTTCAATCACAATTCGGGCATGCACACTAATGCATGCTCACCCAGGGAAAGGAACCCTTAACGGAACTATTCTCACTGGAAGATGGTTCTTACAATCATAATGTAATATAGCATAGCTAGCCGGATAGAACTTGTCTGTTCAAGCAACTATGACCCCTACGCCTGGTTTCCACACATACCCCAGCCTATATGCTTGCTCCGGTATTCGGAATCACACCATACCTTTGGGTCCAGAGGTTGAAGCGAAAAGGTCTGCCATGAAAATCGTTTCACAATCCGGCTAGGGACAAATATGTCAATTGAAGTACATAGTCACTTGGAATAAACAACTTCTTCCTCTATGCCGTCTAACAGGCTGTCTAGCCTACAATCCTGTTGGGACAATTTGGTGGCTACCTTTACTTGGTCATATACCAAACTAACTGGAATTTCTTTTCCATCTGACCCTCGAGGTCTGACCCGCGCCATATGATTCGGATCAAGCTTGGTATACCGTGTTTTCACCATGGCCCAGGTCTCTCGCGCACCTTCTCGGCAGGCTGACATCTTCCATAAAAATGCCGCCGTGCTCCTTGGAATAGCTTCACGAGCTCCTCCATGCTTCCTGGAGGGGAGGCGGATGGCCATAAAGCCTTAGCAACACTCCGCATTGCTTGCCGCGCTCACTCATGCATTTGGGACAGGTCTTGTAGTAGGTCGCCTTGAGATCTGGACATTTCCTCTTCGGGATGGCCATTCAGCATACCTGCAGACATAAATCTGTCAGTTCCTTTCCTCACCGAATTATTCGGAGGCAAGTTCAAAAATCATACTGAATATCCCGCCTCGTAGTCTCTTGTTTTCCTTCACGGAGTTAGCCAGCTGGGCTCGCACATCTTTTAGTTCTTCGCCCAGCAGGGTGTTGGAATCCTGTAGCTTGTTTTTCTCATCCCTGACCTGTGTTAGCACACATTCGCCCGTGGCCAGTTGCCTTTTGGCTTCTTGTTCACCCGCTTGCGTGACTTTCAGGGCCTCCTTCAGTTGATCTAACGATCCTGCCATGGGAAATTAAACAGTATTAATATTGATGGTATATGATTATATTTTTCGATGGAGGGAAGCACTACCAGGTGGTGCCTCCTTGTATTTCTCCAGTTCAGCTGTAGCAGCAGCTAGCTGGGTCCGACACTGTTCTAGCTCTTGAGACAGTAGGTTGTTCTTCTCCGTGAGCACCTGGTTATACAATGATCCTTAAATCAGTTGTACCAACTGCTTCAAGTCTCGGGGGCTACTGGTATATGATTATCAGATCTGTACAATGCGTACTTACCTGCATATCTTTCAAATATTGGTTTGTGGCTCTGGCAAGACCATCCCGAGCAGCTCGGATGTATGCATCAGCCGAACTGAAGGCATTAAATGCCTATTTTGTAAAGCCAGGGTCGCGAAGAGCGTTCCTCCGGCGCCGAGGATTCATGGAGCTCTCCACTTCAGAATTTGTGACGGATACATCATCCGAATCCTCTATAGGAGGACAGTTCGGCGTCACTCCTGTATCAACCCCTGTCCATAAGGCGGGGTCCGGAGCCTGACTAGTGGAGGCGCGACCGGCAGAATCCCCGGACATAGTCCAGTGAATGCTCTTCTTGATAAGGCACAGCGGACAATGTCACAATTTGGTGTGACTGCCATGGGGCATATTTGAAAGGTCATACCTCTTTGATGAAGGCTCGGACGTGTTTTTATTTGCCTTCCTCTTCGAAGGCTTGCTCGACACAGACGCCGCTCTCCTGTGAGTCACCTCTGGTGCATCATAGCGTGCCGAGTGCCTTTGGAGCACGAGATAGTGCGGTCGGTGAGGCAAAAGGAGGAGGCTCTCTCGGAGGAGATGTCTCTTGATTACTTACATGTGAGGCAGGAAGGAGGCCGAGATAGTCGGCCATAATAGCCACTTCCGTGCCATCATAGCTTGCCTGGTAGAATACTCCCTCCTCAAGCTCTACAAATATGTCTGGATCCTCTTCGAATCCGGGGTCAAGATCCCGATTATGGTCCTCTGGTTGCGGAGCGGGGCTATAGATTCCCGCAGTGACCTTTCGCCATTCCTGTTACAAAGGGATGGGTTAGTGTCAATTAAAAGTGACTCAGGGAGAGAATTGAATAGAGTAGGGGGATTAAAACTCACCCAGCTAGGAGGATTGTACATGGAAAATCCCTCTTGATGCTTAAGATGAGTGAACTCCTCTTTCTCCCCTTTATACAAATCGGTGAATATTGCGGCCAGGGCGGTGAGGGAATCCGGACCCTTTCGTCCGCAGCGTGAGGCGTCATCTTCCCCATTGTAATGCCACATAGGGAGCCCCCATTGGAGCGGTTGAACCCCTCGCGCTATGGAAGTGGCCATTACCTCAATTATTGATAGTCCGGACTGGGCGAGTGTCCTGATCTTTCCCATTAATTGAGGGACTTCCGCGCTATCTTCCTCCTCGAGGCTCTGAGGGCGCCAGCTGTGGCGTTTCTTCAACGGAGCACTTGAAAATTAGGGAAGACCCATTCAGACTGGGTCGGGGAGAGCAACATCCTCAATATAGAACCATTCTGAGGGCCACTCTTCGGACGCCTTCTTTGGCGTGCCTGACAGGTATTCGGTCCCGGCTATGCGCCATACCTCGGCGCCACCCACCTCGAATACCGATCCCTTTTGGGTACGAGGGACGAGGCAAAAAACTTTCCTCCATAGATCAAAGTGGGCCTCGCAGCCCAGAAATAGCTCGCAGAGAGCAACGAAGCCCGCGATATGAAGAATGGAGGCCGGAGTGAAGTTGTGCAGTTGGAGGCCGAAATACTCCAGGAGTCCTTGGAGGAAAGGGTGGATTGGAAACCCGACGCCTCTTAACAGGGACTAGATCCGCGGGGGGAAGAAATCTCTGCATTTGAAGCTTAGCTAGCTGATCGTGGGATACTGAGCATCTCTCCCAATCGCCTTTTTCAGAGCCGTGGGGGCCAGGAGGAAGAGTTGGGAACGCTAGCCATGTTGGAATGGTTTCTCCTAGCAAGCTCTAAGGATTTTCCGCTTGGTGTGGAATGAGATCTGAGATCCAATCTCTTTAAATAGATGTCGTTCTTACATGGCCGGGGTGTTATGTGCAAAAACTACCCTCACCTCTCGTATTTGCTCGACACGTGGAGGCAGAAGCGATGGAGGCGCAGAAGCCAAAGGGTGTGACATTAAAACACAAACCGAGTATAGCTTTTCGGGTCAGGTATTCTGAAGTAATCGAAGAAGGAACCCGCCTTGCAATGCCGAAGACAATCAGCGCGCCGGATACATCGTCATTGAAGCCTGGTTCGGGGGCTACTGAGGGAGTCCTGGATTAAGGGGTCCTCGGGCGTCTGGACTATGTAACATGGGCCGGACTAATGGGCTATGAAGATACAAGACAGAAGACTTCCTCCTGTGTCCGGATGGGACTCTCCCTTGCGTGGATGGCAAGCTTGGCGTTCGGATGTGTACATTCCTTCCTTTGTAAATCGACTCTGTACAACCCTAGGCCCCTCTGGTGTCTATATAAACCGGAGGGCTTAGTCCATAGAGGCAATCACAATCATACAGGCTAGACATCTAGGGTTTAGCCATTACGATCTCGTGGTAGATCAACTCTTGTAATCCTCATATTCATCAAGATAAATCAAGCAGGAAGTAGGGTATTACCTCCATCAAGAGGGTCCGAACCTGGGTAAACATTGTGTCGCCCGTCTCCTGTTACCATCAACCCTAGATGCACAGTTTGGGACCCCCTACCCGAGATCCGCTGGTTTTGACACCGACAGGTGCCCATGGCCCGGAGGAGCTTTTCTTCTTGGAGGTCGCCGCTACTGGTGCTCAGCTCCAGGGGCGGAGCCAAAAGTTTTGTGAAGCCCGGGCAAGTTTAAGCCTAAGTGTATAATCTAAAAATTTTGGGTGTTCGCCTCAAGTATTTTTTTCTTGATGCCGGGTTTTCTGTAGGAGGCGAAAGAACTAGTTTTTGAAAATTCTTGATTTTTTGCCTTTTTTGCCTGAAAGCATTTAAATAAACTTTAATTTCAAATTTATTTATAAGTGGAATATATGATATTTAACCATTTGTATACACAAATCTGTTTGCATTCTAGTGGTCAACACACGTCAATCCTTTCCCTAATGCGCGGGTTTGACGCCTCCGTAATCCTTTCCCTAATGCGTGGGTTTGCCGTATGCTGGCAAGACGGGTAATTGATCATGCGACCTCGAAAGCACTTCCACCAGCCTAGGAGTTATTTTGTGTTAAGAGATGCATACAGATTTTATTTCACAGTACCTAAATGTGTAGCAAAAAAATCAGGTTCCAAAGAAATATCAGGTAATCCATTGGTTTCCAAAAATTTTGACTAGTAAAAATAAACCTTGCTTTGATTACAGAACATATAAAATAGCACCAAAATCCCAGACCAATTCTAAACGAAGTGAAATTATGAACATAGTTATCATACAAATGTAATTTTCAATTGAAGTAATATATAAGCTCAATGACGAACTCCGCACGCTCTAACCTCGAAATTTAAATCCTAATATCAATATCCAAAAGTTAGCAATCTTACCTAATGAGTAATCACGAAGGAACGGACAAGCAGCCACTAGCCGATGATGTAACGAGTCGTTCCTGTGATGGATCAGCCCATCGCCGGCCACACGCCCAGCCCAGGCCAGCCTCCATACGTCGCCATTCCGTCTTCGATCGAACCAGGGTGCCGCCGTCTGGAACAGAGGAACAGGCGGGGTCATGGGGAGGTGGAGCCATCGACCAACCATCCTCTTTTTTTCTGAGAAAAAGATCGTGGCCCTTTAAACAACAGCCGAACGGACTACTTACTAGGCCATGGCCCATTACGCCTCTCTCGTCCGATATGCATAACTATGGAAGGAAAAAAACCATTAGCTAATCAGACAACCAGCCCAGCTGCCCGGGTAAAAGCACGTTGTGTTGACGAGTTTTGCCAACGTAGCCGGGCCATCGTAGCTAGAGCATACCAAGCGAGCCCGGGCAAGTGCCCAGGGTCGCCGGGGCTGGCTCCTCCAATGCTCGGCTCATCGACAACCTGGAGCCCAGCGGTGGCGAGCACCTCATCATCAAAGACCTCCCCCTGGCAGGTGCTCTAGTGTCTGTCATCCTAGGGAGGCGGACGAACAAGTCATCGCCCACCTTAAGGTACTTGGGAGCACTACAAAAAAAACACTTCCGTGATGATACGTGTTTGTCACAGTAGGTCGCGTTTTTTGTCATGCATGTACATCCATGACAAATTTATGACAGAATCAAGATAGTCATACATGTGCTGTCGTAGAAGTGTTCCATGACATTACCAAAATTATCATCACGGAAGTGTCCACTTCCATGATGATAAATCGCGCGTCACAGAAGTGCTTTCGTCAAGGGTGACCAACATGTGGCATCCACCGTAATGGAACGCCGTTAAGCTATCGGGCCGGGTTTTGGATCCGATAACCCGTTAACAACCCCGACCAATGGGAAATTTCCACGTGTAAAATTCTTATTGGCCGGACGAAACACGTGTCGGCTCGTCAGTGGGTCAGATAGGCCCCTATGATACGTCGAGACGTGGCACGGCCCAACAGAGGCCCATTCCTGTGAAAAGGCCGGCCTGTTTGACTTGGTCAAAAGGTGGCGGGCCGGCCCATGGAAAGCCTGTTAACGGCATGTTTGCATATAGCCCATTTACAGCCCGCTAACCCAAGGCCCATTACGCCCTATTCGAATTAGGCCCACTAGCGTCATCTGGGCCATCCAATATGGTTCCAGCTCGTTTTCACTTCTGGCCCATGTATGGCCCATGACGTCTTTCGTCCCGTATGAGGCCCTATGTAACTCTTGGCCGATTAACGGCCCGTGGTGAAACTGGCCCGTAATGAACAGTGTATCACTTTACACCCATTAACGGCCCATGGTGAAACTGGCCCGTAAAGAACAGTGTATCAGGTTATACCCATTAACGGCCCGTTATTCCGTTGGGCCGTTTCCATCCCATGTTATCTTTCGGCCTTCTCAGAGCCCATTTATTCTTGGGCTATTTTCCAGCATTCGTTTACTTACGGCCTATTACTGTCATTTTCTGCTTGTGGGCCAAATTCAGCCCGTGGTTACAGTCGGCCCGTTTGTGGTCTGTTAATACGCTGGGTCATTTTCATAGCATCATCAAATACGGCCTATTAGCGATGGCCCGTTATGGTCGGCCCATGGACGGACGATTCCAACTATAGCCCGTTTACGGACAGAATGCGGTCTGTTTGGCCCATGTTTGGCCAATCGATCATACGGCCCGTATAAGGCCCATTGATGATACGGCCCGTAGAAGGCCCATTGTTTCTACGGCCTATTTCTATGGCCCGTAGAAGGCCCACTGTTTATACGGCCCGTAGAAGGCCCACTGTTTCTACGGCCCGTAGGAGGCCCAGTGTCACTACAGTAAATATTAGCCCATGGTTATTGTGGCCTAGTTTTAAAAAATAGGTTATTGCAGCCACTAGCAAACCGTAGAAAAAGAACTGCACTGACTACAAGCAAACAAATAAACAACACAACAAGGAAATAAATAAGCAAGCAACTTACACTAGGCTATCACGGCTATTACACATATTACATCCACTGGGCATCAAAGTTCGCCACCAGTGCAAATATAGGGAACACAGTAGCATATAAACGCCGCAGCAAAACAAGTCCAGAACTGAAACCACTTTAGAAGAGCTCAAGAAACAATATCCTGGGTACCCATAATGCTGGCAAGATGCTTAGCAAGATTATTAACTTTCTCTTGTTTGGCGCTTAAGTCCTCTAGCGCTTGCTGTTCCACCAGAAAGTATGCATCTGAATTCTGCAGGGACTTCCTTAGTCCTTCGGCTTCCTGTCGCATAACATCTGATCGATGTCTTTCAACTTGAAGTTGAGACTCAAGAAGCCGAACTGATTCAGGCAACAAGTTCGAAGAGCTGGTGCCAGCAGTGGTAGCCAGTAACTCGAACACTACATCAAGACAGGACTTTGGGGTTGTCTCAGTGTCTTCAATATAGTTTTTATCAGCTTTCTTAGAGACCAACAGGGATGTCTCACTATCTTGAACCTTATCTGCATTACTTCCTTTACCATTGCATAACAGGGTACTCTTCTCCAATATTTTATCTGTGTTCTAAAAGAGAAACAAACACACACATCTCAGGTTTACAATGTAGTATATGAAACTCATTTTGGTAAACCAGTTCAGTAGTAAGGTGGACAGGATAACAGCATGAAACAAACATATATCTATGTAGTATGGTCACTGTATGGTCTATATCATTCTAGTTTATGTTGCGAAATCAAGATAGATACAGTTCGAATCATATCTATTTAAGACAAAGCAGCATAGACAGAATATAAGTGTGGGAAACTACACAGCAATAACAACACTTGTAATGTGCATGGCACGAGAACATAACTGTTTATTCAATTGAAACTGAAATCAACATAGAGCAAGTTACAACAGCAAACAGCCAAACACGTTGAAGAAACAGGTTTAAAACATACATGTTGCGCCATTGGAGTTTCAATTGCATCCTTCAAATTTGAAATTAGTTGGTATCAGTAAATACAGTGATGCAAGAGCAAAGTAGTATGAACCATAGCTACAGAACCTGACCTGAGAACAATTCTTCTTCTGCTTTAAGCATTGACTTCGGGTTCGGAGTGGTGGTCCTCGTGATTTGGGCACTGCAGTTGCCTTACTAACTGCTCGTGTTTGGGTGCTCTGTGGTGGAGACGGTGCTGTGTCAACGGGAACTGGGTGTCTATCTGCTGGGGCTGGGGTTAGAAGGGGTGTAGTTGGTTCTCTGTCCAACTGGGTAGGGGTACAATCTGCATGAGTGTGCGTTATGTGTGGTGGGGTTGGTTCTTGGGCAAGTACAACCATGGTTCTATCTGCATCGACAGGTAGCACGATCTTTTCTGAAGACCATGTTTTTACTCCCACAGATACTGCCATCACTCCCTCTAATTGAAATGGCTGATAAACAACAAAAGTAATTGAATGTATAGACATTGTAAGATAGACAGGTGCAATGGATAGTAGGGAAGAAAACAGGGCATGAAATAATTCACATTTATGTTGTCTAAGCAAAACAGAATAGCAGGACATAATTTCACATATATGATGGCTAATTAAATAGGATAGCATGACACAATTTCACATGTATGATGGCTAACTAAACATGATAGAATGGCATACTTCAAAATATGATGACTATGTAAACAGGATGACATGATATAACTATACGATGTGTCTATTAAAGTGGTTGGCATGCCATAAATCACAAACATGTCGTCGATGGAAACATGATGGCATGATATAATTCACGGATAGAATGACATAATTTAAAATATGATGACTATGTCAACAGGATGAGATGATATAACTATAGTATGTCTTTAGAAAATGGGTTGGCATGCCATAATTCAGATACATGCTGTCTATGTAAACATCATGGCATGACATAATTCAAATATATGATTTATATACTAAGGAAGTGAGCAGAGGGCAATCGCATATATGATGTGTCAACTAAGGAGATGGCATTCAATATTGTGTATATGATGTAAAAACTAAGCATTGCAATACAACATATGCATTATATGAGTAATATAACCCTGCCAAGTTTGAGTATACACCTCACGGGGATAATAGGACTGGTCATCTGCCTCTGAATCCTGCTCTGAAGAGCTATCTGTAACCAGCAAGATATCTGCTTCAGCAGGTAGCATTGTCTGCTCTGAAGACCTTGTTTTCACTCCAGATTTCTCCATCACCAATTCAAATGTCTGATGCACAGGAAGAGCAGTTGAATATACAAACATTGTCGACAAAAGCAATGAGAAATACAAAAAACGGACGGCATGATATAATTCACATATATGACGCTTGCATAAACAGCATGGCATTGCATAATTCACATACATAATGCCTTGCAACAAGATAACATTGCATAATTCACATATATAATGTCTTGCAACAAGATGGCATTGCATAATTCACATAAATGGTAATTAGACACTAAACAGGCGGCATTCACACAAAGCATGTCTAAACTAAGCAAATGACATAGCAATGCAAGATACCATACGCACGATATGAGCAACATAACCCTGCCAAGTTAGGCATGCACCTCGGGGGGGAAATATGACTGGTGATCTGTCTCTGAATCCTCCTCTAAGGAGCTATCGGCAACCAGCAAGACATGCGCTTCGTCAAATAGCATTGTCTGCTCTGAAGACCTTTTTCCACTCCAAATTTTTCCATGACCGTGTCGAATGGCTGATGCACAGGAAGAGTAATTGAATGTACTAAAATTGTTGACAAATTTAACACATAATAAAAAAATGATGGCATGATATAATTCACATATAAGATGACTGGCTAACCAGGGTGGCATTGCAAAATTCACATATATGATGCCTAGCTAGACAAGATGGCATTGCATGATTCACATATATGATAAAGAAACTAAATAGATGGCATTGACACAAAGCATGTCTAAACTAAGCAGATGACATCTTTAATGTATACAGTAAGCAATGCAAGGCACCATATGCATGATATTACCAACATCAGCATGCCAAGTTAGAGCGAAGACCTCATGGGGTAAATAGGAGTGGTCTTCTCCTTCTGAATCCCCCTCATAACAGTTATCTTCCTCTTGATTACGATCCGAAATGGGTGGAGGGGGGCTGCCTTTGCGCCCACCATGGAACGACGTCTGCATGAAATTTTATTGCCACGCAAGGCTCGTCTCTTTTGCTCTACATGATCAGTTCCATTGTGTACAATAACTGGCATGCATAGGGATAAAACATAGTGAGATTATGTAAGGAGTGCATGCACAAATCCAGAGTGATGGTAGCAAACTGTGGATAGACCCAAAACCAATGATAGCAGCAGATAATAGCTTTAGTTAAAAAATACAGATAATGGCTCCTTCAATGTTTGTTTGCACCCAACATGAAACTCATAGTAGACACCGGAGATTAACCAGATAGTAGACAGATAGTACTGATTGTTGCCCCAATATGTACCCCACAACCATTTAAAAACTCAAGTTTCAGCATTAGTTTGGACCTGACTCGGAGTCTAATAGGTGAACACAACGATAATGTAGCATGTCATCATATTAAGCGACGCATAACGTAAGCAGACAAGGAAGAGTGCGACCTCTCTTGCGGACCCGTGTAGTCCTCAAGGTCATCTGCTCAGTTGATGATGGTAATGCAGTTGTCGTGGCTGCCGGTGGCGGGGAAGAAGATCTGAGGCGGTGAAAGACAGTCTGGAGAGCGTATCCCTGCTGTGGTGAACCCTTCCATCATTGGAGCAGCTGAGCTCGGGTGGAACACAGCGCCGCAGGAGCAGGACAAACCACACAAGGTTTTCTTTGACACATATCTGTAACAGAAGTAATTGAGTAAGGGCTTGTTTGAATTTGAGGATTCTAACAATGCAGGGATAGGAAATAGACAGGAATAGGATAGGAATGCATGTGCAAAACAGAGAATTTAAAAAACACAGGATTTCTGCCAATCTGGGTGTTTGATTCACAACAATTAGAAGATCACATGATGCAAAAAAACATGGTGAGATTAAGTCAAACCACAAGAAAATGTACAGTTATAATGCTAGTATGCTACTATCTCTTAGTCTTGTGCTTGATGAATAGGAATATGAAAAGGAGGAGAAGTGGAAATTATAATTCCTACGGTTTTTCTTTCAAGGAGACACTAAAGGAACAAATCCTACAGTTTTCCTTTGCTCCATTCCTTTGCACCAAATTCATGAAAAGTAGTACCATAGGAAACTTTCCAATTCCGATGTTTTTCATTCAATTTTCCTTTCAAGCACCGGTGATTCTAGTAGGCAGGCTTGAGCAAGGAAAATCCTACATTAAAAAAATGTTTTTGTGCTACTTCTATTACTTTGGACCCAGGCCACTGCCATACTAGCTCAACTCCCAGGCCCATCGACAAATGCACAGCTCAAACGCGCAGAGATAAATAATGATGGCGTTCAAGAGAGTCCATCACGGATAGCTAAGTTGCCTGGTACCTCACTGTTTGTCATATAGTAGGATAAAGTAATCATATTTCCCGTTACTACGAGTGCTCAGTGGACAATATATATAACATGTAGAGTAAAAAAGAGATGCAACAAGTGTACAACCTCTTTGGCGAAGCCATGTCGATCTCAGCGTGATTGGATTGGCCGGTGAGGATGCTCCGGCTGACTTGGCTGTCAGAGGAGGGGAAGAAGATCTTAGGCGTCTGGAGATGGAGCCCGAGGTACTGCTCCGCTATGATGGAGGGTTTCGTCGTTGGAGCAGCTCCGGTGAGTTGTACGACGTCGAGGCTGAAGCAGGACAAGAGAGACAACGAACAACGTTAACCTGAGTGGAATTCTAATAGCATCTCCAATACATGATGTAAAATGCATAACCACAAAGTGCTAGATGTAAAATACATCAGTCGCTCATCTCTGAACTTAACTGTCGAAACTGAATTTAACTGTCGAAAATGAACTTAACTGTCGAAACTAAACTTAACTGTCGAAACTGAATTTTGCTGTCGAAACTAAATTTTGCTGTCGAAACTGAACGCACTAGCAAGGTGAGGCTACACGTCGGTCGACTAACTTTTTCATCTCTGGTCAGTCGATTTTGCAGCCGTTGGATACGAAATCAAGGGCCTGCGGTTCATCTTCAACCTCCACTCCCCTGAGCCGCCAGCCACCACCGGCCAAATAGCAGCCCCCCGTCGCCCGCGGCCGGCGGTGCGCCGCCCCGCCCGCCCCGAAAACACTCCCCACCGCCAGTCCGTCGCTGCCCCGGCCATCCCTCTAGGCCCCCCCGTGCCGAGCTTTTTCTCCGGCGATCCCCACGCCACCGCCCCGCCAACGCCCCGCCACCGCCGGCGACCACCGCCCCCATCCTAAACCCTAAGATAGATAGTGGGGTACCTCTCCGGCGATCCCCCCTCCCCACTGCGGCTGGTTCTTCCTTCACCCCAGCGAGCCCCCCCCCCCCACCCCCTGAAAATTGACTGACCCAAAAGTCGATTCAGTCGACTGAAGTGTAGCTAAATCGGAGCAGCGTTGCAAGCAAGAGCAAGAGCGAGAGTAGCAGCGCGAGCAAGAGCAATAGCAAGAGCAGACCAGGCAGGGGACCGAGAGCAAGAGCAGAGCAGCAGCGCGAGCGAGAGCTAAAGCAGCAGCAGCTCCTACTGATGTGGACGTCGCCGCCGAGGGAGCGACGCCATGGAGGATGTGGTCGGTGATGCCGCCGTGGATGGAGCCGCGCCATGTCGGCTCGGGACCGAGCGCCAGCAGCACCGTGAGATCAAATCAAGAAGAAAATGCGGTGATTAGTGTACAACCTCTTTGGTGGCGCCGATTAGGCCGCAGCTTCATCCGAGGAACCGGTGATGATGATGCTCTTCCGGTGGTGCAGGTGAAGACGGCGGTGTGGGAATGGAGGTGGCGCGAAAGACGAGGGGAACATCGGGGCAGCTCCTTGGAGGTGGAGGACGGGGTGGCTGAACCGGCGGGACGATGAGATCGACGACGGATCCTCATCCCATACGGTGGATGAGGGACGTCGAGGTGTTGTTGTGGACGACGTCGTTGGGGAAGAGGCTCCGGCTGGGTGGCGGACGGAGCAGGGTGTGGGGTTTCGTCGCGGGTTTTCGCGGCCTCAGTGTATGAATGGGTGGGCGGATTGGATGGCAGTGGGGAACCATGGCAGAGACGCGCTTGTTCGAAATGTGGGGTATGTTACAAAAGTACCCCCACCGATTTGAGGTGGTTCTTTCGGTTCAGGGGTACCACGGGCATTTTGCGTGTCGGGATTTCACAGGAGGTGGGAGTTTTCGCACGCATTATAATTTCGGAATAGCAAGGCGCGGGTTGAGATGGAGGGAGTTGTCGGAGCACAATGAGACAAAGATATATCTTAAATATTTCGGATAATAAGGCGCGGGTTGAAGAGGCGGGAGTTTCGCAGCACGATAGACAGAGACGCTAGCTTGAATTTTCGGCATAACAAGGCGCGGCTTGAAATTTCGGAAGACCAAGCTTAACGTGTACCCAAAAAAAGACAATTTGCACCTCAATTTGCACCAAAAAAAGACAACACACACACAATCACCATTTAGACTAGAGTAAGGTACACGTGCATTGCACGCATGAGATTTGGCAACCAAATTATGAATAAATACCACATTATAGCATGCAAGCTTTGAGTCATATATGCATGATGTAGATGTTCGTTTAATTCTTATAGTTCATTTCATTCAAAATCATCTGGTTTTTATAAGAAAAATAATCTATTTTAAGATTCATGGAATTGTGCGTCGTAAGACATAAAGTAAAAACAAATAATGGCAAATCATGTAGAAAAACATTTGGGCAATTCTGATACGGAATATTCTAGAACAAATAAGAAGTGCTTGTGTTTTGATGTTTGTGCATTATGCTCAAGTTCGACCATGGAGTCTTCTAGATTATACATGTGGCGAAATCTGGTGGAATCTAGATGATATCCAACGGCCAGTAGTGCTCAAATTTGCCATCTTTGGACCATCGGATTCGCCTCATCCAACGACCATCTTTCAAAGTTAAAGTTACCCGCACACAATATAAAAAATATATAATATAATATACATATATAGGGGTATAGATATAGATATGTGATCCGAAAGCCGCCCATCATCTCCAATTAGAATAGTGTGTCTGAGGGAGTCCTGGATTAGGGGGTGTCCGGATGGCCGGACTATACCTTCAGCCGGACTCCTGGACTATGAAGATACAAGATTGAAGACTTCGTCCCATGTCCGGATGGGACTTTCCTTGGCGTGGAAGGCAAGCTTGGCGATGCGGATATTTAGATCTCCTACCATTGTAACCGACTTTGTGTAACCTAACCCTCTCCGGTGTCTATATAAACCGGAGGGTTTTAGTCCGTAGGACAACATACAACAATCATACCATAGGCTAGCTTCTAGGGTTTAACCTCCTTGATCTCGTGGTAGATCTACTCTTGTACTACCCATGTCATCAATATCAATCAAGCAGGACGTAGGGTTTTACCTCCATCAAGAGGGCCCGAACCTGGGTAAAACATTGTGTCCCTTGTCTCCTGTTACCATCCGCCTAGACGCACAGTTCGGGACCCCCTACCCGAGATCCGCCGGTTTTGACACCGACAGTGTCCATGCACGGATGCGACGTGGCCAAATGATGTCTGCCATCGGTATCTCAAATTCAAATCAGTCTGACCTTGTTCAATGTGTATACATTACAACATGCTCATTTCCAAACCACACCACGCAGATCTCCGTTATATTCATGAATGCATGGGTTTCAAACATCAGGATCTCTTATTCAAATATTTGAATTCAACTTTACATTGATTATGACCTCACCTATTCTTTTACACCCACACAGTAGTCTTCTCTTTATAATTGTACCACTAACTTTCTCTCGTGCATTCATGCACACACACTACCAGTCGGCATTATCCATCGCACGCATGCAATCTTTTTCTTCAGGTCGGTCTCCCATGAAGGCACAGACCCACACACATCCCCCTCTCCATCACATCGGGCATTCTTTATCTCTCACGCGTGCATGAGCAACGATCGATGTTCCTCTATGTATGTGTGTATATAGCTAGGTCTTTCATAGTTTTCCACACAAACCGATCAATCGATATATCTAGTGAGGTCTCGCCCTCTTTCCCACGTCCACATCGATCAATATATACCTCTCTATATAGGATTAACATATATAGCTAATACACCCACATTAATTATATATCCAACGTCCCCCTCTCATCATCCATGCCTTCCGCTTCATCTCTCAAACGCGTGCACAATGGCGAAGACAGGGGGCAATAAGGGCCCTGCCCCCCTCCCCCCCTAACATCACTATATATCGAGGCTAATATGAATGTGATCATTAGACAATTGCTGCTAAAAATGGTTTAAGTTCATGAATTGACCCTCCTCGTAAAGGATTAGCAATGCTTGGCCCCCTAGCTCATTTATTTTTCATGGCTCCACCACTACGTGCAACAGCGCACGTGTTCGCCCCCTCTCTCTAAATATCGATCTCGCACTTGTGCATTCCTTCATAGTCTCCCTCCAGTCGGCCCCTCGCACCATCTTCTAGCCCCCCACCGGATTTTGCCGCATGTACAATCTAGCAGACTCCATGGCTGAACTTAAGCATAATGCACAAACCTCAAAACAACAGTGGTTCTCTTTTGTTCTAGAATCTTCCGTATCATAACTACCCAAACTTTTTTTCTAGTTGAATTGCCATTATTTGTTTTTACTTTATGCTTTACAACGCACAATTCCATGAATCATAAAATAGATTAAGGGCTTCTTTGATTCAAAGGATTCTCAAAGGAATTTTGGAAGATTCTAATCGTTAGGAATTTTTCCTATCTTGGTTGTTTGATTCGTAGGATTGTAAACCATAGGAATTTTTCCATATGATTCATTTGCACTAGATTTCATAGGAAACATCCCACCCACTCAAACCACTTTGAAAGAATTCTGCATTTTTTCTATGCACAATCAAACACTCGTACAATCTTATAGGATTCAAGACGACATTCCACTATAATCCCATGTTTTTCCTATTCCCGCGTTCTTAGCTTTTTTATAAAAACTAATTGATTTTGAATGAGATGAACTATAAGAATTAAACGAAGGGCTACATCAGGCATATATGACTCGGAGCTTACATGCCATAGTGTGGTATTTATTCATAATTTGGTTCCAAAATCTGATGCGTGCAATGCACGTGTACCTTACTAGTACTTCGAGTATGTGCAAAACACGTAAATTAGAATACCAATGGCATGCTACATAGTGTCTCTCTTACAGTTCATGAAGCCACGTGGCACATGTGGAGGCGTTGTCGCGACCTCCTTGCGTGGATTATCACAGTGACGTGTTGCTGGTTCCAGAAGAATGTACTCGTCCTCCCTGAGCCATACTGGCGGTACATGCACGAAGCGAAGATGTGCACGCATGCACTCATTCCCTCGAACGCACACGCGGGTACATGGGCGGACGCAATTTTGTACCAAGATCCACCCCATGTGATAATTTGACGCGTGTAAAGTCGTTCACTTCATTGATGGTCAATAATACAGCGCATGCAAATTGAGTGGACGTGAGGGTGGAAGAAAGACATTATTACTCCACTCCACGCATGCGAGTAGTTAAATCGTGGGTTGCTAGTAGTACTTCCATTGGTCTCCTTCGTATTTTGTGCCAATTTTTGACTGTAACATAATATTTACGCATTTGAGCAGTATAGTACTTGAAATTAATGTTCCGCTAAACTCATCGGGAGCCGTTTCGGGCCTCGAAACCAAAACCATCAATTAATATTTACGTTGTTCCCATCACATTCGAAAGCCTGCTCACACCTACTAGTACGTACCAAACCTGAACGTGTTCCCACTATGCAGGTATTAGCACTAGTGCTAGTACTTAGGTTATAAAAAGGGGAACTACCTAACCGAAAATTACTCTGCCTTTCCTCCTCATAAGTGCTTCTTCTTCGTCCGTCGTTGCCATGGCCGGTGAGCAGAGCTCTAGGTCGAGAACTAATCGTAACAAGGGAGCGGCAACCAAGGCTGCGGAAAAAAAAAGAGGGCTCGCCGCCACGCAGAGACCTCGAAAGATCTCTCACGGGCAGGCGATGGCTCCTAGGAGCGCCCTAGCCGCGGAGGCGATCATGCCGAGCCGGCGGAGCTGGAGTCGTTATCCCTCGACGGCATGCCCGATCAGCTCAATAAGCAGAAGGAGTTCATCCAAGGCTTGATGGAGTTGCTGAAGGAGAGCCTCGACGACATGCCCGCTGAGCTCAATTAGCAGGGGGAGTTGACCGCCGGCTTGGTGATGCTGCTGAAGAAGAGCATTGCCTCGGAGAAGAAGGCGACCGGCGAAATCCTGCGACTTCAGGAGGACAAGGCAAAGCTCTGCCACGAGATCGACCTGTTGAAGGAGAAGAACGCCGGCTGGAAGAAGCTGCATGAGAATAGTAGTTCCTCGATGAAGATGTTGCAGGCCCTCGTCATGGAACAGAAGGAGGAGTTGGCAAAGCTCCGCATCAAGCACCCGGCTGCTGTCAAGGTACGTAATGCGGCCATGGAACAGATGATGAAGGCTCGCGTCAAGAAATCCCGCGTCATGGACACAATGATGAAGATGGCGGAGGAGACGCGCAAGGAAATGGAGGTCGTGGAGGCGATGAAGAAGCAGTTACGACTCCGCGGAGAATTAGATCATTTGGGGTGATAATCTTCCTTCTTCTTTTGCTCCTGTGTTTCATCTTTTGCTTAGGGTGTTTCGCCGCACGTGTCACGTTCTCTGCGAGGCATGAATAGAACAATGGTTTTTTTAAGGGAATGAATAGAACAATGCTAACAATGAGATGACTAGCAAATTAGATCATTTTTTATCGCCATATGGCACTGGGCTGCCGTGTTTCATGCTCCTCCGTCGCAGTACTACTCCAGTGGAAAACTTGAGTATACCGCACGGATCTTTGCTCCTCCTCAATCAGGTCGTCGACGCATTTATACGAGCAGTCAAATCACAAGGCCCCGCCTTCCAGCAGTAATGAGCCGTCAAATCACAAAGGCCCTCGCCTCTCGTGAAACCGACCAAGCCAGACTGCCCCGACCTCTAGCCTTTTAAAAAATGTATACTTTTGTAGAGCAGTAGTATAGATGGATTGCGCCATGGAGCAAAACTTGAAATCAAAAAAAAGGTGGTACATATAGAGAGTACTATTAAAAAGGGTAGTCACAATAATGGTGTCCAGCAGAACCCACCCCTCAAATAAAACTAAGAGGGTGCTTGGATACGTTTAGTCCCATGACTAAAAGTAGTGGGACTAAAACATGCTAGCCTCACCCATGCTTGGATCCTAATACTAAAAAGGCTAAAATCAAGTAAATGAGCATTTATTATCCTCCAAACCCTCCAATCCAGAACTCGCCTATGTTAAAGGAGAGGAGTTAAATGAGTAGAGAGAGGACTAATCCACATTTTAGTAGGGGTACCCCTGACTAAAAAAATTAGTCTCAAGACTAGTTTTAGCCCCTCTTTAGTCAGGGGTGCTTGGAACTTTAGCCTCTTAAAGAGACTATTTTTAGTCAGACTAAAATAAGTCCCTTGGATCCAAGCACCCTCTAAGCATCCTGGAATTCTTTGACAAAACTAAGCACCCTGAAATTCTTTGACAACTAAACTGCTGGCTATATGATGTTGGCCATATATATTGTACGTATATAATGTGAAGAAACGAGTGGTAGTACTATACCAACTAAAAGATGAAATTTAAGAAATACTAGTATGTACGTACTGAAGAGTTAAAGTAACGAGAAGAAACATAATTGCGACTTGGTGGAGGGAGGATCGTCTACCACGGGTGAACAAATGAATTGCGACTTGACACGTTATGTTAAATTAAAAAAGAGGCAAACCATGTGGGGCCTACCTTAGAGGTAATGCTCTATACACTGGAGTACTTTTGATGCATTGGTTAGTTTCCTCTTGACAAGGAGAAGCTTGCTTAGTACACCGTCTCCCCCGCTCACGGGTGCGGTGGCTCGCAGGATGAGGTGAAGCTTGCTTACGAGTAGTAGTAGTACTACTACTACTACTATATGCCTTTACGCCCGCTTCCTCGCCCACGCGCGCGGTGGCTCGCAGCACGAGGAGAAAATTTTACTACTCCCTCCGTTTACTCCTCGTCCCTACTACGTACTTTGGTTAGTACTCCCTCCATTTACTTATACAAGGCCACTATACAAAAAATACATTTTGCATCTATACAAGGCCACAAATAGTAATCGAGACAAAAGTTACTACTCCCTCCTTTCCAGTTTATGGCTCAATTTCAAAATCTCTCCAACCAAGGTAGACGGTGAGTGGTCGAATTAATTTCGTAGTTTGCACAAGTAATTAGTACGCTCGTTTTTCTCAAGAAGTTATGTTTACCGAGGCATTAATTAGAACGAATGCATGAATGACCACTAAATTTCCATGAACTTGTACATGCATTGGTTAGTTTCCTCTTGACACTGCTTGCGTCAGGTGATCTAACGCACCTCGAAATCCAACATGTAATGGTACTACTACTAGTATAGTAGAATTGAGACTTATCAAACGGAAAAATGAATGTTTTTTAGATGAGCCCTATAAACCCTAGTGGGTACATACTCCGTAAAAACTGATTTTTCCAAAACTAAGTCGCTCCCTTTCATGAATTATGTAGTATACTTCTCCGTTGACGCTCCCTTTCGTGAATTTTGTACTTCCTGTCGTCGACATGTGGGACATATGGAAACCAGGTCGACGTGTCAAGCACCAAATAACAATGCAAAACAGCAGGGGGACGCACCCCACTCGTACCGGCGCAATAGTAGTAATGAGCAATGAGACGTCAAATCACAATGTCGCACCTTCCTAGACGGACGAAGCAACCATTATTTCACACTTCGGTTCGCCATCATCTCAAACCACGTACTAGTATTGGTTCTGCCTCAAGAGGGACACGCGCATCGCCTTGGTACATCATGACACGTGGGACCGCATGACAGGCCATGCTCCCCCGCCGATCGCTCAGTAAAATCACCTCATTTTTACTATACTTCCTCCGTATCGGTTTACTACATGGCATGCACGTCGTCGGTGATGGTTCTAACCTTGTACTCACCGCCGATCATGGAGATTTGGGACGCCATGGATTTGGGAGGAGGGTTAGGATTAGTGGAACTTCCGTAATGTGAATGGACGGGACGACTAGGAGCGAACCGCCGTAGTATTGAAGGACGTGCGGGGACGAGTAGGAGCGAACTGCCAGCGTGCGGACGGCAGGGTAGTGGCTTTCCATTCTCCCATGATACGGGCTTCCGAGAGCCCTTGGATCTAAGATCGAACGGTTGCATGGCGTGATTCTAGACCTATGGGTGAATATCCTATCCTAGAGGGTTATTCTGCAAATTTTTACAACTCTAACCAACCAGATGAAATTCGTGCAAACACGGCCTGATTTCATATAAGCATGAAGGATTTTGTATAAAAAAGCCATATCTTCATATAAACATGATGGATTTCATTACATTTACATGAACTAAGAGGTGCCAATCCGGCGCGCTTGTATAATTAATACTCCCTCCGTCCGGAAATACTTGTCCTAGAAATGGATGTATCTAGACTTATTTTAGTTCTAAATGGCTGCCCGCGGATCCCTTTGTCTTCCTCATGTCCGTCAGACACTTGCGGGGTCGAGAAGGTCCACGGAAGAGACGAAGCAGCAAAGAAACCACCTGAATCCGCGGTCGTCGCCTCGGCGGTGGCCTTCATGGGTCCCAAGTGGTGGCGGCCTCCCGTGTTCTACTTCTCCTCGATGATGGCGGCAGACACGGAGAAGCTGGCCACCGACTCGTCGCTCTCCACACACCCGGCTTCTGTCTCTGCCTGCATGGCGCTGCCGCAGGCACGGGAGGCGCGCCCACAGACACGGGAGGCGTTGCCACCGCAGACACTGGTGATGCGGTACGACGCGGCAGCGATGGTGCCCGTACCGACGTGCTCGCAGCCGTGTCGGCGTGGAACAACTCGCCACTCCTCATCGAGCTGAACTGGAGCGGCGAGTTACTGAACCGCGCGCCTTCTTGGGGCGGCAACTGGCTCCGTCGGGCCAAGCGAGGTTGGTGAAGCACCGAGCGGCCTCGTCTGTATCCGGAGGGCTCGGCGGGCCACCCAGCCGGGTAATATGCCGGATAACGGCTCATCGGAAGCCATCGGAAGAGTGGAGAAAATGGTGAAGGCGGAGATGGGAGAGCGGTGGAGGGGTGCGATTCTTGCCCGCTGTCTGTCTGGCCTCGTGTAAATAGAGGGCGGACGGTAGGAGCTTGGTCAGCGCCTGGCCTCGTTTAAACTGAGAACGGACAGGAGGAGCTCGGCCGGTGTTGTGTTTAATTCCGGTCCGCTCATGAACGGACGTGTGGCCGGAGTAGGATTCTCAGTTTGCATGCGGGTTTAACGGAGGGGTTTAATGGAGGCGTCGGGCGTGCAGCTGGCGGCGCGGTACTATTCGATTTGACAGTAGTAATGAGCCATCAAATCACAAAGGCCCTCACTTCTCATGAAACCGACCGAGCTAGACTGCCCCGCCCTCTAGCCTTTTAAAAAATGTATACACTCCACTTTTGTACAGTAGTAGTATCGATGGATTGCGCCATGGAGAAAAACTTGAAATTAAAAAAAAGGTGGTACATATAGGGAGCGCTCGTCGCTAAATTATGCATATAGTACTATTAAAAAGGCCTGTCACAATAATGGTGTCCAGCACAAGTGCACAACCCACCCCTCAAATAAAACTAAGCACCCTGGAATTCTTTGACAAAACTAAGCACCCTGAAATTCTTTGACAACTAAACTGCTGGCTATATGATGTTGGCCATATATATTGTACGTATATAATGTGAAGAAACGAGTGGTAGTACTATACCAACTAAAAGATGAAATGTAAGAAATACTAGTATGTACGTACTGAAGAGTTAAAGTAACAAGAAGAAACATAACATAGTTCTGCTGGGGGCTCAGCACAACACACCCCTCAAAATAAATTAAGCACACCTGAAATTAAACTTTGAAACTATTCCGGTAGACACTGCATTAGAACCACCATGAGCAACGACACTGCCACCTTACTCGGAGTCCTCGTCCACGTCCTCGACTTCGTCCTTGTCCCTCTTCCTCTTGGCCGATACTTCTTTGCTTGAACCGCACACTTGGCTGTTGATATTCATCCAACCCTTGTAGATATTGAAGCAAAGGTAGCCATCCATTGCAGCATAGTGGATGTGGTCTATATCTAGTACATTCCGCTGCCATGCATGACGATGATACGTGTATGGAGGTTTCTCCAGTTTACCATACGAAGGATGAACCATGGCTCCTGCCAGGGTCAGCATTGAAGGTTGTCGAGAGGACACCAGCCGATTCTTCTGGAGGTCGAAGGTGTTGCCTACAACGAGGCCTATCCGACGCAGGACTTTTTTGTCGTTACCAAACTCTACAGTAACGAATTTAACTAGGTTGCTCTTGTGGAAGTCCTTAAAATCCTGGCACTCAATGTCGGCATGGCATATGTGGTAGACCAAGCATAAGTCATGCACGCAAACCTGGATCACGACGGGCTTCTTCCTCTCTTCGTCCTTTAGATCCTTCTCTCGTCCCAAGACTGTGGTGTACTCAACATCTAGCCCAGCGACCCACTCATCATCTGAGTCTTCGAACAGGCGTCTGAAGCGAGAAAGGCATCCTTTCACCGTCGCGGAAGAATGGGTGTAGATGACGTCGAACTCATCGCCGATGATGGTTCTAACCTTGTACTCACTGCCGATCGGGGAGATTTGGGACGCCATGGATTTGGGAGGAGGGTTAGGATTAGTGGAACTGCCGTAATGTGAATGGAAGGGACGACTAGGAGCGAACCGCCGTGTATTGAAGGACGTGCAGGGACGAGTAGGAGCGAACTGCCAGCGTGCGAACGGTAGGGTAGTGGCTTTCCATTCTCCCATGATACGGGCTTCCGAGAGCCCTTGGATCTAAGATCGAACGATTGCATGGCGTGATTCTAGACCTATGGGTGAATATCCTGTCTTGGAGGGTTATTCTGCAAATTTTCAGCAACTTAGCATGCGACCGTTTGATCTCAGATCCAAGGGCTGCCAGTAGTCCGTATCGTGGTCGTGCCTACCACGACCGTCGCGTCGCTCGTGCGGTCGCGCCCTTGGAGATTTAACACGGTGCGTTAGGCTATCCGATGTTGGCATGTCATACATAGTCATCACTTAGTCACTCATACTACAACAAGGTTTTGGCTATAAGTGTATTTTTTTTTACTTCTCTCTATCTCTTTCTTCGTACTCCCTCCGTCCCATAATATAAGAACGTATTTGACACAAGTGTAGTGCCAAAAACGTTCTTATATTATGGGACATAGGGAGTACTAGTATTTATTGCATTTGCCAAGGAGTGACCTCTTCCAATGAAATGGTGTTGCTAAGTTTGCTTCATTTAATTAGCTATAGACTCAAAATTGTCTTTTCACCTAGGTACACGCGCTTAGCACCATTTCTTCCTTGGGTCACCAAACTAGTCTCTCTCTTCTTGATTAACTTGCCACATAAGACTTTATGCCTATGTGGCAAGCTTAAGCACCTGTAGGAGCAAGTAAAAGTAAGTACAATAGTGCGCTTTACATGGCATTTTTGCATATGTGGAGGAAAGAGAGGCAAGGAAAAAGTGGAGAAATGGGCTCTCATGCAAGAGCCAGCCTCTTCTACATGGTGGAGCATTGGGAGAGGCACCTGTATGGAGGTGGTCAGGAATCGGGAGACTCACGCCGGTCGTAGCATCGCAGTTAAAATGATAATGGCAAGTCAAATCATGGGGCCCCACTTGTCCAGAAGTAACTCGCTGTCAAATCACACAGCCCTACGTTTGCAGCAGCCTACTCCCTCGTCTTCTCGCGTCTCTGTTGAACCGACTAGGCGGAACTGCCCCACCGCGCGCCTACCACGCAGGAAAAGCCCTGCCCTCGACTTTTAAATAGTATACAGTATACTAATTTTGTATCCATGGATTGCACCCGCGCCATGGAGCAAAGCGTCTAGAAAACGGCAGTACACATGTACGGAGTATACAGCACGCCCGTCCTGTTCGCGTCGCACCCCAGACGGTCGGTCGGTCTGGCACGCTGCTCTCCGAATGGAACGCGCGTCATATTGCGTTTGCACACACATGTGGGACGGCAATTGAGAACCGACCATAGGCACACTCCCCGGCCCCGCAAGTCGGGTGACTTAATGGAAGAGGGAGACGAGCAATAGTACTAGAGAAGTGTTGTACTACGTTGGTGCCTGGACGATCCCTGCAAGACACGAAAGATCAGTTCGTCCATGCATGTGACCAGACTCCAGCAGACACGCCTGGATTGGCTATCGTCTACATATCGTGCAGGCTGTGTTGTACATGGTTGTAGTTGTCGTGAGAAATCTAAAAAAAGGTTTCTTGTCATCTCGCAAAATTAGGTGTCATGTGCTTCGGATCACTGCGAGGGTTAAATAGCGACAACTGAGTTGGGCTAGTCATTGGGGGCACATGCACGAACAGTGACTACTCGGCTGCCATCTAGGTCAAGCCGGCTATGTTAATTAGGACATCTATCGACGGACCCCTTTTATACGAGTTTATCTTTAATTTGAGCTTTGTTCCTCGTCTAGTTTGTCCGTCGGGATTCATGTTGTCTCCTTTGGGCAGTGAGGTTATGATTTCTTGTCATGTGGCACTTTTTCGTGTTATATGTTATAATCCGGCGCTTCAGATCAAAATGACAACAACTGCGCCTCCGGGCCACGTGCATGAAGACTTCTGGACAGTCATTGACGAGGTCAAGCCGGCTCCGGTGGACAAAAGAAAACTAGTACTACTCCACTATATAGGCAGGAGCCTCTGCGCTTGCTTGCTAGTGTTGCTCTCTTCACACTGTCTCACCCTCTCTAGATCTAAACACGACAGCAGTGGCCACTCTCTCTCTCTCTCTCTCTCTCTCTCTCTGCTCACCGCTGGTCACAGATCCAGCCGGATCCTCTCTGCCGGGGAAGGTGAGAAGGTGCAACGTTCACGTGGTCGTCCTCGGCGACGGCTCTTACCCACTGCTGGGCGCGTCCCGATCAGCCTGCCTTGTCGTTCTCTCCCAAGCACCGCTGGCGAGGGAGGGCCTTCGACCCCTTCTTCCTCGTTGTCGTAGTGTGGGCAGATCCGGCCTCCCGCCGCCCACCTAGCGACATCCCGGCGACCATCAGGTATAACTTCCTTCGAAACCGGCCTTGCTCTACTTCCCGAGCTCCTGACGTTGCTGCATTTGTATCTTTTACTATTTCTCAGGCCCCCTCGTAGATAGGATCGATCGGCTGTTCGAAAACCACCTAATTTTTTTATGTTTAAGAGGTAAAACTAGTTCATGCACTCGAATCTAGTACTACTTGGTTCAAACAAGGAAGAAAGGGAGTGGGGGTGGGGGAGGATTTGTTACCTGAATCTAGGACTTGGTCGAAAGAGGAAATAATGGGGGCGAAAAGTAGCAGAGACTGGCTATCCAACTGGTCTCTAGGTCTAATAGGGAAATAAAGGGAAACGCAGTACAAACTCAATATAAACCCGATCTATTGGTTGAAAAAGGAAAGAAACTAGGGACTGGGGGAAAAGTCAACAGAGTAAGTCCAGCACTAGATTTGCTAGCCTCACACAGTATAAGGTGGCTATACCGAATAAAAATGGGACCAACCTAGATATCCTGTTCTGATGTTTGTTGCCCCGAGCCACTCTTATGTAATGCCACTGGTAAAATGTAGCAGTCGCACTGTTAAAAGTAAGGACATGTTAAACCAATGTTGTTTTCAATGTAATGCCTCCAGTAATATGAATCAATGGCACTTCTTTACATGTCCTGCTAAAATTTCCCATTAAGATAAGTTGGTTCTTTTCGTTAGAAATGCAACTGTGCTGGTCCGCCTACTCTCCCGTGCCCAAAGTAATGTCGTATTTAACGGTTGTCATAGTTAATCCTAATGCCCACACTAATATCTAGCAATGTCAGTGCTTTAGAAATTGCTACTATCCTTGTAGGATTGCATTCAGATAAGGAACATGCTTCTTTTCATTTGATGCATGTCTCATCACTTTTTAGTCACCGTCCTTTCCACCTTTTTTGTGCAAACAGAGATATACATTTCACGCTTGATCTTAGTTGAACTGCACAAATGATATCCAAATTATAGTTGAGCATTCCAGGAGATTCACAACCAACGTTGATGTTGCTCAATTTTATTGCAACTAATGAAGAAGAAGCTCTGTATGTTTCGTTTTCTGGTGGAAATGGAACCGGGGCTGGAGCCCTTTTCTTAAAAAGAATTTGAAGAAGAAGCTGCTAGCTAACGGGACATTGCTTCATTTTAGGTGAACTGCACCAAAAGGTCCCATGAATTGAATCATCCATGTTGGTGACTGAAAGAGCCAGCTTCAGCATCCTAGTCTAAGCACCCCCGGCCTCCATCCTTGCGACGCACGGTACACCTCGTTTGCCACCTGCTCGACCCTAGTGTCACTAATAAAATGAAGTAATAATACAGTTAAAATAGAGCGAGTGTCATCTCTATCATTTCATTTCCAATGTAGATAAAGAAAGTGCTTATCTTTGTTAATGTATGTTTCATCAACTAGTACCATTGTTAATGTTTAAGAGTTTCTGCAAACTGGGGTGCTTAATTTTAGTTGATATGTACAAAAATAGAGATTTGAATGTCTCAAGGCGCCTCCTTGTACTACCGTTGTACACTGATGTTCATCACTGGCAGAAGGTGTATCTGGGAGACTTGGGACGATGTCCAGTATGAGGCGTACCGTATGAGGCGTCGCAGGGCCCATCTCGCCCTCGCAGCATGGCATACTATGATACTATCGCAATATTTTCTTCTATTTATTTTGTGTGTTTCATCAACTACTGCCACTATAATGTAATCACGCTTTTTCATTATTTATGCAAACAGGGTTATTCAGCTGCATTTTGGTGGAATTGCACAAATGTACGTATGGAACCGGCACATATGCAAAGTGCGAGGTGTGCCAAGCAAAAATTACCGACACCAACCATGTTGCATGCACGCATTGGCATCCACCACCACCAGTGGGATGTGTGGCGCTCTCTGTGGACGGATCTTTCTCGGCAGCAAATCATCTAACCAAATACTAGTAGCTTATATTGGCAGTTTTCTAGGGAGTACTCTTTTCTGAAAGAAGCACTAATCTATTTTTCTTTATTTGTACACTTTGTCACAACTTTAACCCAAAGGTCCAGAGCTATTTTAGGGTGATTGGCATAGTACTCGGAGACTGATTGTAAGAATGATTTTCATTAGCTGTCACACTGATTGTAAGCATGAGCAGGTGGAAGATTAGGTTAGTGCGAAGCTTACCTTAAACCCTACCGCCGCCGTTGAAACGAGGCGAGTGTCGAGGGAACTGTGGAGAGCGGTGGGGAAGCGACGTCGCGCCATCCGGCCTCCTCTTGCGGTGGGAGAACGAATACTCATGTGGCTCCGGCTGGCTCTGCACCCTCACGAACGGCACACCATACTCGATCGATTCGTTATCCTCTGGGTGCTCGACCTTCGACCAGTACGCCCACCACCTCCGCCTGACTGTCGCCTCGAGCGAATCTGTCTGCTCCATCGCCCAGAGGAGATACTCTATGAACTCGGAGGACTGCGGCATGACTGCCGCCGAGGAGTACATGTACATCGCCACCCTCATCGCCGTCGTCTCGCTCTTTCGCATACATTGCCACATGGCCCGCACCGTCCTTGAAATCTCCCACTCATTGTCAAACCAACTAAGGATCTCCTTCAACCTGGCTAACTTTGCCTGGTCGCCGCCGGCGATCTGCCTAATTCGCTGCTGCATCCTCTCCATAGATGTCCTTCTGAGTGGTCCGGTGCTAGCTTTGGAAGATGGGAGGAAAGACGGTGGTATTGCAATAGAGAAGAGGGAGAGGCGATACGGTGGTTTTGGAATGGAGATGATGGAGAGGAGAGGAGGTGGTTTTGCAATGGAGAAGAACAGAAGAGGGAGAGGCGAGACGGTGGTTTTGGAATGGAGATGATGGAGAGGAGAGGAGGTGGTTTTGCAATGGAGAAGATCAGAAGAGGGAGAGGCGAGACGGTGGTTTTGGAATGGAGATGATGGAGAGCAGAGGAGGTGGTTTTGCAATGGAGAAGAGGGAGAGGAGCGTGCGGCAGCAATTTAGGATTGGACGAGAGGGCCGGCGCGCTGTGACTGGATCAAAATCAAAATCAGTTTACCCTTCAATTAAGAAAGCGACCCCACATTAACTAGTCTCCCTTTTATTCTGGGTCATAATTGACCATGATTTTCGCACATAAAATATATGTTATACGTTGCAAAAATAATATAATTTGAAAGTACATTCAGATACGAACCAAACGATACAATTTTTGGTGACATGCATTCACATTTTTCTTGTCAAATACAGTACGTGATCAAACTTTGACCCAAAATACGCAAAACAACAAAAAAATTACTTCCAAGACCAGCACCGCTCTTCCGCTCTTCTCCTCTTAAACCACCGCCGCTCCTCTCCTGTTCCAATCTAAATGCAGCGTTGCTCCTCTCCTCTTCCATTTCAAAACCACCGCCCCTCCTCTCCTGGTCCAGTCCAAAACCAGCGTCGCTCCTCTCCCGTTCTAATCCAAAACCAGCGCTGCTCCTCTCCTCTTCCATTCAAAAACCACCGCCGGCGAGTGAAGGTGCTGTGGAGAAGTAGATCGATGGAGGAGTACAACCGATACATGAGGATCGCAGACGGCGACCCTGTGAAGCTAGCTAGGATGTTGGAGATATAGTCTTGGTTTGACAACAAGGACCAACTAGCGGCGACGGTCACATCCATGGCCAAATATCTACAACAGAGCGAAAAGGCGGCGATACTCCCGGTGGGAATCGCGCCAGAGTACATAGAGCTGCTCCTCTGGGCCATGGAGCAAACAGATTCACCGAATCCGGTCGTGAGGGAGCGGTGGTGGGAGTATCGATCCCTGATGGAGCATCCACCAGAGATTGAAGGATCGAGCATCTACAGGGTGCCGTTTGTGTGGGTGTCCTGCCAGAGAAAGCCGGTGGAGTCTTCGTCGACCGAACCCAACTGCAAGAGGAGAAAAGCAGTTGGCCCGACGATGCTTCCCTGCCATCGTCTCCCTTGCCGTTCACATCGTCTCACGGGGCGGATGTCTGCCGCCGAGGAATAGGAGGGGGCTACCCCCCACGGCCCAATAGTCGGACAGGTTGTGAATTGTCAGGAGGAGCTTAGGGTTGTCAGTATTTGCAGGTTGTGAATTGTGTTTTGTGTTGTGTATTTTGAGAGTACTTTCAGATATGAATGTCTTTTGAATTTCAGATTTGCAGTATTGAGCATATGAAGTATTTTATGCATTCTAGAGATCTATTTTTAGCACTTAAAAAAATGTAGTTTCATAGGAGTATAAAAGTGCAGACAATGTGATTCTCAGAGAAGAAACTGCAAGTTTCAGTTTCAGATAAGAAACTGCAAGTTCAGTTTCAGATAAGAAACTGCAACTTTCAGAGGTAGAGCATTTATATTAACACGGCCTTTTCAAACAGGGTTAACATCATGTTGGAAGTTTTATTCATGGTCAAAAATGGAACTACCAGCCAGTTAACATCATGCTGATCAACATTCATGCATAGCACATCTTCATATGATGCACAATCAAAATGCCGACACAATGTCGAGTGTGCGAAACACGGAGAAAATGATGGACGAAGTTTTGGCAAGTGTTGGACGTGGTTTTGGGCTGCCCCGTCTAGGCTTTCATTTTTAACATGCGCAGCCCACGACCTCGGATGGGAGGTCCATAGGCCTGTTTGTATTTTCTTAGGTCTGTCATGTATCGACTGGCCTATGGACCTCCCATTCGAGGTTTTATTTTTGGCAGCCCAATTTATGTATTTTTTTTGAAGAAAACGCAGAGGTCTGTTCTATTTTTCTATATAAGAATAGGAACGCCACGTCCAACTTATGATTCCCTTATAACTATATTATATATTTTTAAATTATTTTATATGTTATTATATATTATTTTTATTGTCATCATATATTTAACAGATGCTTACATATGTAAGAAAACAATATTCCACATCTTATTAACTTATAAAAATAATTTCTTAACAAATAAAATCCTGGATTGTTTTGGCACCAAAATCCTAGTGATTGTGTACAAAAGCTTGGTAAGATTTAAGGACGAATGTAATAATATCACTTATTATTTAAATATATTTATAACAAAATGCTCAGCCCCTTTTTATTTTTTGATAACATTGCTGGCCCAACCCAACATTATAATTAGAATCAGCCCAACAAAATCATGTATTTCGAGAAAGTGCAAATGGCCTGTAATTTTTTAGGAAATAAAATAAATGGGTCGCATGGACGCTACATTATTTGTTCACCCAGCCCAGCTAATGGCTGTAATTCAAAAAAAAGATCAAATTGACTGTAAATTCTACCACGCAAAAAAAAGACTGTAAATTCTGAAAAAATGGGTTGAATACGTGCCACATTTTTGGAGGCTGAAATGTGGGCCAATAGGACAAAGCCAACGCAAGTCATTGTCAATTTATTCAACAAATGATTCTGACATGTTAGCCATTGGATTTACATCCAACGACCGGCATCCATCTTCAATCTCTCGTCTTCTTCCTCCAGCGCCGCCGGGGACCACCTCCCGCCTCCTACTACTAGCAGCTCTGCTTAGCACGCTTCGCTATGAAGCGCTACTCCACCGTTGGCCAGGCCATCCCTCCACCCCTCCACACCTCCTGTTCTTCTCCACCGACTACCGAACCACACCGCACTAGAACCAGTTAACCCTCGTACACCTCTCCGTCTGTGATTGTACTCCCGCGTCTTCCCATCTCCGGCTCGTTGCTGTCCGGGGCCTCGCCGTCGTCCACCACCTTGGATGCGCTCGGTGTGGCGTGGTCAACATGGTCAACGAACGACACCATCGGAAGTAGACTATGCGTGGAGAGGCTGACAGCTGGGTCCACGACCGTACACAAGGAAATGTCTCCTTATTACGCGCAAAATAATGATTCCTCCACCTGACATCTGGGACCCACCAGAAGGGCCTCTGTATTTCACAAAAATAATGTGCCCCCTGCTGACATGTCGGACCCACCAGCTATCTTCACACACAAGGAAGTGCCTCCTTATTACGCACAAAAAAATGAATACTCCCCCTGCCAGCTAGAACCCAGCATAGTGGGAGGCTGACTTGTGGGCCTACCAAGTTGACGGGGACGGAGGGCTTTGTTAACTTAGTCAATATGAACGATTCTAGCTACTGTTACCGTACGATGTTCATCCAACGGCCGTAGTGCTTCTTCAACCTCTGGTCTTCTTGCTCCAGCCGCCCAAACCAGCGCCGGTCGTGTCGCGTGCTCCTGCCTCCCGTGGCCGGCTGTGATGCCGCGGAGGCCTCACCGCCCCCTACTACTCCCACCGCTGGCCAGGCCATCCCTCTACTCACCCACACCCCCTGTTATTCTGCAGCGACAGCAGCCTCACACCGCAGCCGAACCAGTGAACCCGCGTACTCCTCTTCGCGTGGGCATCCACTGTTGCGTCTTCCCCGGCTCTGAGTCGTCCCCTTCCTAGTCCTCGCCGTCGTCCACCGCCGCGGTGCTCTCGGCGCGGCGTGGTCAACGTGGTTAAGGAACGACTTCCATCGGACGTAGACTGTACGTGGAGAGGCTGATAGCTGGGTCCACAGCCACAGCAAGGAAGTGCCTCCTTATTACGCGCAAAATAATGATTCCTCCACCTGACAGCGGGGACCCACTGGACGGGACACCGTATTTCACGAAAAAAACGTTTCCCCTTGACTGTTGGGACCTACCAGCTACATCTTCGCACACAAGGAAGTGCGTCCGGGCAAAAAAAATGATTCGCCCCCCTGACTGCTGGGACCCACCAGCTACATCTTCGCACGCAAGGAAGTGCATCCGGGCAAAAAAATGATTCGCCCCCCTGACTGCTGGGACCCACCAGCTACATCTTCGCACGCAAGGAAGTGCCTGACAGTCGGGACCCACCTGGTCGAAGCGTACATAGCGTTGTCATTCTGGTCGCGAACATGTACGTACATATATACTGGTGGATGTAGGAGCACGCACGTGTCGTAGTAGAGGCGCGCACGTGTCGTAGTAGAGGCGCGCACATAGCATGTACACGTACGTACAGCGGCCAGGGTGCAAGAAAGAAAATACGGCCACGTATGTGTACATACGGGCGGGGTCTCGAATGCCTACTCGCGCATACGTACGGCGAGGGCTCGTGTACATGGCTGGGTTGGAACGGAGAAACAACGTCGTCGTCGTGTTCATGGGGAGGCAACGAAATGCGTCGTGTTCATGGGGAGGCAACAGAATGCGTCGTGTTCATCGGGAGGCAATGGAACACGTGGGAGCCAACCGGCTGGGTCGGAACGAAATGCGTGGTCGTGTTCATCGGGAGGGCTTGGACGGAACAGGCGATGGAAACGAGGCCTGGCGTACCGCACAACGGAGGAAACGGACCTCCTACGTTCGGAATGGGGTCCTGTTGATTGGGAGGGGTCTGGCGTACCGTAAAACGGAGGAAACGGACCTCCTACAGTCGAAACGGGGGTCCTGTTGATCGGGAGGGGTGTGGCGTACCGCAAAACGGACGAAATGGACATCCTACGGTCTAAACGGGGGTCCTATTGATCAGGAGGGGTGTGGCGTACCGTAAAACGGACGAAACGGACTTGTGTTGGAGCGCTACGGTCGAAACGGGGGTCCTGTTCATCGGGAGGGGTGTGGCGTACCGCAAAACGGGACTCCAAGGGATACTGTTCATCTCCACCGTCGACCTCCTCCAGCCTCCACGGGCTACCGTCGACCTCCTCCAGCCTCCACGGGCTCTTGTTCATCCAGCCTCCACCGCTCACTACTCCACCGGCTACTATTCAACCACCCCTCCACCGTCTACTGTTCATCCAGCCCTCCACACCACGGGGTCCTGTTCAACCGCCCCTCCACGGGCACCCCTCCACCGGCTACTATTCATCCAGCCCTCCACCACACCATGGGGTCCTGTTCATCCAGAGGCAACGCCACCGCTCACTGTTCATCCAACCCCCCCCCCCCCCGCAACACTCACTGTTCATCCTAGAGGCAGCATCGATCGGCTTCAGTTAGCAGCAGTAGCGAAGGAATCGCTCGATCGGGTTCAGTTAACAGCCATCGATCGGTCGCTCGGGTTCAGTAACACGTAGCCTGCAGTGCAATCGCTCGGGTTCAGTTAGAGCCCAACGCCTCGCTCGGGTTCAGTTAGAGCCAACGCCTCGCAGACACGCGCGTACGTGTACGAGAGAAACGCGTATCTCTTGGCCCCCGACCTCCCACCGTAACCGGGAACTCCCCAAAATTTTCCTCGCCCTCGCTTCTACCACGGTTTTTTCCGTCATGGACGGCCCAAAGAATGTCATGCAGCTGCGTCTCCGGCCCGCCCAGCACGAAAAGCCCATTTTCTGTCATGATTTTTTGTCATAGAAGTAGGAGCCCACCACATCTATGATGATACCGGGTTTTGTCACAATTATCGTCATAGAAGTGTCATATGTATGACAGAAAAAAAATTCGTTCGGCCCAAAATGTCACGGATGTGTCTTTTTTTTGTAGTGGAGGCGCGGGGGCTGCGGGGGAGGAAGGTTGGTCGTTGGCCACCTCCTCCTCGGCAGGCTTCTTGGCGGCCTCCCCGGCAATAGCCTTGTCGGCCTCCTCGGCGGCAGCCTTGCCGACCTCCTCAGCAGTGGCCTTACCGGCCTCCCCGATGGCGGACTTGGCGGCTTCCTCAGCCGCGATCTTGACGGACTCGGCCTCGACGTCCTTGGCCACCTCCCCAATCACGATGTAGATATCCTCCTGTTCCATCAAGGGAGGGTCTGGAAACCAAAAAGGACGAACGAAGCGAGGCCAAGATCAAGGTTCAGGACAAAAGAGAGAAGGAAAAAAAGAAGACAGTGACGGAAGGCAGGCCACTTACCCGCACCAAGCTGAGAAGCGATCCCGTCCCCGCCAACATTCATTGCCAGAACGGAGCCACCAGCACCCAAGTCCGCTTCCTCCTCCCCCATGTGCATGGGCTCGGCGGTGGTTGCCCTTGTCAGGGACGCCCCTTTGGGCGGCGTGGTCGATGAGGGCGGCGTGTTGGGGGTGGCCCTCATGGGCTCCTCCTGCGGCTGCTCTCCTCCTGCAAACCCGACAAGGTCAGCACCAAGGATTCGTGCCCCAGCGCCCATCGATGGAGGCGAGTAATGAACTTACGCTGGGGGCTGAAGCGGGGATGCGTCGGGGGCTAGCGTCTGGGCTGATCTCCACCACCACCGGCGTGCGCGAAGTGCTCGCCGGGGCCTTGGCCCTTTTCACCGCCCTCTAGGCCAGCGTCTCCGTCTCCCTGCGAAGACAAGATCAAGTCAGGGGAAACAGCACGGGCTAAGAATCAGAGTTGATAAAGGGCGAGATGCTTACTCTTCCTCCTCCGCCGGCCTCCTCTTCCTCTTCGGGCTGAAGGACCCAAGGTCGAAGTCGGCCTCGGGTTTGCTGTCCGAAGGGGGAGGAGAAGGGGAAGGGGTCATGCGCCGCTCGGACGAGGAAGAAGCAGCGGCCGCTGCATTCTTCTTCGTTGTCGCGGCCCTCGTCTGGCGCACGGACTGTTCCTGGGCCTGTTGCTGTTGAGCGGTCCTGCCGGGCCGGACCGTCTCGCCGGAGCTAGCCCGCCGCAGGACGCGCCTCCTCCCCGGGGCCGGGGAGTCTTCCGCCTCGGTCTCCTCCTCGGTCGACTCCTCGACCACGTCCTCGACAAGGGGAGCCCCGGCGCCGGCGCTGCTGGCCCCCGGCAGACCTCGCCCACACGGCGAGCTCTTTCTCTTCTGTGGCCGTGTCAGCCTCATCCTCCACGGTGCCAACGCTGCCGGGCTCCCTGGCGAGTGTCGCCTCCTCTGCCCTGGCGGCAATGTATGCCAGCTCCGCCTTGGTGGTGTCGCGGATGAGCAGCGGCTCATCACGGACGTACCTATCCACAGGTTGTCGAAGAACTCCTGCACCTGTTCCACTTCTGGCTCGGCCCAACTTGGATCCAGGCCATGCGCATTGAAGTCCGGCATCATGGCGATGATGTCGGTCTGGAGAGAGTTGTTTCTCAACGGGACCACCCCCGCTGGCAACCCAAACAGAGACCCACCGGCCTTGACGACCTTGGTGGCCTTGACGGCCTTGCCGGCCTTGCCGGTCCTCTTGACCCCACCGTCCTCGTTCACCTTGAGCTGGAAGAGCCTCTGGCAAAAATGGGCATGACCCAGCACCGTGAAATTGTGCTTCAAGCCAGGGCGGAGCCTCATGATGTCAGCCGCGTTCCTGAAGTCCCACGCCGGCCTCCCCTTATTGTGCAGCGAGGCGATCCAGCGGCGGATGAAGTCCGCCCCAATCATCTCCAGAGTGAGCCCAGCCATGGTGAGGCGGTGGATCCTAGTGGTGGCGACCGTGAGCTTCTTGTCGTCAGCGTCGATGTCGCTCCAGTCCTTGTCGTGGACTGGCGGCTTCCTACGGACCCGGCAGAACTCTTATGGGTCTTCCTCCTCAATCCAGCACCACCGGCCCAGCCACTCTTCCCACCTCTCCTTCTGGGCACCCTCTGGGTATGTGCCCCTATTCTGGTTCCTCGGGATCCAGGTGATGCAGCCGGAGATGGCGCCCCTGGCTGGATGCGAGGGGTGAAGTAATGCCGAAAGAGCGTTGTGCTAGGATGCACTCCGGCGAAGCCCTCACAGAGGTGGGCGAAGAAATCCATGCACGCCATGACGTTCAGCGTGAAATCCAGAAGGTGGAAGCTGTAGGTGTGCATGACGTCATTGAAGAAATCCGAGAAAGGGGGCCAGAGCCCGCAGGAGAAGTAATCGACGAAGAAGGAATACCGGTTTGGGCCGGCCTCGGCGAAGGCGGCGGGGATGATGCGCGTGGCGGGGTGCCTCTCCCTCCCCCATGGGGGCCTGAAGTAGTCCCTGAGGGTGACCGCATCGATCGTCGAGGGGAAGAGGGCACGCTCCGTTCGCATCTCCACCAGCTCGCTCTCCGGCGCCTCCTTCCCCCGGGCGTCCTTGGCCGCCCCTTTGCCCTTGCTCGTCTTGGGCGCCATGGCGGTTGAGAAGGGAAGGCAATGGGGGCGCGGCGGCGGCGAATAGAGGCAAGAGCTTCGGCTCGCGCTTGAGGAAGTAGAAGAGGGGAACAGCGGTTCCGAGATTGGAAAAGGCACGGAGGGTAAAAGAGTAGTGCACCTGCGGTTTTTCCTTTTTTATGGGGAAGGCGCGGGCTGCCTCTTTACCATTTACTACAACATGATGCGGGCATGCAGCAACCGCCCCATGCACGACCACCACATCACGCATTCAACGTGGGTTGTGGGGAAGCGCAACTGGCGAAGGAGTTACTGCAGTAAAACTCTACCACGCGTGCCCGCGCACCGTTCTGGGCCCGGCCCAACAACACTCTGCGCTTATGTATGGCCCAGGCCCAGGGTCTCCTGTCGTTGTACAAAAGTAGGGGCCTTCTATGCCCCTCTACTTGTGTGCGGGCAGTTGTAGTCACGCCTGCGGCCACGCTTGGCGGGGCAGAGGAAGCAAGGGACAAGACTACCAGAGCTGCGCTGAGACCAGACGCGCAAAGAGCGAAGGGGCAAGGTGGCTTCCCCGGCAAGAACCTTGCCGGGGACAACCTACGCTGCCCCGGCAAGAGCCTTGCCGGGGCAACTTACCCAACACCAGCAAGACCTCCACCCTTGAGCCTGAGAGTTCTGACAACATCGGCAACGTTGGAACCAAGGCTCAGGAGGCGCCTACATGGTGGCATGCAGATCTTTGTGAAGACTGAAGGCCTGCGATACTAGATGAGAACCAGAAGACGAAGGCCCCCCGGCAAGACCCTTGCCGGGATGCCCACAAGACCCCGGCAAGACCCTTGCCGGGGCCCCGGCAAGGCCCTTGTTGAGGACATCTGCGAGGCCACAACTGGGCCCGCACTTATCAAAGCTTTGCTGACCCATGGCCATCCCGACGCAGCAGCCAGACTGCCAACTAGGCATGCACCTACGCGCCAGCATGCAGCGTCTAGGCCAACCAAGCAAGCACCTGCGTGGTGGCATGCGGATCTTCGTGAAGACCCTGCCACCGCACCAGCTCAGCAGCAGCCAGCGTGGCGCTGCATGCCTCATCAGCTTGGACGCGCGTCGAAGCGAGGCGAGGCAGCAACAGACGAGACGAGCTTCCTTGCCGTCCCCGATAAAGCAAGAGGACACGTCGGTACTGCATTAAATGTGTTTTGTCCCATGATGTCAGGATAAACTTGTACACTGTAGACGCTTTCCACCTCCTGTGTGCCGCTGTGGCAGCCCCTTTGACATATAAAAGGAGGCCCGAGGCATACTGAGAAAGGATTCGGACTTTTTGGGCTAGGAACGCACCACATCTAGTTCAAGATCTCAAGAACACTAAATATACACCAAAGCAGGACTAGGGTATTACGCATCCCTCGCGGCCCGAACCTGGATAAGACTCCCCCGCGTTGGTCTTCTAAACCCGCTCTTTTTACAGCCCCGCGCCCCGGCAACCATAGTAGGGATTCCCCGTGATCCCATAGGTGTCATTCTTAAACCCCAACAAATTCATTCATGATGCTACTTGAAATTATTATGAGGGAGGAACTTATGCTTGTAGGAATTGCAATAATATCAAGTTTCCCCTCTTTATGTTGAAAGTTTTGAAGTTGCACCCTCTTTATGTTGAAAGTTTTGAAGTTGCACTTGTTTTTCTTCCTATGCTAGTTGATTCTTGTTCCCATAAATTGTTTGCTCACAGAATCCCTATGCATAGGAAGTGGGTTAGGCTTAAATGTGCTAGTAATTTGCTTCATGATGCTCTCTTCATGTTTCAATTCTTTACTTTTATGCGAGCATCATTAAAATCATCATGCCTAGCTAAAAAGGCATTAAAGAAAACCTCTTGTTGGGAGACAACCTGACACTTTTAACTATAGTTTTTGTGTGTTCACATGATTGGGCTAATGTATTAATCATGTTTTATTGCTTTTTTCAATATAAAGCTCAAAGTAAAGCCTTTGGGATCATGTTGGGTGATATTTGATTTGATCTTGCTGAAAAACAGAAACTTTTGCGCTCACAAAAATAATTCTCATTTTTAACAGAAGAGTGCTTTTGAGTTTATTGTTTTTGCAGAAGTTTAATATACAAATTTCTCACTTGGTCCTAATTTTTTCATAATTTTTGGAGTAGCAGAAATATGGTAGTTATCCAGATCATTACAGACTGTTCTGTTTTTGACAGATTCTGTTTTCAATGCATAGTTTGCCTGTTTTCTAGTTTCTATGGCTTATATTGCTCAATATAAATTGTGGTAATGATATGCTACAGTAGGAATTGTGTGGAAACAATTATGAATCTTGTCTTTGACAGTACCAAAGTGAAATGATTTTCTCTTTATCATACTAACCTATCTCACAAAGTTCCGTTAAGTTTTGTGTGATTGAAGTTCTCAAGTTTTGGGCGAGATATCGTTATGAGGAGAATAAGGAGTGACAAGACCCTAAGCTTGGGGATTCCCAAGGCACCCCAAGGTAATATTCAAGGAAGATCCAAGCAACTAGGCTTGGGGATGCCCTGGAAGGCATCCCCTCTTTCGTCTCCAACATTATCGGTAACCTCACTTGGAGCTACATTTTCATTCATCACATGATATGAGTTTTACTTGGAGCATCATTTAATTTTGTTAGAATTTGCTTGATGTTATTTAGAATAATGTTTTGCATCTTTTATTTCAATAAAAGTGTCAAGGATAGCCTTTACCATGCTTATCTTGCAAGTATATGAGTTGCTGTTTCAAAATAGAAAGTTTATCGATGTTGCAAAAACTCCCTAGAAACTTTTTGCAAAATAAGCTCTGATAAATTTTCTACAGTGTGGGAAATTTTCATAACTTTTGGAGTTAGGGAAGTATTTATACTCTTGCATTCTTTAATAGACTTTACTATTTTGGTAGATTGTTGTTATGTTTGCATATGTTTGCTTCCATAATGATCCTATTTGAGGATAGGAGTATTAAATATGCAGAGGCATTTAGTATGAAATGTTGAATAATAATTTTAGTTATTTTCTACAGTAAAGAATGATAAGGTTTTTGCATTGTTTTATACTAACTTATCTCACGAGTTCTTGTTGAATTTTGTGAGGATGAAGCTTTTGAGATTTTGGAAAACCGTGATATGAGAAGAATTAAGGAGACACAAAATCTCAAGCTTGGGGATGCCCAAGGCATACTAAGATAATATTCAAGAAGTCTCAAACATCTAAGCTTGGGGATACCCCGGTAGGCATCCCACCTTTCTTCTTCAACAATTATCGGTTAGTATCGGTTGAACCTAAGTTTTTGCTTCTTCACATGATGTGTGCTATGCTTGGAATTGCATTTTGTTTTCTTTTTTGCTTGTTGTTTAATAAAATACTTAGATCTGAAAGTTTTTAAATAAAATATAGTCCTCAAATAGTTGCCAGGGAGGCTAGGTAAGCGCCACGCACATCCCGTCAACGAAGCTCTTTTCTATGGAATTGCTCTAGAGCTTCACTTATATCCTATGAGTAAATTGTTGAATAAATTGAATGTCATGAATTTGAAATAATATCATGCCTAGTGGTAGCTTTGCATTGGGTTTAGAAAGTGAAATCTTTTGAGGCTTGACAATCACAATATTGATCATTGATACGTCTCCAATGTATCTATAATTTTTTATTGATCCATGTTGTTTTATTGTCAATCTTGGATGTTTTATAATCATTTTATAGTCATTTTATATCATTTTTTGGTACTAACCTATTGACATAGTGCCAAGTGCCAGTTGCTACTTTTTCCATGTTTTTTACATCACAGGAAATCAATATCAAACGGAGTCCAAATGCCACGAAACTCCATGATGATTTTTATGGGCCAGAAGGAAGGCAATGGGCCCATGTTGCACCTAGGGGTGCCCCGAGAGGGGAACAACCCACCAGGGCGCGCCAGGAGGCCCAGGCGCGCCCTGGTGGGTTGTGCCCACCTCGGGTGCCCCCCGGACCGCCTCTTTGCTCTATAAATACCCCAAAAATACCAGAACCCTAGGGGAGTCGACGAAATATTCATCCAGCCGCCGCAGAGTCCAGAACCACCAGATCCAATCTAGACACCATCTCGGATGGGGTTCACCACCTCCATTGGTGCCTCTCCGATGATGCGTGAGTAGTTCTTTATAGACCTTCGGGTCCGTAGTTAGTAGCTAGATGGCTTTCTCTCTCTCGCTGAATTCTCAATACAATGGTCTCTTGGAGATCCATATGATGTAACTCTTTTGTGGTGTGTTTGTTGGGATCTGATGAACTTCGAGTTTATGATCAGTTATATCATTTTATATCCATGAAAGTTATTTGAGTTTCTTTGATCTCTTATATGCATGATCTCTTATAGCCTCGTATTTCTTCTCCGATATTTGGGTTTTATTTGGCCAACTTGATATATTTATCTTGCAATGGGAAGAGGTGCCCGGTAGTGGGTTCGATCTTATGGTGCTTGATCCCAGTGACAGGAAGGGAACCGACACGTATGTATCATTGCTACTAAGGATAAAAATACGAGATCTATATCTACCACCATATAGATAAATGGATCTTATCTACATCATGTCGTCCTTCTTATTGCATTACTTCGTTTTTTCATGAACTTAATACACTAGATGCATGCTGGATAGCGCTCGATGTGTGGAGTAATAGTAGTAGATGCAGGCAGGAGTCGGTCTACTAATCTTGGATGTGATGCCTATGTAATGATCATTGCCTAGATATCGTCATGAGTATTTGAAGTTCTTTCAATTGCCCAACGGTAATTTGTTTACCCACCGTTTGCTATTTTTCTCGAGAGAAGCCACTAGTGAAACCTACGGCCCCCGGGTCATATTTCTCATATGTTTGCTTTGCGATCTATTTTATTTGCTCTTTTTATTCAGATCTATTAAACCAAAAATTCAAAATTACTTTGCTGCACTTTATTTTAGTTGCGATCTATTATTCAATCTATTACAATTTTCTCCCATCTCCGTGCCAATTTCTAGCGCCATTACCCAAAAGGGATTGACAACCCCTTTAACACGTCGGGTTGCGAGTGGCTGTTATTTGTGTGCAGGGGATGTTTACGTTGTGTTTGCTTGGTTCTCCTACTGGTTCAATAAACTTGGTTTCATATCTGAGGGAAATACCTACCGCCGTTGTGCTGCATCATCCCTTCCTCTTTGGGGAAAAACCAACATAGCTTCAAGCGACATCAGTAATACAAGCAATTCACAAATAATTAGTATAAGGAAGAATCCTTTCACATGCAAATACACTATCTCGGAAATATTTTGTGATTGTGAGCCCCCATCAAAATATTATATGCCAAAATTGTTGACGTTGGACAAGGAAGACAACGTAATTGTTTATGTTTGTTCATATTCTCATAGAAGTTATATTGTCATAGATCCTTCAACATGTGGTTCTTGCCCCCCATATTTGCTAGCCAAAAATTTTGCACCAAGTAGAGATACTATTTGTGCATCCAAAAACCCTTAAACCCAAATCTTATTTTCAAGAGTCCACCATACCTACCTAAGGATTGAATAAGATCCTTCAAGTAAGTTGTCATCGGTGCAATAAGGCAATAAAAATTGCTTCTAAAAGTGTTAGATCATTTAGTGTAAGAGAAAATTAAGCGTTGTACGAACTTGTGATGGCAAAGAATAGAAGTGACAGACTGCATAATAAAGGTTGCTATCATAAGGGGAAATATAACATGACGTTCTTTTGCACTAAGAGGTTGAGCATACAAACAAATAAGTGCATGGCAACCTCTGCTTCCCTCTGCGAAGGGCCTATCTTTTACTTCTCAGTATTTACTTTTATGCAAAGAGTTAAAGTTTTTCTCTCTATTCCTTTTTATTTTTCTCTTTAGGAAAGCATCATGTGGTGAGGAAATATCTAGGCACATATATCCAGTTGGATATGGGTAGCATGAGTTATTATTGTTTACATCACCCTTGAGGTGAATACGTTGGGAGGCAAAACAATAAGCCCCTATCTTTCTATGTGTACGGTTGAAATGTTTTGTTTATGTGTATGCGGTGAGTGTTCTAAATCATAGAAGACTATATGATGGTTGAGTATGTGGAGCTCTTACTTAAACTCTCTTGAATAAGTTGAATTACAATTGCTTTGTGATTGAGAACATAGGTTGTTGAGTTTCAAGAGAATTCATTGTTTGAACCTTAACATGTGAATTGGTTGCTACTATAACATGAGAAGTTTTATAAGAAAGAATTATTGTTATGATGCTAGGAAAAGTGATTGAAATTATCATTGATCAAGCTTATGCACTTTGCTAGCATTCACACTTCATAAATTATTTCTTTTATCATTTACCTACTCGAGGACGAGTAGGAATTAAGTATGGGGATGCTGATACGTCTCCAACGCATCTATAATTTATGAAGTATTCATGTTTTTATATTATCATTCTTGGATGTTTTACAATCATTTTATAGCAACTTTATATCATTTTTTGGGACTAACCTATTGACCCACTGCCAGTTGTTGTTTTTTGCTTGTTTTTTACATCGCAGGAAATCAATATCAAACGGAGTCCAAACACCGCGAAACTTTTTGTGTATTTTTTATGGACCATAAGACCACCAATGGGCCAGAGAAGCACCTGTGGGGTGCCCCGAGGGGGGCACAACCCACCAGGGCACGCCCAGGTGGGTTGTGCCCACCTCGGTGGCCTCCCGCACCCCCTCTTTACCCTATAAATTCCCAAAAATTCCAGGAACCCTCGGGGTTAACCTGGATCAGAAGTTTTGCTGTCGCAAGGCTCCGTAGCCATAGAAAACCAATCTAGAACCCATTGTGGCACCCTGCCGGAGGGGGGAATCATCACCGGTGGCCATCTTCATCATCTCGGCGGCCACCACGATGAGGAGGGAGTAGTCCAGCCTCGGAGCTGAGGGTTTGTATCAGTAGCTATGTGTTTAATCTCTCTCTCGTGTTCTTGAGATGTCACGATCTTGATGTATCGCGGGCTTTGTTAATATAGTCGCATCATATGGTGTTTTCCCCTATCTATCTTGTTGTGATGAATTGAGTTTTTCCCTTTGAGATTTCGTTGTTATCGGATTGAATACTTTTATGGATTTGAGAACACTTGATATATGTCTTGCAATTGAATACTAGTGGTGACAATGGGGTATCGTATTGATTCACTTGATATATGTTTTGGCACTCAACTTACGAATTCCCGAGGTGACATTAGGGTAATCTTTGCATAGGGGTTGATGCACGTTCTTGTCTTTGTTTCTCCGGTAGAAATCTTGGGGCACTCTTTGAAGTTCTTTATGTTGGATTGAGTATCATGAATATGAATTTGCTTTGGTGTTATTTTAGTACGAACTCTAGGATAGACCAAACGGAAAGAATAGCTTTGTGTTATTTTAGTACCAACTCTTGAATAGATTGAACGGAAAGAATAACTTTGAGGTGGTTTTGTACCCTACAAACAATTTATTCTTATGTTCTCCGCTAGATAGGAACTTTGGAGTGATTCTTCATCGCACTTTGAGGGGTGGTTATATGATCCAATTATATTAGCATTGTTGAGAGGTTGCACTAGTGAACTACGGACCCTAGGCCTCATTTTCAAGCATTGCAATACCGTTTTTGTGCCCATTTACTATTTGCTACCCTGTGATGTCTACTACGCAAACTTCTTCTTGTAGACGTTGTTGGGCCTCCAAGTGCAGATGATTGTAGGACAGTAGCAAATTTCCCTCAAGTGTATGACCTAAGGTTTATCAATCCGTGGGAGGCATAGGATGAAGGTGGTCTCTCTCAAGCAACCCTGCAACCAAATAACAAAGAGTCTCTTGTGTCCCCAACACACCCAATACAATGGTACATTGTATAGGTGCACTAGTTCGGCAAAGAGATGGTGATACAAGTGCAATATGGACGGTAGATATAGGTTTTTGTAATCTGAAAATATAAAAACAGCAAGGTAACAAGCGATAAAAGTGAGTGTAAACAGTATTCCAATGCGTTGAAACAAGGCCTAGGGTTCATACTTTCACTAGTGCAAGTTCTCTCAAAAATAATAACATAATTGGATTATATAATATCCCTCAACATGCAACAAAGAGTCACTCCAAAGTCACTAATAGCGGAGAACAAACGAAGAGATTATTGTAGGGTACGAAACCACCTCAAAGTTATCATTTCTGATCGATCTATTCAAGAGTCCATAGTAAAATAACACAAAGATATTCTTTCCGTTCGATCTATCATAGAGTTCGTACTAGAATAACACCTTAAGACACAAATCAACCAAAACCCTAATGTCACCTAGATACTCCAATGTCACCTCAAGTATCCGTGGGTATGATTATACGATATGCGTCACACAATCTCAGATTCGTCTATTCAACCAACACAAAGAACTTCAAAGTGTGCCCCAAAGTTTCTACCGGAGAGTCAAGACAAAAACGTGTGCCAACCCCTATGCATAAGTTCACAAGGTCACTGAACCCGCAAGTTGCTCACCAAAACATACATCAAGTAGATCACGTGAATATCCCATTGTCACCACAGATAAGCACATGCAAGACATACATCAAGTGTTCTCAAATCCTTAAAGACTCAATCCGATAAGATAACTTCAAAGGGAAAACTCAATCCATTACAAGAGAGTAGAGGGGGAGAAACATCATAAGATCCAACTATAATAGCAAAGCTTGCGATACATCAAGATCGTGCCAAATCAAGAACACGAGAGAGAGAGAGAGAGAGAGATCAAACACATAGCTACTGGTACATACCCTCAACCCCGAGGGTGAACTACTCCCTCCTCATCATGGAGAGCGTCGGGATGATGAAGATGGCCACCTATGAGGGATCTCCCCTCCGGCGGGGTGCCGGAAAAGGGTCCCGATTGGTTTTTGGTGGCTACAGAGGCTTGCGGCGGCGAAACTCCCGATCTAGGTTATTTTCTGGAGGTTTTTGTATTTATAGGAATTTTTGGCGTAGGTCCCACGTCAGGGGGGTCTCCGAGTCGTCCACGAGATAGGGGCCCACGCCCAGGGGGTAGGGTGTAACGCCCTCGATGCGGCTATATCTCCCACGTGTTGAGGCACGACTTAGAGGCATAACCGCATTGAAAGCAATGTCGCAAATGAGGTAATCTTCACACAACCCATGTAATACATAAAGGGAAAGAGGTACATAGTTGGCTTACAGTCGCCACTTCACACAATACATAAATAAACATCCATCATACAAATTACACTCAAGGTCCGACTACGGTACCAAAATGAAAGAAGACTACCCCAAATGTTACATAGATCCCCGGATCACCCCAACTGGGCTCCACTACTGATCATCTGGAAAAGAAACATAGTAACGACCACGTTCCTCGTCGAACTCCCAAGTAAGCTCGGTCGCGTCATCTGCACTGGCATCGTTGGTACCTGCAACTGTTGTGGTAGAATCTGTGAGTCACGGGGACTCAGCAATCTCACACCCGCGAGATCAAGACTATTTAAGCTTATAGGTAGGATGAGGGTAGTGAGGTGGAACTGCAGCAAGCGACTAGCATATATGGTGGCTACAACGCAAAAGAGAGCGAGAAGAGAAGCAAAGCACGGTCGTGAAACTAGAAGTGATCAAGAAGTGATCCTAGAACAACCTACGTCAAACATAACTCCAACACTGTGTTCACTTCCCGGACCCCGCCGAGAAGAGACCATCACGGTTACACACGCGGTTGATGTGTTTTAGTTAAGGTCAACTTCAGGTTTTCTACAACCGGACATCAACAAATTCCCATCTGCCTCATAACCGCGGGCACGGCTTTCGAAAGATAATACCTTGCAGGGGTGTCCCAACTTAGCCCATTATAAGCTCTCACGGTCAACGAAGGATATTCCTTCTACCGGGAAGACCCGATCAGCCTCGGAATCCCGGACTACAAGACATCTCGACAGTAATAAAACAAGTCCAGCAAAGCCGCCCGATTGTGCCGACAAATCCTGATAGGAGCTGCACATATCTCGGTCTCAGGGCACATCCGGATGAGACAGGCTACGAGTAAAACCAGGCAACGAGTTTCCCCGAGGTGGTCCCGCAGGCGGCTCGGTTCGGGCCAGCACTTAGAGAAGCACTGGTCCGGGGGGGGCTAAAATAAAGATGACCCTCGGGCTCGCGAAAACCCGGGGGAAAAAGGAATAGGTGGTGGCAAATGGTAAAACCAATGTTGGGCCTTGCTGGAAGAGTCTTATTCAAAGCGAACTGTCAAGGGGGTCCCATAAATCACCCAACCGTGTAAGGAACGCAAAATCCGGGAACATAACACCGGTATGACGGAAACTAGGGCGGCAAGAGTGGAACAAAACACCAGGCATAAGGCCGAGCCTTCCACCCTTTACCAAGTATATAGATGCATTAATTAAATAAGAGGTATTGTGATATCCCAACAAGTAAAACATGTTCCAACAAGGAACAACAAGTCCATGTTCCAACAAGGAACAAACTTCATCTTCACCTGCAACTAGCAACGCTATAAGAGGGGCTGAGCAAAGCGGTAACATAGCCAATCAACGGTTTGCTAGGACATGGATGGTTAGGGGCTAACATGGCAATATAGGAGGCATGATATAGCAATTGGTAGGTATCGCAGCATAGGCATAGCAAAAGAGCGAGCATCTAGCAAGCAAAGATAGAAGTGATTTCGAGGGTATGGTCATCTTGCCTGCAAGGTTCTCAGAGTTGTCAAAAGCTTGGTCCTCGAAAGCGTTCTCGACAGGTTCCTCGTTCATGTACTCGTCTCCCGGCTCTACCCACAACAAGAACACAAGCAAAGGAACAAATATCAACCACGATGCAATGCGCAAGCAACATGATGCAAAACATGGCATGATATGCGAGATGTGATATGCAATGCATATGCATGCTCCGGAAGGACAAAGATGAACAAGGCATAATCTTGGCAACCCAAGTATGCCACTGGATAGGTGAGGTGATTTCGGTTGAAATCGATATAAAGATCACCGGAATCGGATGCACGGTTTGCAAATGACAAGCAAAACAAGAATGACAATAATCTGCCATTAACAGCATGATGCTACTTAGCAAGCAACAAGAAACTGAGCTACCGCACTCAAACATATCAACAAAGCATATTACAGTAATCTACACAAGATGCTTGACAAAAGATGAACACTAAGCTACGGATAAATCACATCACAACAGGTTCAAACAAGCATGGCAAAAGTGCAAAATATAACAGGTTCACAGACTTAGTGAAAATAACATGCCAGAAATTAACATTAGGATGACATGTTTAGAGCAATGAAACAACATGCTACAGAAACAGGTCATGGAAAAATAAGGCATGGTATGAATCTACACAAAGCACTTGACAAAAGTACCTTACTGACCATAAGCCAAAAAGGATCATAAAATATGACTACACCCATGTCAAGTAAGTAAGTTTTGTTACAGGTTTCAGACTTTGCAGAAAACTGGACATGTCAAAAACAGATAACAAGTAGGCATGTTCGTGAGCTCGATGCACTCACTACAGAGCATTGCATGATAAACTAAGCATACATAAATCAAGAAGACATGGCATAGGAACTAGACATGGAAAGAATAACATCATATCATGCAAGGATCAACTACACCAAGCTTGGAAAAATTGAATAACATGTAAACAATCTGCCAGCAACATTTTATAGCAAAAGTAGAGCTCGATTGACTCAAGCTATGGCACTCCATAAATACAAACAAAGGCATGGATGGATAGAGCAAATCCACATGCTCAAAACACTCTTACTGATCATGCTCAAAAGAGGCATAGATCTCTTTGAAACAACATGAACACATGGCATAAAAATAACAGCAGGCAGGGACTTAGTGAAATTACTAAGTCTCTGAAATCAGCAACATCAAGTACCCTAGTTTGCATGCTTGTGCTAGTCACCACAAAGATCACAAAAACGCATGGCATAATTCTCTGGAAAGGTAACATGGCATATTACAAAACTCATGTAAGACTCAACTTCATAGGAGGTACACGTCAATCATGGCAAAAATGACAAAAGTGCATGTTCTGATAAGAATCAGAAACTAACATCACATAGCCCTCTTCTAACAGAATTTAGGGCATCAATCTGACTACAAATGAAGATGATGCAATGGATTGAAATGATGTACTCTTCGAGGCGAACAATTTGACATATTATACGCACGAAACGGAGCTACGGATGCAAAGTTATGGCACGATGAACAAGTGACAAAGATGTGAAATTATGAGGACTTGGAGAAAATCGAGGGGGAAGAAGTCAACCGCAACAGTGGATCTGGATCGGGATCCGGCGAGCGCGCGGCTCGCGGCGGATTCCGGCGACGGCGGCGCGGGATCCGGCGGGGTCGGCGCGGAGGAGGACGTCGGCGAGGGCGGCGAGCTCGCGGGAGGCGGCGCGGGCGGCGGAAGGCGACGCTCGGCGGCGACTCGGGCGGGGTCGGTGCGGAGGAGCGACGGGCGGCGGAGGCGGCGGTCGCCAGCGCGAGGCCGCGGGGCGCGGCGCCGGCGCGAAGGCGGCGAGCGGCGGCGGGGCGCCTCGGGCGCGTGCGCGCGGCTGCGGGCCGCGGGGGCCGGCCACGGGCCTGGCGGGCCCGCGGTGGAGGCGGCGAAGTGGGGACCGGCCCAGGCCACGTGGCGGCCGGCGGTTGGGCGAGGCGGCGGCGGCAGACGTGTCCGGCGCGGCCCGGACGTGTCCGGCGCGCGGAGGGAGCGGGGACTAGGGTTAGGGTGCGAATTGATCCGGGATTTCGGAGGGGGAGGCCTTTTTATAGGTAGAAGGAGCTAGGAAGCTCCAAATGGAGAGCGGTTTTCGGCCACGCGATCGTGATCGAACGGCGGAGGACATGGGAGTGTCTTAGATGGGTTGTTGGGCTGTTTTGAAGGGGTGTTGGGCTGCAACACATACGAGGCCTTCACGGTTACCCGGTTAACCGTTGGAGTACCAAACGAACTCCGATTGACCCGAAACTCGACAGGCGGTCTGCCGGTGCTATACCGAGGCCGCTTGACAAACCTCGGTCCAATCCGAGAAAATTTAATACCCGCTCATGAAGAAATGTAAAAGGGGACGCCGGGGGACATAGGAGCGCCGGATTGCAAAACGGACAACGGGGAAAATGCTCGGATTCATGATACGAACACGTATGCGAATGCGATGCACATGATGACATGATATGAAATGCATGACATGAACAAAATGCGAAACGAAGGGAAACCCAACCACGGAGGAAATATCATAACACATAGCCGAAAATGGCAAGAGTTGGATTACAAATATGGCAAGTTACAACCGGGGCGTTACAACACTCCACCACTACGAGAGGATCTCGTCCCGAGATCTAGGACTGAAAGAACTCCGGATACTCGGAACGTAGGTGGTCCTCACGCTCCCAGGTGGCTTCTCGGTCTGAATGGTGTGACCATTTCACTTTCAGGAATTTGATTGACTTGTTGCGAGTCTTGCGCTCAGTTGTTTCAAGAATAGCAACGGGGTGCTCATGATAGGACAAATCTTCTTGAAGATCAATCTCTTCGAAGTTGATGGTGCGCTCAGGCGTCTTGAAGCACTTGCGAAGCTGTGACACGTGGAAGACATCGTGCACATTTGCAAAGTTGGAGGTAAGCTCAAGTTGATAGGCGAGATCGCCTCCATTGCCGATGATCTTGAAAGGAACGACGTATCTAGGGGCAAGTTTCCCCTTGATACCGAAGCGACGAGGTCCTTTCATTGGAGAGACGCGGAGGTAGACATGGTCTCCGATCTCGACTGCCACATCTCGGTGTTTGCTGTCGTAATAGCTCTTCTGGCGCGACTGCGCGGCTTTGAGGTTCTCACGAATCACCTTGCACATTGCCTCAGCCTCTGTGATCAAATCGTTGCCAAGCAGTTGGCGTTCGCCCGTCTTAGACCAGTTGAGAGGAGTACGGCACTTTCTGCCATAGAGAATCTCGAATGGGGCTTTGCCCGAGCTGGCTTGAAAGCTGTTGTTGTAAGAGAACTCAGCATAAGGAAGACAATCCTCCCACTTCATGCCGAAAGAGATAACACAAGCTCTGAGCATATCTTCAAGAATTTGGTTGACACGCTCAACTTGTCCACTAGTTTGAGGGTGGAAAGCTGTGCTGAAGCGAATATTTGTGCCCATGGCCTTCTGAAAAGAATCCCAAAACTTGGAGGTAAAAATGCTGCCACGGTCTGAAGAAATCAATTGTGGAATGCCGTGCAAGGAGACAATTCTGGATGTGTAGAGCTCTGCCAGCTGCGCTGCTGTGATAGACTCTTTGATAGGAAGAAAATGAGCCACTTTGGTGAGCTTGTCGATGACGACGAAGATAGCATCATTTCCACGCTTGGACTTAGGAAACCCAGTCACGAAGTCCATTTCGATATGATCAAACTTCCATTCTGGAATAGCAAGAGGTTGGAGAAGACCAGCTGGTCGTTGGTGTTCTGCTTTCACCCTTCTGCAGACATCATATTCATTCACGAATTGAGCAATCTCTCGCTTCATTCGAGTCCACCAATACGACTGCTTGAGGTCATGGTACATATTCGTACTTCCAGGATGAATTGACAGAAGAGAATTGTGCGCTTCGTTCATAATGACTTTACGAAGATCACCCTTTGGAACCACGATCCGGTCCTCGAAGAAAAGAGTATCTCTGTCATCAACTCGATAGCACTTGTATTTGGAAATGCCCTTGTCAATACCACGTTTCACCTTCTTCACCATGGTATCCAACAGTTGTGCCTCACGAATCTGGTCTTCCAAAGTAGGAGAGACGATGAGGTTGGCAAGCAAACCTTGAGGGACAACTTGGAGATTCAACTTGCAGAAAGCTTCACAAAGATCCGGTTGAAAGGGCTTGAGGATTAAGCTGTTGCAGTAAGCCTTCCTGCTCAAAGCATCTGCAATCACGTTAGCCTTGCCTGGAGTATATTCAATACTCGGATTATACTCTTGAATCATTTCGACCCATCGAGTTTGCCTAAGGTTGAGGTGGGGCTGAGTGAAGATGTACTTAAGACTCTTGTGATCGGTGAAAATGTCCACTTTCCTTCCCAACAGGAGATGTCTCCATGTTATTAGCGCGTGGACAACTGCCGCCAACTCAAGATCGTGAGTGGGGTAGTTCCTTTCGTTGGGCCTCAACTGACGAGAGGTATAGGCAACAACCTTCTTCTCTTGCATTAAGACGGCACCGAGGCCTTGAAGAGAAGCATCACAGAAAACTTCATAAGGCTTGGATTCGTCAGGAGGAGTCAGAACTGGAGCAGTGACGAGTTTCTCTTTGAGAGTGTTGAAAGCAACGTCACACTCAGGAGACCAGACATACTTCACATGCTTCTGGAGGAGGTTGGAAAGAGGCTTTGCAATCTTAGAGAAATTCTCAACGAATCTTCGGCAATAGCTTGCAAGTCCAAGAAAACTGCGAAGCTGCTTGACATTCTGAGGAGGTTGCCAATTCAAAACTGCAGACACCCTCTCTGGATTAATAGCAATGCCCTTGGCAGAGATGATATGACCAAGATAAAGAACTTCATCAAGCCAAAATTCACATTTGGAGAACTTCGCATATAATTTATACTCTCTGAGCTTGTTGAGCACCAATCGCAAATGTTTGGCATGATCCTTGTTATTCTTGGAGAAAACCAAAATATCATCGAGATAGACCAAGACAAATTCGTTGATGTAGGAGTTGAAGATGAAATTCATCAAGCGAGTGAATGCTGGAGGAGCATTTACAAGGCCGTAAGACATGACAGTATATTCATAAGAACCAAAGCTTGTTCTGAATGTTGTCTTGGGAATATCTTCTTCACGAATGTGAATCTGATGATAACCCATACGGAGGTCAAGCTTGGAGAACACTTTAGCGCCTTTAAGTTGCTCGAATAGCTCATTGATGTTGGGAAGTGGGTACTTGTTATTGATAGTCTTCTTGTTCAATGGACGGTAATCGATGCAAAGTCGGTCCGTGCCATCCTTCTTCTTAACAAAAAGAACACCACAACCCCAAGGAGAAGAACTCGGTCTGATCAGACCCAGACGCTCTTGTTCATCGAGTTATTTCTTCAATTCCTTGAGCTCATCTGGTCCAAGCTTGTAAGGACGCTTGCAGACGGGTTCCGTGCCAGGCTCAAGATCAATAACGAATTCAACTGGCCGGTGGGGAGGCATACCCGGAAGCTCTTTTGGAAAGACATCTTGGTACTCACAAACGACTGGAATCTGAGAGATAGCCTCCAATTCATCATTCTCATTGAGAGAAAACAACCGAATGGTATCATCACGAGAGGCATAGATGATCGCATCGTTAGAAGAGTGAGTCAATTGAATTTCCCTGGCAGCACAATCAAGCTGAGCCTTGTGCTTAGAAAGCCAGTCCATCCCGAGAATAAGATCAATATCAGAGTCACCAAGAACAATTGGTTTAGCCAGAAATCTATAGTCACCCATCTTGATACCGACATTCGGAACGCACATGGTAGATCTCAAACGTTTAGCCGGGGAAACCACTGGCAAAGCTTTAGGTAACGCCTCTGTGTCAAAATTGTGCTTCGATGCAAAAGGATATGACATGAAAGAATGCGATGCACCGGTATCAAATAAGACTTTTGCAGGATGATCATTAACAGGAAGGTTACACATGATCACTTCAGAAGAATCCTTCGCTTGAGCTGCATTCATCATGTTCACCTTGGCATGCTTAGGCTTATGCTTGACCACTGCATTGCTGGAAGATTTCACAGGAGGAGGAGGCGGAAGGCGCCTCTGGTTGAAGCACTTGTTCGCATAGTGACCCTTCTGCTGACATTTGTTACAAGTCACCTCTAAGAGCGGACGATGGTAATGAGCACTTGGCCTTGGAGCTTGGTTCTGAGACTTGTTCTGATAGCCAGGGTTGGGTGGGTGGGAAGATCCACGACCACTTGAGTTCTTGTGCTGATAAGGCTGACGGAACGGAGGAGGAGGAGGCAACCAGAACTTCTGTTGCTTAGCTGCCACAAGTGAAGAAGAAGAAGACTGAACTGCGTCTCTGACTCTCTTCTTAGATGCCTCACACTTGAGCTGAGCAGCTTCTTGTTTCAGCGCCATGTTGTAGAATTCACCATACTTTAATGGCTCAAAAAGCACGAGAGCAAGTTGCAGATCTTCTCTGAGACCACGCCTGAATTGGTAGATCATACTCTTCTCATCAGGGATGTCTTGCCTCGCAAAACGAGAGAGCTTCTGGAACTGAGTGTTGTATTGATAGACAGACATGGTACCTTGCTTGAGATTGCGGAATTCCTCATGCTTACTCTCAACAACACTTTCTGGAATGTGGTGAGCTTTGAAGTCACGGCGGAAATCATCCCAGGTAATCACACGACCTCCTCTGGAATCTTTGTATTGCTGGAACCACTCAGCAGCTTGATCTTTGAGTTGAAAAGAGGCAAACTTGACAAAGTCCTAAGGTCTGACATTGCTGCACTCGAAATGCTTGCTGATGTCCACGAGCCAATCATCGGCATCTGTGGCCTCGACACAGTAGCTGAAGGTCTTTGGCTGATTAGCAAGGAACTGGTTGAGTGAAGCGAAGTGCGGCTGATTGTTGCCTTGGCCTTGATTCTCTTGATTAGCTTGCCCTTGGTTGCGATCTTGCAAGAGCTGAATCAGAATCTGAGCGTTGGCATTTGTGGCAGTCATCAGGGCTTGCCAAGCTTCCGGAGGCGGAGGTTGTGGCGGAGGGTTAGCCTGATTTCCTTCATTGCGTTCCGGATTCTGACGCGTTGGCGGAGCCATCCTGAAGAGGGTGACATCCATTAGCATCTTGACAGAGATATATTCAAGCTGAATCAAAGGAACGAAATTGCAACATATAGTCTTCACAATAAACATCCGAACGAGAATGAACGAATGAATTCCAAAGTAAAGCATCACACTTCCATAAGCTGAGAAGCCACTTAGAAGAAGGTAAGGAATAAAATCAACAAGGTACGGATGTGAACAAATACTTGGTAAGGATTACCCAATCACAAACCAAATATCTGCGGAATAAATACTAGAGCTACATGAATTCCCACTTATAAACTCCCGAAACTTTCTGGTTATGCAATCAGGTGTTGGGGATACAGGGGACACAAAAATATATCACCCAAACTAACAATACCTAGATCCAGCTGTATCCATCCTTCAACACATAACCAAGAAATCCTCGGAAATCGTCTACCTCAACCTTCGAAAAGCATCCGTTATACAAGTCATGGCAATACTCCAGCACTCGCCTCAGTACTGGGCTATCAGGGTTATCTCACCAACAACTGTACAAAAGAGATTTTCGATGTCGGCGTACTAAACTCAGGTATTCCAGAATTGCAATGATAAAATTATCACGACAACACCTCGGAGCTCAACTCCCCGGGACACCTCCTCTAAAACCCCTGCTGACGGGAGGCAACCAAGACAATGTTGTCATCATAAAACCATCGGAACGATTCTAAGATACCCACGTGATCCTAAAAAAAAATTGTGAAAATTTGAGAAGAGAAGAGTCAAAACTCTATGTCAGGATGCCTTACCAGAGCGATGAGAAGACTGGGAAGTAAAAAGAATTCCTAAACTCTCCGATATATAATTCCTAAATGACTCAAAACATTTTTCTAGACACAACTCGTCCACTAAAGACGATCAAACAGTGGGGCTCCTAAGGTCGGGGAAGGCTCTGATTACCAACTTGTAACACCCTCGATGCGGCTATATCTCCCACGTGTCGAGGCACGACTTAGAGGCATAACCGCATTGAAAGCAATGTCGCAAATGAGGTAATCTTCACACAACCCATGTAATACATAAAGGGAAAGAGGTACATAGTTGGCTTACAGTCGCCACTTCACACAATACATAAATAAACATCCATCATACAAATTACACTCAAGGTCCGACTACGGTACCAAAATGAAAGAAGACTACCCCAAATGTTACATAGATCCCCGGATCACCCCAACTGGGCTCCACTACTGATCATCTGGAAAAGAAACATAGTAACGACCACGTTCCTCGTCGAACTCCCAAGTAAGCTCGGTCGCGTCATCTGCACTGGCATCGTTGGTACCTGCAACTGTTGTGGTAGAATCTGTGAGTCACGGGGACTCAGCAATCTCACACCCGCGAGATCAAGACTATTTAAGCTTATAGGTAGGATGAGGGTAGTGAGGTGGAACTGCAGCAAGCGACTAGCATATATGGTGGCTACAACGCAAAAGAGAGCGAGAAGAGAAGCAAAGCACGGTCGTGAAACTAGAAGTGATCAAGAAGTGATCCTAGAACAACCTACGTCAAACATAACTCCAACACTGTGTTCACTTCCCGGACCCCGCCGAGAAGAGACCATCACGGTTACACACGTGGTTGATGTGTTTTAGTTAAGGTCAACTTCAGGTTTTCTACAACCGGACATCAACAAATTCCCATCTGCCTCATAACCGCGGGCACGGCTTTCGAAAGATAATACCTTGCAGGGGTGTCCCAACTTAGCCCATTATAAGCTCTCACGGTCAACGAAGGATATTCCTTCTACCGGGAAGACCCGATCAGCCTCGGAATCCCGGACTACAAGACATCTCGACAGTAATAAAACAAGTCCAGCAAAGCCGCCCGATTGTGCCGACAAATCCTGATAGGAGCTGCACATATCTCGGTCTCAGGGCACATCCGGATGAGACAGGCTACGAGTAAAACCAGGCAACGAGTTTCCCCGAGGTGGTCCCGCAGGCGGCTCGGTTCGGGCCAGCACTTAGAGAAGCACTGGTCCGGGGGGGCTAAAATAAAGATGACCCTCGGGCTCGCGAAAACCCGAGGGAAAAGGAATAGGTGGTGGCAAATGGTAAAACCAATGTTGGGCCTTGCTGGAAGAGTCTTATTCAAAGCGAACTGTCAAGGGGGTCCCATAAATCACCCAACCGTGTAAGGAACGCAAAATCCGGGAACATAACACCGGTATGACGGAAACTAGGGCGGCAAGAGTGGAACAAAACACCAGGCATAAGGCCGAGCCTTCCACCCTTTACCAAGTATATAGATGCATTAATTAAATAAGAGGTATTGTGATATCCCAACAAGTAAAACATGTTCCAACAAGGAACAACAAGTCCATGTTCCAACAAGGAACAAACTTCATCTTCACCTGCAACTAGCAACGCTATAAGAGGGGCTGAGCAAAGCGGTAACATAGCCAATCAACGGTTTGCTAGGACATGGATGGTTAGGGGCTGACATGGTAATATAGGAGGCATGATATAGCAATTGGTAGGTATCGCAGCATAGGCATAGCAAAAGAGCGAGCATCTAGCAAGCAAAGATAGAAGTGATTTCGAGGGTATGGTCATCTTGCCTGCAAGGTTCTCAGAGTTGTCGAAAGCTTGGTCCTCGAAAGCGTTCTCGACAGGTTCCTCGTTCATGTACTCGTCTCCCGGCTCTACCCACAACAAGAACACAAGCAAAGGAACAAATATCAACCACGATGCAATGCGCAAGCAACATGATGCAAAACATGGCATGATATGCGAGATGTGATATGCAATGCATATGCATGCTCCGGAAGGACAAAGATGAACAAGGCATAATCTTGGCAACCCAAGTTTGCCACTGGATAGGTGAGGTGATTTCGGTTGAAATCGATATAAAGATCACCGGAATCGGATGCACGGTTTGCAAATGACAAGCAAAACAAGAATGACAATAATCTGCCATTAACAGCATGATGCTACTTAGCAAGCAACAAGAAACTGAGCTACCGCACTCAAACATATCGACAAAGCATATTACAGTAATCTACACAAGATGCTTGACAAGAGATGAACACTAAGCTACGGATAAATCACATCACAACAGGTTCAAACAAGCATGGCAAAAGTGCAAAATATAACAGGTTCACAGACTTAGTGAAAATAACATGCCAGAAATTAACATTAGGATGACATGTTTAGAGCAATGAAACAACATGCTACAGAAACAGGTCATGGAAAAATAAGGCATGGTATGAATCTACACAAAGCACTTGACAAAAGTACCTTAATGACCATAAGCCAAAAAGGATCATAAAATATGACTACACCCATGTCAAGTAAGTAAGTTTCGTTACAGGTTTCAGACTTAGCAGAAAACTGGACATGTCAAAAACAGATAACAAGTAGGCATGTTCGTGAGCTCGATGCACTCACTACAGAGCATTTCATGATAAACTAAGCATACATAAATCAAGAAGACATGGCATAGGAACTAGACATGGCAAGAATAACATCATATCATGCAAGGATCAACTACACCAAGCTTGGCAAAATCGAATAACATGTAAACAATCTGCCAGCAACATTTTATAGCAAAAGTAGAGCTCGATTGACTCAAGCTATGGCACTCCATAAATACAAACAAAGGCATGGATGGATAGATCAAATCCACATGCTCAAAACACTCTTACTGATCATGCTCAAAAGAGGCATAGATCTCTCTGAAACAACATGAACACATGGCATAAAAATAACAGCAGGCAGGGACTTAGTGAAATTACTAAGTCTCTGAAATCAGCAACATCAAGTACCCTAGTTTGCATGCTTGTGCTAGTCACCACAAAGATCACAAAAACGCATGGCATAATTCTCTGGAAAGTTAACATGGCATATTACAAAACTCATGTAAGACTCAACTTCATAGAAGGTACACGTCAATCATGGCAAAAATGACAAAAGTGCATGTTCTGATAAGAATCAGAAACTAACATCACATAGCCCTCTTCTAACAGAATTTAGGGCATCAAGATGACTACAAATGAAGATGATGCAGTGGAATGAAATGATGTACTCTTCGAGGCGAACAATTTGACATATTATACGCACGAAACGGAGCTACGGATGCAAAGTTATGGCACGATGAACAAGTGACAAAGATGTGAAATTATGAGGACTTAGAGAAAATCGAGGGGGAAGAAGTCAACCGCAACAGTGGATCTGGATCGGGCTCCGGCGAGCGCGCGGCTCGCGGCGGATTCCGGCGACGGCGGCGCGGGATCCGGCGGGGTCGGCGCGGAGGAGGACGTCGGCGAGGGCGGCGAGCTCGCGGGAGGCGGCGCGGGCGGCGGAAGGCGACGCTCGGCGGCGACTCGGGCGGGGTCGGTGCGGAGGAGCGACGGGCGGCGGAGGCGGCGGTCGCCAGCGCGAGGCCGCGGGGCGCGGCGCCGGCGCGAAGGCGGCGAGCGGCGGCGGGGCGCCTCGGGCGCGTGCGCGCGGCTGCGGGCCGCGGGGGCCGGCCACGGGCCTGGCGGGCCCGCGGTGGAGGCGGCGAAGTGGGGACCGGCCCAGGCCACGTGGCGGCCGGCGGTTGGGCGAGGTGGCGGCGGCGGACGTGTCCGGCGCGGCCGGGACGTGTCCGGTGCGCGGAGGGAGCGGGGACTAGGGTTAGGGTGCGAATTGATCCGGGATTTCGGAGGGGGAGGCCTTTTTATAGGTAGAAGGAGCTAGGAAGCTCCAAATGGAGAGCGGTTTTCGGCCACGCGATCGTGATCGAACGGCGGAGGACATGGGAGTGTCTTAGATGTGTTGTTGGGCTGTTTTGAAGGGGTGTTGGGCTGCAACACACACGAGGCCTTCACGGTTACCCGGTTAACCGTTGGAGTACCAAACGAACTCCGATTGACCCGAAACTCGACAGGCGGTCTACCGGTGCTATACCGAGGCCGCTTGACAAACCTCGGTCCAATCCGAGAAAATTTAATACCCGCTCACGAAGAAATGTAAAAGGGGACGCCGGGGGACATAGGAGCGCCGGATTGCAAAACGGACAACGGGGAAAATGCTCGGATTCATGAGACGAACACGTATGCGAATGCGATGCACATGATGACATGATATGAAATGCATGACATTAACAAAATGCGAAACGAAGGGAAACCTAACCACGGAGGAAATATCATAACACATAGCCGAAAATGGCAAGAGTTGGATTACAAATATGGCAAGTTACACCCGGGGCGTTACATAGGGCGCGCCCCCTACCCTCGTCGATGGCCCGGGACTCTTCTGGCCCAACTCTTTTACTCCGAGGGCTTCTTTTGGTCCATAAAAAATCATCAAAAATTGGCACGTCAACTGGGCTCCGTTTGGTATTCCTTTTCTGTAAAACTCAAAAACAAGGGGAAAAAAGAAACTGTAGATACGTTGGAGACGTATCAGCATCCCCAAGCTTAATTCCTGCTCCTCCTCGAGTAGGTAATGATAAAAACAGAATTTTTGATGTGGAATGCTACCAGACATAATTTTCAATGTAATTCTCTTTATTGTGGCATGAATGTTCATATCCAAAAGATTCAAGATAAAAGTTTAATATTGACATAAAAATAATAATACTTCAAGCATACTAACCAAGCAATTATGTCTTCTCAAAATAACATAGCCAAAGAAAGCTTATGCCTACAAAATCATATAGTTTGGCCATGCTTCTTTTTTGTCACACAAAATGCTCCCATCATGCACAACCCCGATGACAAACCAAGCAATTGTTTCATACCTTAGTATTCTCAAACTTTTTCAACTTTCACGCAATACATGAGCGCGAGCCATGGACATAGCACTATGGGTGGAATAGAATATGATGATGGGGGTTGTGTGGAGAAGAAAAAAAAGGAGAAAGTCTCACATTGATGCGGCTAATCAATGGGCTAGGGAGATGCCCATCAATTGATGTCAATGCAAGGAGTAGGGATTGCCATGCAACGGATGCATTAGAGCTATAAATGTATGAAAGCTCAACAAAAGGAAACTAAGTGGGTGTGCATCCAACTTTCTTTCTCATGAAGACCTAGGGCATTTGAGGAAGCCCATTGTTGGAATATACAAGCCAAGTTCTATAATGAAAAATTCCCAGTAGTATATGAAAGTGACAAAATAAGAGACTCTCTATCATGAAGATCATGGTGCTATTTTGAAGCACAAGTGTGGAAAAAGGATAGTAGCATTGTCCCATCTTTTTTTGGGACTTCCTTTTTTATTTGGCCTTTCTCTTTTTGTTCTTTTTTTGGCCTTTCTTTTTCTTTTCTTTTGGCCTTTCTTTTTTTTTGGACAGCTCTAATAATGATGATCATCACACTTCTATTTATTTACAACTCAATGATTACAACTCGATACTAGAACAAAATATGACTCTACATGAGTGCCTCCGGCGGTGTACCGGGATGGGCAATGAATCAAGAGTGACATGTATGAAAAATTATGCATGGTGACCTTGCCACAAATACGATGTCAACTACATGATCGTGCAAGGCAGTATGACAATGATGAAGCGTGTCATAATAAACGGAACAGTGGAAAGTTGCATGGCAATATATCTCGGAATGGCTATGGAAATGCCATAATAGGTAGGTGTGGTGGATGTTTTGAGGAAGATATAAGGAAGTTTATGTGTGATAGAGCGTATCATATCACGGGGTTTGGATGCACCGACGAAGTTTGCACCAACTCTCAAGGTGAGAAAGGGCAATGCATGGTACCGAAGAGGCTAGCAATGATGGAAGGGTGAGAGTGCGTATAATCCGTGGACTCAACACTAGTCATAAAGAACTCACATACTTATTGCAAAAATCTACAAGTCGTCAAAACCAAGCACGACGCACATGCTCCTAGGGGGATAGATTGGTAGGAAAAGACCATCGCTCGTCCCCGAATGCCACTCATAAGGAAGGCAATCAAAGAACACATCATGCTTCAAATTTGTTACACAACGGTTACCATATGTGCATGCTACGGTACTTGCAAACCTCAACATAAGTATTTCTCAAATTCACAATTACTCAACTAGCACGACTCTAATATCGCCATCTTCATATCTCAAAACAATCATCAAGTATCAAACTTCTCATAGTATTCAATGCACTTATATGAAAGTTGTATTATACCCATCTTGGATGCCCATCATATTAGGACTACTTTTATAACCAAAGCAAATTACCATGCTGTTCTAAAACTCTCAAATAATATAAGTAAAGCATGAGAGTTCATCTATTTCTATAAAACCACCACCGTGCTCTAAAAAGATATAAGTGAAGATCAATGAGTAGTTGACTAATTATGTAACTATGTGAATACTCTCTAACATTTCAGAATTTCAGATCTTGGTATTTTATTCAAACAGCAAGAAAAACAAACACATATCATGTGGTGAATAAAAATATAGCTCCAAGTAAAGTTACCGATGAATGAAGACGAAAGAGGGGATGCCTTCCGGGGCATCCCCAAGCTTAGGCTCTTGGTTGTCCTCGAATATTACCTTGGGGTGCCTTGGGCATCCCCAAGCTTAGGCTCTTGCCACTCCTTATTCCATAGTTCATCGAATCTTTACCCAAAACTTGAAAACTTCACAACACAAAACTCAACAGAAAACTCGTAAGCTTCATTAGTATAAGAAAATAAATCACCACTTAGATACTGTTGTGAACTCATTCTAAATTCATATTGGTGTAATATCTACTATATTCCAACTTCTCTATGGTTCGTAACCTCCGATACTACTCATAGATTCATCAAAATAAGCAAACAACACATAGAAAACAGAATCTATCAAAAACAGAATAGTCTGTAGTAATCTGTATCATTCGAATACTTCCAAAAATTCTGAAATAAATTGGTGGACCTGAGGAATTTGTATATTATGTTGGAAATATGCCCTAGAGGCAATAATAAATGGATTATTATATTTCCTTGTTCATGATAATTGTCTATTTTTCATGCTATAATTGTATTGTTCGGAAATCATAATACATGTGTGAATACATAGACCACAATGTGTCCCTAGTAAGCCTCTAGTTGACTAGCTCGTTGATCAATAGATAGTCATGGTTTCCTGACTATGGACATGGAGATGTCATTGATAACGGGATCACATCATTAGGAGAATGATGTGATGGACAAGACCCAAATCTAAGCATAGCATAAAGATCGTGTAGTTCGTTTGCTAGAGCTTCTCTGAATGTCAAGTATCATTCCTTAGACCATGAGATTATGCAACTCCCGGACATCATAGGAATACTTTGGGTGTATCAAACGTCACAACGTAACTGGGTGACTATAAAGGTGCACTACAGGTATCTCCGAAAGTATCTGTTGGGTTGGCATGAATCGAGACTGGGATTTGTCACTCCGTGTGACGGAGAGGTATCTCTGGGCCCACTCGATAAGACATCATCATAATGAGCTCAATGTGATCAAGGTGTTGTTCACGGGATGATGTATTACGGGAACGAGTAAAGAGACTTGCCGGTAACGAGATTGACCAAGGTATCGGTATACCGACGATCGAACCTCGGGCAAGTATCGTACCGATGGTCAAAGGGAATTGAGTACGGGATTGATTAAGTCCTCGACATCGTGGTTCATCCGATGAGATCATCGAGGAGCATGTGGGAGCCAACATGGGTATCCAGATCCCGCTTTTGGTTATTGACCGGAGATCGTCTCGGTCATGTCTGCATGTCTCCCGAACCTGTAGGGTCTACACACTTAAGGTTCGGTGACGCTAGGGTTGTTAAAGATATTAGTATGCAGCAAACCGAAGGTTGTTCGGAGTCCCGGATGAGATCCCGGACGTCGCGAGAGGTTCCGGAGTAGTCCGGAGGTAAAGATTTATATATGGGAAGTTGTTGTACAGACACCGGAAAGTCTCGGGGGCATATCGGTATTGTACCAGGGCCACCGGAGAGGCACCGGGGGTCCACCTTGAGGGGCCAGCCCTCTTGGAGGGCCTCATGGGCCACAAGGGGCAGGGAACCAGCCCCTGGTGGGCTGGGCGCACCCCCTTCCCTTGGGCCCATGCGCCTAGGGTTGGGGGGAAACCCTAGTGGGGGCGCCCCCCTTGCTTGGGGGGCAAGCCCCCCCACCCTAGGCCGCCGCCCCCCTCTAGAGATCCATCTCCAGGGCTGCGCACCCCCCCTTGGGGGCCTATATAAAGGGGGGAGGGAGGGCAGCCGCAACCCTGCTGCATTGGCGCCTCCCTCTTCCCGTTACACCTCTTCCTCTCTCCACAGAAGCTCGGCGAAGCCCTGCTGGAACTCTGCTGCATCCACCACCACGCCGTCGTGCTGCTGGATCTTCATCAACCTCTCCTTCCCCCTTGCTGGATCAAGAAGGAGGAGACATCGATCGTCCCGTACGTGTGTTGAACGCGGAGGTTCCGTCCTTTCGGCGCTGGTCATCGGTGATTCGGATCACGGCGAGTACGACTCCATCATCCACGTTCTCCTTGAACGCTTCCGTTGCGATCTACAAGTGGTATGTAGATGCTCTCCTATCCCCTCGTTGCTAGAATACTCCATGGATAGATCTTGGTGATGCGTAGGAAAATTTTAATTTCTGCTACGATCCCCAACAGTGGCATCATGAGCTAGGTCTATGCGTAGTTTCTATGCACGAGTAGAACACAAAGTAGTTGTGGGCGTCGAATTGTCAATTCTTCTTGCCGTTACTAGTCCTATCTTGGTTCAGCGGTATTGTGGGATGAAGCGGCCCGGACCAACCTTACACGTACGCTTACGTGAGACCGGTTCCACCGACTGACATGCACTAGTTGCATAAGGTGGCTGGCGGGTGTCTGTCTCTCCCACTTTAGTTGGATCGGATTCGATGAACAGGGTCCTTATGAAGGGTAAATAGAGATTGACAATTCACGTTGTGGTTTTAACGTAGGTAAGAAACGTTCTTGCTAGCAACCTATAACAGCCATGTAAAAACTTGCAACAACAATTAGAGGACGTCTAACTTGTTTTTGCAGCAAGTGCTTTGTGATGTGATATGGCCAGAAGTTGTGATGAATCATGTGATGTATGAGATGATCTTGTTATTGTAATAGGAATCACGACTTGCATGTCGATGAGTATGACAACCGGCAGGAGCCATAGGAGTTGTCTTTATTTATTTATGACCTGCGTGTCAACTTAAATCGTCATGTAATTACTTTACTTTATTGCTAAACCATTAGCCATAGTAGTAGAAGTAATAGTTGACGTGACAACTTCACGAAGACACGATGATGGAGATCATGGTGTCATGCCGGTGACGACGATGAACATGGCGCCCCGAAGATGGAGATCAAAGGAGCGAAATGATGTTGGCCATATCATGTCACTATTTGATTGCATGTGATGTTTATCATGTTTTACATCTTATTTGCTTAGAACGACGGTAGCATAAATAAGATGATCCCTCATGAAAATATCAAAAATGTGTTCTCCCTAACTGTGCACCGTTGCTAAGGTTCGTCGTTCCGAAGCACCACGTGATGATCGGGTGTCATAGGTCCTTACGTTCGCATACAACGGGTGTAAGCCAGATTTACACACGCAATACACTTAGGTTGGATTGACGAGCCTAGCATGTACAGACATGGCCTCGGAACACGGAGGACCGAAAGGTCGAACATGAGTCGTATAGAAGATACGATCAACATGGAGATGTTCATCGATGATGACTAGTCCGTCTCACGTGATGATCGGACACGGCCTAGTTGACTCGGATCATGTATCACTTAGATGACTAGAGCGATGTCAAATCTGAGTGGGAGTTCATTCATTAATTTGATTAGATGAACTTAATTATCATGAACTTAGTCTAAATCTTTACAATATGTCTTGTAGATCAAATGGCCCACGCTAATGTCACCCTCAACTTCAACGCGTTCCTAGAGAAAACCAAGCTGAAAGATGATGGCAGCAACTATGCGGACTGGGTCCGGAACCTGAGGATCATCCTCATAGCTGCCAAGAAAGATTATGTCCTAGAAGCACCGCTAGGTGATGCACCATTCCCAGCAAACCAGGACGTTATGAACGCCCATCAGTCTCGTGCTGATGATTACTCCCTCGTTCAGTGCGGCATGCTTTACAGCTTAGAACCGGGGCTCCAAAAGCGTTTTGAGCAACACGGAGCATATGAGATGTTCGAGGAGCTGAAATTGATTTTCCAAGCTCATGCCCGGGTCGAGAGATATGATGTCTCCGACAAGTTCTTTAGCTGTAAGATGGAGGAGAATAGCTCTGTCAGTGAACACATACTCAAGATGTCTGGGTTACACCACCGCTTGACTCAGCTGGAAGTTAATCTCCCGGATGAGGCGGTCATTGACAGAATCCTTCAGTCGCTCCCACCTAGCTACAAGAGCTTCGTGATGAACTACAATATGCAGGGGATGGAAAAGACCATTCCCGAGTTGTATTCAATGCTGAAATCTGCAGAGGTGGAGATCAAAAAGGAACATCAAGTGTTGATGGTGAATAAAACCACTAAGTTCAAGAAAGGCAAGGGTAAGAAGAACTTCAAGAAGGACGGCAAGGAGGTTGCCGCGCCTGGTAAATCAGTTGCCAGGAAGAAGTCAAAGAATGGACCCAAACCTGAAACTGAGTGCTTTTATTGCAAGGGAACTGGTCACTGGAAGCGGAATTGCCCCAAGTACTTAGCAGATAAGAAGGCCGGCAACACTAAAGGTATATGTGATATACATGTAATTGATGTGTACCTTACCAGTGCTCGTAGTAGCTCCTGGGTATTTGATACCGGTGCCGTTGCTCATATTTGTAACTCAAAACAGGAGCTGCAGAATAAACGGAGACTGGCGAAGGACGAGGTGACGATGCGCGTCGGGAATGGTTCCAGGGTCGATGTGATCGCCGTCGGCACGCTACCTCTACATTTACCTACGGGATTAGTTTTGAACCTCAATAATTGTTATTTAGTACCAAGTTTGAGCATGAACATTGTATCTGGATCTCGTTTAATGTGAGATGGCTACTCATTTAAATCCGAGAATAATGGTTGTTCTATTTATATGAGTGATATGTTTTATGGTCATGCTCCGATGGTCAATGGTTTATTCCTAATGAATCTCGTACGTGATGTTACACATATTCATAGTGTGAATACCAAAAGATGTAAAGTTAATAACGATAGTCCCACATACTTGTGGCACTGCCGCCTTGGTCACATTGGTGTCAAGCGCATGAAGATGCTCCATGCTGATGGACTTTTAGAGTCTCTCGATTATGAATCATTTGACACATGCGAACCATGCCTCATGGGCAAAATGACCAAGACTCCATTCTCAGGGACAATGGAGCGAGCAACCAACTTGTTGGAAATCATACATACAGATGTGTGTGGTCCAATGAGCGTTGAGGCTCGCGGAGGCTATCGTTATGTTCTCACTCTCACTGATGATTTGAGTAGGTATGGGTATGTCTACTTAATGAAACACAAGTCTGAGACCTTTGAAAAGTTCAAGGAGTTTCAGAGTGAGGTTGAGAATCAACGTGACAGAAAAATAAAGTTCTTACGATCATATCGTGGGGGAGAATATTTAAGTCACGAATTTGGCACACACTTAAGAAAATGTGGAATCGTTTCACAACTCACGCTGCCTGGAACACCTCAGCGTAACGGTGTGTCCGAACGTCGTAATCGCACTCTATTGGATATGGTGCAGTCTATGATGTCTCTTACAGATCTACCGCTATCATTTTGGGGATACGCTCTAGAGACAGCCGCATTCACTTTAAATAGGACTCCGTCAAAATCCGTTGAGACGACACCGTATGAATTATGGTTTGGGAAGAAACCTAAGCTGTCATTTCTGAAAGTTTGGGGTTGCGATGTTTATGTCAAGAAACTTCAACCTGAAAAACTCGAACCCAAATCGGAAAAATGCGTCTTCATAGGATATCCCAAGGAAACAGTTGGGTATACCTTCTACCTCAGATCCGAAGGCAAGGTCTTTGTTGCCAAGAACGGGTCCTTTCTAGAGAAAGAGTTTCTCGTGAAAGAAGTGAGTGGGAGAAAAGTAGAGCTTGATGAAGTACTACCTCTTGAAAATCAGAGTAGCGCAGCTCAGAAAAATGTTCCTGTGGTGCCTGCACCGATTAGAGAGGAGGTTAATGATGATGATCAAGATACTTCTGATCAAGCTCCTACTGAACTTCGTAGGTCCACAAGGACGCGTTCCGCACCAGAGTGGTACGGCAACCCCGTCCTGGAAATCATGTTGTTGGACAACGGTGAACCTTCGAACTATGAAGAAGCGATGGCGGGCCCAGATTCCGACAAATGGCTAGAAGCCATGAAATCCGAGATAGAATCCATGTATGAAAACAAAGTGTGGACTTTGAATGACTTGCCCGATGGTCGGCGAGCCATAGAAAATAAATGGATCTTTAAGAAGAAGACAGACGCGGATGGTAATGTGACCATCTATAAAGCTCGACTTGTCGCTAAGGGTTATCGACAAGTTCAAGGGGTTGACTACGATGAGACTTTCTCTCCCGTAGCAAAGCTGAAGTCTGTCCGAATCATGTTAGCAATTGCCGCATACTATGATTATGAGATATGGCAAATGGACGTCAAAACGGCATTCCTTAACGGCTTCCTTAAGGAAGAATTGTATATGATGCAGCCGGAAGGTTTTGTCGATCCTAAGAATGCTAACAAAGTATGCAAGCTCCAGCGCTCCATCTATGGGCTGGTGCAAGCATCTCGGAGTTGGAACATTCGCTTTGATGAGATGATCAAAGCGTTTGGGTTTATGAAGACTTATGGAGAAGCCTGCGTTTACAAGAAAGTGAGTGGGAGCTCTGTAGCATTTCTCATATTATATGTGGATGACATACTATTGATGGGAAATGATATAGAATTCTTGGAAAGCATAAAGGCCTATTTGAACAAGTGTTTTTCAATGAAGGACCTTGGAGAAGCTGCTTATATATTAGGCATCAAGATCTATAGGGATAGATCAAGACGCCTCATCGGTCTTTCACAAAGTACGTACCTTGACAAGATTTTGAAGAAGTTCAAAATGGATCAGTCCAAGAAGGGGTTCTTGCCTGTATTGCAAGGTGTGCGATTGAGCACGGCTCAATGCCCGACCACGGCAAAAGATATAGAAGAGATGAGTGTCATCCCCTATGCCTCAGCTATAGGGTCTATTATGTATGCCATGCTGTGTACCAGACCCGATGTAAACCTTGCCGTAAGTTTGGTAGGTAGGTACCAAAGTAATCCCGGCAAGGAACACTGGACAGCGGTCAAAAACATCCAGAAGTACCTGAAAAGGACTAAGGATATGTTTCTCGTTTATGGAGGTGCCGAAGAGCTCGTCGTAAAGGGTTACGTCGACGCTAGCTTCGACACAGATCTGGATGACTCCAAGTCACAAACCGGATACGTGTATATTTTGAATGGAGGGGCAGTAAGCTGGTGCAGTTGCAAGCAAAGCGTCGTGGCGGGATCTACATGTGAAGCAGAGTATATGGCAGCCTCGGAGGCAGCACAAGAAGCAGTCTGGGTGAAGGAGTTCATCACCGACCTAGGAGTCATACCCAATGCGTCGGACCCGATGACTCTCTTCTGTGACAACACTGGAGCAATTGCCCTTGCGAAGGAGCCCAGGTTTCACAGGAAGACCAGGCATATCAAGCGTCGCTTCAACTCCATTCGTGAAAGTGTTCAAAATGGAGACATAGAGATTTGTAAAGTACATACGGACCTAAATGTGGCGGATCCGTTGACTAAACCTCTCCCTAGAGCAAAACATGATCAACACCAAAATTCCATGGGTGTGCGATTCATCACAATGTAACTAGACTATTGTCTCTAGTGCAAGTGGGAGACTGTTGGAAATATGCCCTAGAGGCAATAATAAATGGATTATTATATTTCCTTGTTCATGATAATTGTCTATTTTTCATGCTATAATTGTATTGTTCGGAAATCATAATACATGTGTGAATACATAGACCACAATGTGTCCCTAGTAAGCCTCTAGTTGACTAGCTCGTTGATCAATAGATAGTCATGGTTTCCTGACTATGGACATGGAGATGTCATTGATAACGGGATCACATCATTAGGAGAATGATGTGATGGACAAGACCCAAATCTAAGCATAGCATAAAGATCGTGTAGTTCGTTTGCTAGAGCTTCTCTGAATGTCAAGTATCATTCCTTAGACCATGAGATTATGCAACTCCCGGACATCATAGGAATACTTTGGGTGTATCAAACGTCACAACCTAACTGGGTGACTATAAAGGTGCACTACAGGTATCTCCGAAAGTATCTGTTGGGTTGGCATGAATCGAGACTGGGATTTGTCACTCCGTGTGACGGAGAGGTATCTCTGGGCCCACTCGGTAAGACATCATCATAATGAGCTCAATGTGATCAAGGTGTTGTTCACGGGATGATGTATTACGGGAACGAGTAAAGAGACTTGCCGGTAACGAGATTGAACAAGGTATCGGTATACCGACGATCGAATCTCGGGCAAGTATCGTACCGATGGACAAAGGGAATTGAGTACGGGATTGATTAAGTCCTCGACATCGTGGTTCATCCGATGAGATCATCGAGGAGCATGTGGGAGCCAACATGGGTATCCAGATCCCGCTATTGGTTATTGACCGGAGATCGTCTCGGTCATGTCTGCATGTCTCCCGAACCCGTAGGGTCTACACACTTAAGGTTCGGTGACGCTAGGGTTGTTAAAGATATTAGTATGCAGCAAACCGAAGGTTGTTCGGAGTCCCGGATGAGATCCCGGACATCGCGAGAGGTTCCGGAGTAGTCCGGAGGTAAAGATTTATATATGGGAAGTTGTTGTACAGACACCGGAAAGTCTTGGGGGCATATCGGTATTGTACCGGGGCCACCGGAGAGGCACCGGGGGTCCACCTTGAGGGGCCAGCCCTCTCGGAGGGCCTCATGGGCCACAAGGGGCAGGGAACCAGCCCCTGGTGGGCTGGGCGCACCCCCTTCCCTTGGGCCCATGCGCCTAGGGTTGGGGGGAAACCCTAGTGGGGGCGCCCCCTTGCTTGGGGGGCAAGCCCCCCCACCCTAGGCCGCCGCCCCCCCTAGAGATCCATCTCCAGGGCTGCGCACCCCCCCTTGGGGGCCTATATAAAGGGGGGGAGGGAGGGCAGCCGCAACCCTGCTGCATTGGCGCCTCCCTCTCCCCGTTACACCTCTCCCTCTCTCCACAGAAGCTCGGCGAAGCCCTGCTGGAACTCTGCTGCATCCACCACCACGCCGTCGTGCTGCTGGATCTTCATCAACCTCTCCTTCCCCCTTGCTGGATCAAGAAGGAGGAGACGTCGATCGTCCCGTACGTGTGTTGAATGCGGAGGTGCCGTCCTTTCGGCGCTGGTCATCGGTGATTAGGATCACGGCGAGTACGACTCCATCATCCACGTTCTCCTTGAACGCTTCCGTTGCGATCTACAAGTGGTATGTAGATGCTCTCCTATCCCCTCGTTGCTAGAATACTCCATGGATAGATCTTGGTGATGCGTAGGAAAATTTTAATTTCTGCTACGATCCCCAACATATTAATCATCTTAAAAAAGAATCAACCTAAAAGCACTCTCTAGTAAAAAAAATGGCAGCTAATCTCATGAGCGCAAAAGTTTCTGTTTTATACCGCAAGATCGCAAAGACTTCACCCAAGTCTTCACAAAGGTTCTACTTGGAACAAACACTAATTAAAACGTAAAACCACATCTAAACAGAAGCTATATGAATTATTTATTACTAAACAGGAACTAAAAGCAAAGAACAAAAATAAAATTGGGTTGCCTCCCAACAAGCGCTAACGTTTAACTCCCCTAGCTAGGCATGATGATTCCAATGATGCTCACAAAAAAGATAAGAATTGAAACATAAAGAGAGCTTCATGAAGAATATGACTAGAACATTTAAGTCTAGCCCACTTCCTATGCATAGGGATTTTGTGAGCAAACAACTTATGGGAACAATAATCAACTAGCATAGGAAGGAAAAACAAGCAAATCTTCAAGATTTTCAACACATAGAGAGGAAACTTGCTATTATTACAATATGTAGAAGCATATGATCCTCTCTCATAATAATTTTCAGTAGCATCATGAATGAATTCAACCATATAACCAGCACATAAAGCATTCTTTTCATGATCTACTTGCATAAATTTTTTATTACTCTCCACATAAGCAAATTTCTTCTCATGAATAGTAGCGAGAGCAAACTCAACAAAATAACTATCATGTAAAGCATAATTTAATTGAAAATTAAAATCATGATGACAAATTTCATGGTTATCTTTATTCTTTATAGCATACGTGTCATCACAATAATCATCATAAATAGGAGGCATGCTTTCATCATAATAAATTTGCTCATCAAAACTTGGGGGACTAAACATATCATCTTCATCAAACATAGCATCCCCAAGCTTGTGGATTTGCATATCATTAGCATCATGGGTATTCAAAGAATTAATACTAACAACATTGCAATCATGCTCATCATTCACATATTTTATGCCAAGCATTCTATGTAATTCTTCTTCTAGCACTTGAGCACAATTTTCCTTCCCATCAGTTTCACGAAAGACATTAAAAAGATGAAGCATATGAGGCACCCTTAATTCCATTTTTTTGTAGTTTTATTTTATAAACTAAACTAGTGATAAAACAAGAAACTAAAAGATTTGATTGAAAGATGTAAAGATATACCTTCAAGCACCTCCCCGGCAACGGCGCCAGAAATTGCTTGATGTCTACTACGCAACCTTCTTCTTGTAGACATTGTTGGGCCTCCAAGTGCAGAGGTTTGTAGGACAGTAGCAAATTTCCCTCAAGTGGATGACCTAAGATTTATCAATCCGTGGGAGGCGTAGGATGAAGATGGTCTCTCTCAAGCAACCCTGCAACCAAATAAAAAAGAGTCTCTTGTGTCCCCAACACAGCCAATACAATGGTACATTGTATAGGTGCACTAGTTCGACGAAGAGATGGTGATAGAAGTGCAATGTGGATGGTAGATATAGGTTTTTGTAATCTGAAAATATAAAAACAGCAAGGTAACAAGCGATAAAAGTGAGCGTAAACGGTATTCCAATGCGTTGAAATAAGGCCTAGGGTTCATACTTTCACTAGTGGAAGTTCTCCCAACAATAATAACATAATTAGATCATATAACTATCCCTCAACATGCAACAAAGAGTCACTCCAAATTCACAAATAGCGAACTGAATTATCGATTTCCTCCTCAAGTTCCAGGAGTTCATGAGGCGGTATCTTGTTCCGACATCCCCGTGACATAGTCACCTGTGTCTGGCCAGATGATTATGGATGTCGTCACACCGAGAGGGCCTTAAGAATATATCTCCATCGTCGGAGGAGCAAATCCCACTCTTGAGCTATCTAATCCCTTGTCAAACTTTCCGATGAACATGTACGTTGTCTTGTGATCACCGTGTTAGAGATGACGTTGGTACAACCCCAAAGTTCATCGTACGGTAAGAAGTGACTACGATACTCTTGTGGTCTAAGGAACTAAATCACACGTTAACACTCAGTGTTATAACAATTGGAGAGAGACTGTATTATAGTTCTAAAGTTTTGATAACCACATGACAAAGAGGGGCTACCAGATGTATGGTTTAACCACATCATACATAAGAGTGCTCAAAGGTGTTAATATTTTGCATCCTCCATGTTTTGTTAATGTTGGGTGGCTCTTTTTGTGAGGACCTAGATATTATTATTAGCTTTCAAATTTGTCCTAGATCATTGAGAACATAGTTCATACAAGAAAGTATTAACATTTTCTGTGCATGTCTATTTAGAGTGTCCGAGGGTTTGACATTTCGGGTTTGTGGTTGCTCTGTCTCAGGGTATCAAGTGGTCCGACCTAAGGGTCGGAACACCCAGATCATCTGGATTAGTGCGAAAATTCTGGAGCGAGCAGATCTAATGGGTGCCTGTTTATAGGGTCTTCTTCTTAAATAACATGGTGCAGGGTGCTTTTGGGCCTGTTTTTTTTTTCATTCTTGCGAGCTCTAACCTCCTTCCTCGTAACCATAACTTTCACTAAATGTACTTGTTGTCATTTATATATGTTGTCACTTATAAAAAAACTGAAGAATAAATCTCATATATCTAAATAGTTAGCTCCCACTAACATATTTCTCTCAAAATGCATGCATGCCACCTGATCATTCAACATGTATAAGAAAAAGCCCACCCGAGCGAGCATGCAGCTATGCGTATTAAAAAACCACTTCAACATGCAATCATGCTTGCATGTAAAATTCCATTCTATTATGTTATTTACATTTAATTCTTATATACTTTCAAAAATTATTATTTCAAATATTCATGTTTCATATAACCAAAACTTCATTGAAATATTGCAAAATATTCCCGCAACAGCGTGCGGGGCATCATCTAGTAGTCAAAAACTACGCAGCCAGAAATATTATAATCTGCCACAATACCAAATACTGTATAAAAAAGACAGACCCTATTTGAATTTGTGTACCCCAACGATTTCATCCAAGAAAAAAGACCAACCCTATTTGAATTCCTTTACTGTTTGAAGAAAAAAAGAATTGGCCGGTACGCAAAGCCCGGCACTCATTGCCCTTTTTTCCATTTTGAATGAAAAAAAATTATATGAGACCAGGTCTCACGGTTAGCAGGTGAGACCCATCCTGATGATTGACACGTGGCATTCACAAATCACAAAGCATATAATCTCTTTCCCCCTGATTATATGCTTTGTGATTTATGAATGCTACAGGTCTCGCGTGAGACCCGGTCACGGGGCGGGGGATGCTTTGAATCGCTGCATTACATCGCCCTCACCTGATCTTTCGCTGTCTCGGCTCAACTTGCGTCGGCCAATTCGCAACACCGAGACGATAATAAGAATCTACAGTAGCTCCCTCCCGTCATCATTCATTTCTTCCCGCAAAGCCCAAGATTCCGTAGGTCATTAATTAGATATTGGTCCATCAACGACACCATGGCATGAGATGAGATGAGAAGGCGGCCATGGTGACAACTGCTGGAGGCGCTGGAGCGTGTGAAGGGCCGACCGTGGAAGGCGGCGGACATGTTGCGGTCGACATCGACAGGTCGGCGGTGACGGCTGATCGGCAGGGGCAGGTTGGAACCGGGAGCGGCTGCAGAATTTGCCAGCTTGAGGACGGCGACCTGCCGGCGGAGAGCGGGAGCGGGCAGTTGGTAAACCTCGGCTGCGGCTGCCGAGGCGAGATCGCGGCGGCGCACCGGCGGTGCGCCGAGGCATGGTTCTCCGTGAGGGGCAACAGGTATTGATAATCCCATCTCAGCATCTCTTGTGTGCTTAAAAATGCTTATACGTAGTAGTACTTTTTTTCAATCATCTTCTTCTTTGGCAACCGTCGCCCTCCTCAATTCAATCTCTTGCCTCCGCGTTGCCACCGCACCGGCCCGTCATGTCCGATGGTTGCCGCACCTGGCTAACACCCTCGCCGTCGATTCGCAAGACCTCATGGAACCCAGTCGATACGTTTTTTTTCCTAGAAAAAAGTAGTGGTATTAGACACAAAGCATGAAAATTTGAGGGAAACGCTCAACCTGAAATTCTAGGATTAGAAAGGAGCTCAAGACGCTCTGAATGCCTCAAACTCTGAAGAATAGTTTTTGTGACAGTCAACGTTAGAGCTTTCTCAGTTAGGGAGGATGACTGAAGTGCGTATTATACGGACGGGCATAAGTAATGACAATCATGGTATGGAATCACTCACTGTGGTGAAGACAAAGAATAAAGTTGCGCAATCAGAACCGTAAGCTCGTATAGAACTAAGGCATATTTATACGGGCTCAACAGCGAACGCGCATCATGTGACTATTACCTCAATTATTGCAACCACTTGCTAGGTGGGTCATACGTATGAGGTGCAAATTGAAGATCTTCGATTGTGAAGTCTCATCCAAGGTTGATGATACTGCCTGTAGATTTCTTTCGCTGTCGTTGCCCTCCTCATCCAAGGTTTCAAAACATTTATTTATTGGTCTAATAGCAGTGTACTTTAGAACTACGGCGCTTGCCCGGCCTTGAAATGAGGTTTCTAGGGCATCTTCAACGCGGACCCTCAAACGAAAATAATCCATAATCGTGTAGTCAATGACAGACGGGGCTCGCATCTCAGCTGCCACCTCAGCTGGTCAAAGTTTTCTTTTATGCTCAGTCTTTGCTGTGTTAGCCGACAGGTGGGGTCCACCTGTCGGTTTCCCTATTTTCGCAAGAAAATCACACAATCAATGATCTCCGTTATTTGTTAAACACAGATATGGTGTTTTTCTGGTGCCCTGGCCGGAAAGCGGTACTAAGTTGTTACCCTGACCCCAAATATGATGGTTTTGAGTAAATACCTTTGAAAAAACACTCAAATTCGATTGATGTAGGCATCGTAACAAGAAATAGATCGGGGCATCTTCTTTCCCATGTCATGGTGGATCATCAGCGAGGATTAATCATCCAGCGGGGGCATCTCTCGCTGGAATTGATGTGGTGCATGAAGCTTGGTGAGTCGGCTAAAGAAAATTGGCATTCTCGCGACAATATAATTTACTATAGAAAACATATGATTTACCATAGTTAAAAATTTGACGTCAGATTTTCAATATTATTGTTGGTTTTTGGTGTTTGGTGTAGCCTTGCCTACTGTGAGCATCGGCAGAGTTGTCAATGTTTTATTAGCTTTCCAGGGTTTTGCCACTTCTCACAAGAAATAAAGTGTGTTTCTCAATGCTCCTGCCAGCTCCTCAGAAAAAACTAAAAAAATCACTGGAAAATACTCCTTTCGGTCATTTTTACTAGACAAACTTTATAAAGTTTGATCATATTTGTATAAGAAAACATCAACATCTATAATATTAAACCTATATAATATAAAAATTAAATTCATGACGCATCTAATGATATTGGTCCAGAGTACTCTGGAACGAGCGAGTATAATTGTAATGGTGCCGACAAATATACTAGGACCAATGTCGTAAAGTCAGCAGAAAAGAAAAGGACAACCTATTAGCATCATTTTTATTTGATTAATAGATTGGCCTAAAAAGGAGTTGAATGCAGGCGGTGCGAGATCTGCGGCGAGAACGCGGCTAACATCACTGGATGGGGCGGCGGCGGCAAGGAGTTCATGCGACAGTGGCATGGGATAGCGAGCGTGGATGGAGGAGGCTCATCCAAGGCCAGGGGTCTCTGCACCTGCAGAACCCAGTCATTCTGCAATTTCTTGCTTGCGTGTTTGATCATTGTATTAATCTCGTCGTGGTTCTTCCATAATCGTATGGTTTGAGATGTTTGAAGCCTCGAAATTGTATCACATACTACTACAGCGTTGCATATCTCTTGCGTGACGGAACTGGAGGAAGGACTTTAATTGAGATCTTTATTTAGCGATGCCGGGAATTACATGGCTGGCTATCAAAAGGTAGGATAGTAAGAGCAAACATACTCCGTCCTTTAAAGAGTGTACTTCCAACTTTTTTAAAATCAATATGTGAATGTTGAAAGTACACTTCAAGAAAGTTGGAAGTATACTCTTTAAAGGACGGAGGGAGTATGGAACAGCTACCACGTGACACATGTGATAAGCAATCCAAACAATTCAAAAAAATATATATGAAACAGCCAATCGCGGACAGTGACCGACCAGCACTCAAATATTGAATTCTACAACTACCTTTTTTTAAAAAACATTAAATCCATATAATTACATGCAGATAAAACCTAATTTAAATCTTCGCCAGCGCTCGTCCAGCTCCACGGCCGTGTCCATGTCTAATGGAGCCCCTCGGAGTGAAGATGCAGTCAGCGGCGAGGTATAGCAGGGCGTGGGACATGGACCAGCTCATGGACTTGAGGCATCATCATCTTTCATGTCTTACTCTTCCTCGTTAAGAGTCCATGGCCACAACGTCGACGATCGATGTGAGATCGATAATGGATGTCTGGCCGACATGCGACTCCGCAGCGTCGTCGCATACGCACCACCTTAGGGTTTGTGCCGCTATCCCAGTGTTCGGATGTCAGACGGGCCGCACCGCATCCGGTCAGGTGGTACATCTCCCACCACGAGCCCCCGGCAGATGCACGGGAACGAGTCCGTCCATGATCATGCGCACTTAACCACCATATCCTCCACGAGACCAAGTGATAAGGCCATAGTCGCGAAGAGCGGGGCAGGGGGGAGGAAAATGAAGTGGCCAAGGTTTGGTTCGGAGCACGAATGAGGATAAATTTACATGGAGTCAGACGGCATAGTGGGTCAAATCCAAGGGCTCCCTGCTAGATCCAACAGGAGGCGTCCGGGTAGGACTTGCGAGTAAGCCCTGGCATTTTCTCCGGGCTGCGTTTCAAGCATCCGGTTGAGTAGCAATTTTCCATCCGGGCAGAATGTACTTCAAGTCAAGAACAGTATGGTAATCTGAACGACAACGAGACAGAAAGCATCTCTAGGCAGTTGTTAGACTGTTTTTGCTGCCTAAATGAGAGAATGAAAGACAATAGCAGAAAAAAAGTTGATGAAATGTTCAACTTCAAATATGAAACCATGAAAAGATTTGATGGAATTATAGATGCAGGTCAGCCCAACAGACAAGGCAAAATTGATAGTGCAACTTTGTATCCAATAAACATACGATTCCATGATCCAGATTAAGCTTGACTGACTTAAGCTCTAACGACAACTCAATCACTTGAAAGGTTACTAGCTAGCGTGGGACTTGTTCAGGATGACACCCTCATACTTGACCTGGAACCACTTCATGGCGTCTTCCTTGGTTACCCTTTGGTGAATCCCAACACGGGCCTTGCATCGGCGCCGGCGGGAGACACGGTATCCAGCTCGCTCCAGAACAACGAAGAAGTCCATACCATATATGCCAGTAGATGGGTCATACCTGAGAATTAATCCAGTAAGTTTGAAGTATGTAAGCAATAGGATATCAATAGTACTAGCATGCAAAAAGTAGTTAAGAGAGGAAGGCAAAACACTTTTATACAAACCTACCGGACAACATACAGGTATAACTGGTACAACTGAACAAGACAAGACATTAAAGATAAAATTCGATTTCTTTACTTGAAAAGGACAGACAAAATATACCAGACCTTTCTGCACTGGAAGCAAAAAATATCAATTGCAGCAACATGCATTAGCATGTACAAGAATTCAAGAAACTTGACTTCTCGGTTATGAAGAGAGATTTGTTTATGAAACTTAATAACTGAGAAACACATTGTCCAACATATTAGGAACAATGCTTCATATCCATCACAGAAAAATAATTTCAGACTGGGGCAACACTTACTAAAGTGACTTGCAATGATAAACAAAAACATATGCAGCAATAGCAATGCATACTAAAGTATTTATCATTATTATGTATTGCAAACTTTTAAAGACTGCATTACAAAATCTTTGTGATGAAAAAAGTTCCACCATTTTGCGTTAAGATTATGACAACATGCACATCAGGATTCCGCTGTGATACTTGCAAAATGTGGGTATGTCACAAAAAACTTTATGTTGCAAAACCAATCTCACAATCAAGTTATCAAGTGAACCAAATTTACAGTCCTAAGTATATACATAATTCATATATATATAACGCAAGCAGAACAGAGTACAGGAAAGGTTATCTTACTTCATGCCAAGATCAATGTGCTCCTGAATACCAAACCCAAAGCAACCAGTGTCACTGAAGTTCCTCCTCAGGAGCTCGTACTCCTTCACCTTCAGCCCACTCTCGAGAAGCTGCATTGCCTTCTCACCCCTGATTGTCACGTAGCAGGCAATCTTCTCATTACGCCGAATGCCAAAAGACCTGACAGTGTACCTCGCTGCAAGGATAAAACCGCCATGACCATAAGAACCACTGGATGTTGAAATCAGTCCAGAATCATAGAGCAAACATTAGCTTCTGGACAATATCTTACCCTTGGAGAAAACTGGCGACTGCCCGCTCAGCTGCTCCAACACCTGATGAGTAAATTCGAATAAATTAACCTCGCATCTCAAAATTTATTATTAAGAAAACTAGCCGTGCAAGCACACATAAGACGAACACCGTAGAGCACTATGGGATAAGTTTCATTTGGAGCGGGTCGCGCAATTGCAGATCTATGACCACACGCACTAAAACAATATCAGATACAGCAAAGGATTTTAATTATTCTTTTGTCGAGGAGACCGTGTTGGGATGGATGGGTCGCGGATCTATGGTACCTTGGCAGCTCGAGTGAGGCGATCGCCGCTCTCGCCGACGGAGATGTTGAGGACGAGCTTCTGCACCTTGATCTCCCGCATCGTGTTCAACTGCTTCTTCTCCGTCGACTGCGAGAGACAATCGCGTAAGAACATCGGGACACACAAGAAATGCCAAGCGTTGGCATCGCGGTAGGGGTACGAAAGCTAACCATGGTGATCTGACCGATGAGGTCGCCGGTGGAGAGGAAGCGGAAGACGGTAGGGTTTAGCTGGTTCTGGGTGTGGCTGCGGCGGCGGAAACCCTAGAAATCTCCCGGCCTTATATAGGGGTTGCTGGAGGTTGCCGAGCGACGATTTGGCAAAATGGCGTGGGGGACTTGGAGCGGTCCGATCAACGGATGGACGGCTAGGATATTCAGGTCGGCTCATGCTTTCTTACTAGCTGGGCTGTTGACGTTCTCCGGCCCAGCCGGATGGCTACCTGGACCGGACTCTCGGCCATCATACTCGATCCAACCAAACTAGACATTTTGCCCTCAAAAAAAAAAACTAGACATTCTAGGGCGTTTTCTCAAAAGAAAAAAACATTATAGGGCGATGTTTCTCTTAAAAATATTAATTCTGGAGCAATCTAAAAAATGACCATACCTTTCAATAAAAGAAAGATTACACATTTCAGAAAAAAAAAGATTATGTCGACTATGTGGCGGGAGAAACCACCAGGTTTTATTCTAGCGCTTTTGGCAAACGATACAACTATTTTTTTTTGACATGAAACACTCGTATTCCATTAAGACACGGCTAAATCGCGGTGCGCATAGGAGAGTCCACTTTTACTAGAGCTCAGCCATTGGCATCGTACGAAGGCTTGAGGTTGTTCTAAGGCGCACTGGGCGGTGGCGATCTAGGGTTGGACCGCCCCGCCGTCGGTAGCGGTGGCCGCTTTCTTTGAGAGTGACGGTTATTCCGAGTCGATCGATCAGTTGACAATGGCCCGGATCAGGTTCACGTGTACGTACGTGTGCTAGTGCGTGCACCAGTGCTCTTACTAGAGAATCAATCCAGTTACTTGTGTGATTGCTAACTTCGCACGTATGTTGCTGCGCTCGTGAAGCCTGATTGATGTTCTGACGAGGTGATTTCTCTTCAGACTTGTTGTCCCCTAGCAAGAATAAGCTAGGGTTTGCTGTCCTCTGGCGGCTCCTGTCGTCTAGAGTTTTTTTTCTTCGTCGTTCCTCGTTGTTCCGATCGCCGACGACAATGAAAGTTCTTTCCTGGAACTGCCGTGGCATGCTCTCAACGATGGCAGTACGTGAGGTGTTGGATCTTTAAGGGAAGGGTCAAAGCAGATGTGATTTTTTTGTCTGGGTCTGATTTGGATAAAGTTAAAGCAATCGAGTTGACGATTAAATTAGGGTTTATTTCCTTCATGTTATTGAAAGCGATGGTCGCTCTGGTGGTCTTGTTCTTTATTACAATCAATCTAATGAAGTGGTGTTGGGCTACTCTTCCCCCAACTTTATTGATGGGTTTGTGATGGATGGGATAATGTAGCATGGAGAACCAAACTTGACCTTAAGCATTAGTTTTGGAATCTTCATAACAATTCTACACGGGCTTGGATGATCATAGGTGATTTCAATGAATTTTTTGTTGCAAGTGAGAAGGAAGGATGTAACGTGAGGCCACCATAGTATATGCAAAATTTCAAAGATTGTCTGGAAGAATGTGGCCTACAAGAAATAATGTAGTGGGAGATACCTTCACCTCGAGTCGAGGTATGATCAAAGAACGGTTGGACCAGGGCAATATGCAACGAAGCATGGTCAGATAATTCCCATTTGTGTCGATAGTGCATGAACATCACATTCACTCAGATCACAAGCCCCCTTTGCTAGATAAGAATTATTTTGAACCAGCCATGACACAACAACCAAAGGGGGGACGCCAATTCGAAGCACACTGATTGAACGTTGATACAATGGATGAAATCGTCAAGACTGTGTGGCGGTGGTCGCAGCTAGCTAACGCCGGATCGTCACTGGAAACTCTTACAAAAGCTGTAAAAGATGATCTTTTTCAGTGGGACGGGGATGTTCTCACGGGCCCCAAGAGAAGGATCATAATCGTAGGAAAAAGGTGGAAAAACTGCGAAGAGGACATATGATAGCGGAAAACCGACAGAAAATGTAAGAGTTGCAAATTCTGATTGAAAATCTACTTAACCAGGAGGAATTATTTTGGTTGCAATGAGCAAGGGCGAATTGGTTACTTCATGGGGACAAAAACACATCAATTTTTCACATACCGTTGTCAGCACGTAAAAGAGAGAAATTGCATCAAATGCCTATTAGATTCTACAGGGGGTGGAAAGATGATATAAATGATCTGAACTCCATCATCATGGGATACTTTTATGAATTATTTAGCTCATAGGTGTGCGCGCTGTTGGGGAACGCAATATTTCAAAAAAGATCCTACGATCACGCAAGATCTACCTACGAGAAGCATAGCAACGAGACGGGAGAGTGTGTCCACATACCCTCGTAGACCGAAAGCGGAAGTGTTTAGTAACGCGGTTGATGTAGTCGAACGTCTTCGCGATCCAACCGATCCAAGTACCGAACGTACGACACCTCCGCGATCCGCACACGTTCAGCTCGATGACGTTCCTCGAGCTCTTGATCCAGTTGAGGACGAGGGAGAGTTCCGTCAACACGACGTCGTGGCGACGGTGATGATGAAGTTACCGGCACAGGGCTTCTCCAAAGCACTACGACGATATGACCGAGGTGTTGAACTGTGGATGGGGGCACCGCACACGGCTAAGAGATTGTCGGTTGAGCCTTTGGGGTGCCCCTTTGCCCCCGTATATAAAGGAGGGGAGGAGGAGGCCGGCCAACAAGGGGTGCGCCAGGGAGAGGGGAGTCCTACTAGGACTCTAGTCCTAGTAGGATTCGGCCCCACCCATTTTTCCTTCTACCGGAGGGGGAAAGGGGAAGGAGAGGGAGTAGGAGAAGGAAAGGGGGGTGGCGCCCCCTTCCCAAGTCCAATTCGGCCTCCGCCCTTGTGGAGGGCGCACCAGCCCCTTGTGGGCTGGTTAGCCTCCCTCCGATGGCCCATAAGGCCCATATCTTTCCTCGGGGGGTTCCGGTATCCTCTCCGGTACTCCGGTATGTACCCGATACACTCTAGAACCCTTCCGGTGTCCGAATACTACCTTCCAATATATCAATCTTTACCTCTCGACCATTTCAAGACTCCACGTAATGTCCGTGATCTCATCCGGGACTCCGAACAAACTTCGGTCATCAAATCACATAACTCATAATACAAATCGTCATCGAACGTTAAGCGTGCGGACCCTACGGGTTTGAGAACTATGTAGACATGACCGAGACACATCTCCGGTCAATAACCAATAGCGAAACCTGGATGCTCATATTGGTTCCTACATATTCTACGAAGATCTTTATCGGTCAAACCGCATAACAACATACGTTATTCCCTTTGTCATCGATATGTTACTTGCCTGAGATTCGATCGTCCGTATCCTCATACCTAGTTCAATCTTGTTACCGGCAAGTCTCTTTACTCGTTCCGTAATGCATCATCCGCAACTAACTCATTAGTCACATTACTTGCAAGGCTTATAGTGATGTGCATTACCGAGAGAGGCCAGAGATACCTCTCCGATACACAGAGTGACAAATCCTAATCTCGATCTATGCCAACTCAACAAACACCATCGGAGACACCTGTAGAGTATTAATCACCCAGTTACGTTGTGACGTTTGATAGCACACAAGGTGTTCCTCCAGTATTTGGGAGTTACTCTAGATAATTCTATGTCTACAATGCTCTGCATGGAGCTACTCTAGATAATTGCTCCCACTTTCAATATGTACCCAGATTGAGACTCAGAGTCATTCGATGTTGGGGAATGTAGTATTTCAAAAAAAATCCTACGATCATGCAAGATCTATCTAAGAGAAGCATAGCAACGAGCGGGGAGAGTGTGTCCGCGTACCCTCGTAGACCGAAAGCGGAAGTGTTAAGTAACACGGTTGATGTAGTCGAACGTCTTCGCGATCCAACCGATAATGTACGGAACGCACGGCACCTCCGCGATCTGCACATGTTCAGCTCGGTGACGTCCCTCAAACTCTAGATCCAGCTGAGGTCGAGGGAGAGTTTTGTCAGCACGACGACATGGTGACGGTGATGATGAAGTTACCGACGCAGGGCTTCGCCTAAGCACTACGACAATATGACCGAGGTGGAAATCTGTGGAGGGGGCACCACACACGACTAAGAAATCAACTTCTGTGTTTATGGGGTGCCCCCCTCCCCCGTATATAAAGGAGTGGAGGAGGGGGCCGGCCGGCCTCATGGGGTGCGCCCCAAGGGGGGAATCCTACTCCTACTAGGAGTAGGTTCCCCCTTCCCTAGTCCAACTAGGAGGGGAAGGAAAGGGAAGAGGGAGAGAGGAAAGGGGGTGGGGGCGGGCCCCCTCCCAATTCGGATTGGGCTTGGGGGCGCGCTCCTCCACTCGACTGCCTCCTCCTCTCTTCCACTAAAGCCCATGAAGGCCCATTACCCCCCAGGGGGTTCCGGTAACCCCCCTCCCCGGTACTCCGGTAAATACTCGATACACCTCGAAACCATTCTAGTGTCTGAATATAGTCATCCAATATATCAATCTTTATGTCTCGACCATTTTGGGACTCCTCGTCATGTCCATGATCTCATCCGAGACTCCGAGCTACCTTCAGTACATCAGAACACATAAACTCATAATACCGATCGTCATCGAACGTTAAGCGTGCGGACCCTACGGGTTCGAGAACTATGTAGACATGACCGAGACACATCTCCGGCCAATAACCAATAGCGGAACATGGATGCTCATATTGGCTCCTACATATTATACGAAGATCTTTATCGGTCTAACCGCATAACAACATACGTTGTTGCCTTTGTCATCGGTATGTTACTTGCCTGAGATACGATCGTCAGTATCATCATACCTAGTTCAATCTCGTTACCAGCAAGTCTCTTTACTCGTTCTGTAATGCATCATCCCGTGACTAACTCATTAGTCACATTGCTTGCAAGGCTTATAGTGATGTGCATTGCCGAGAGGGCCCAGAGATACCTCTGCGATACACGGAGTGACAAATCGTAATCTCGATCTATGCCAACCCAACAAACACCTTCGGAGACATCTGTAGAGCATCTTTATAATCACACAGTTACGTTCTGATGTTTGATAGCACACAAGGTGTTCCTCCGGTATTTGGGAGTTGCATAATCTCATAGTCAGAGGAACATGTATAAGTCATGAAGAAAGCAATATCAATAAAACTTAACAATCATAATGCTAAGCTAACGGATGGGTCTTGTCCATCACATCATTCTCTAATGATGTGATCTCGTTCATCAAATGACAACACATGTCAATGGCTAGGAAACATAACCATCTTTTATAAACAAGCTAGTCAAGTAGAGGCATACTAGGGACACTCTATTTTGTCTATGTATTCACACATGTACTAAGTTTCCGATTAATACAATTATAGCATGAATAATAAATATTTATCATGATATAAGGAAATATAAATAACAACTTTATTATTGCCTCTAGGGCATATTTCCTTCAGTCTCCCACTTGCACTAGAGTCAATAATCTAGTTCACATCGCCATGTGATTTAACACACATCTTTATGTGATTAACACCCATAGTTCACATCGACATGTGACCAACACTTAAAGGGTTTACTAGAGTTAATATTCTAGTTCACATCGCTATGTGATTAACACCCAAAGAGTACTTAGGTGTGATCATGTTTTGTTTATGAGAGAAGCTTAGTCAATGTGTCTGTCACATTCAGAGCTATATGTATTTTGCAAAATTTCTATGTCTACAATGCTCTGCATGGAGCTACTCTAGCTAATTGTTCCCACTTTCAATATATATCCAGATTGAGACTCAGAGTCATCTAGATCGGTGTAAAAGCTTGCATCAGCGTAACTCTTTATCACCTCCATAGCCGTGAAATATCTCCTTAGTCTTCTAAGGATAATTTTGACCACTGTTAAGTGATCCACTCCTGGATCATATCGTATCCCCTTGCCAAACTCATGGCAAGGTACACAATAGGTTTGGTACGCAGCATAGCATACTTTATAGAACCTATGGCCGAGGCATAGGGAATGACTTTCATTCTCTTTCTATTTTATGCCGTGGTCGTGTTTTGAGTCTTACTCATCTTTACACCTTGCAATACAGGCAAGAACTCCTTCTTTGACTGTTCCATTTTAAACTACTTCAAAAATCTTGTCAAGGTATGTAATCATTGAAAAATCTTATCAAGCGTCTTGGTCTATCTCTATAGATCTTGATGCCCAATATGTAAGTAGCTTCACCGAGGTCTTTCTTTGAAAAACTCCTTTCAAACAATCCTTTGCTTTACAGAAAATTCTACATCATTTCTGATCAACAATATGTCATTCACATATACTTATCAGAAAGGTTGTAGTGCTCCCACTCACTTTCTTGTAAATACAGGCTTCACCGCAAGTTTGTATAAAACTATATGCTTTGATCAACTTATCAAAGCGTATATTCCAACTCCTAGATGCTTGCACCAGTCCATAGATGGATCGCTGGAGCTTGCACATTTTGTTAGCACCTTTAGCATTGACAAAACCTTCTGGTTGCATCATATACAACTCTTCTTTAATAAATCCATTAAGGAATGTAGTTTTGATATCCATTTCCCAGATTTCATAAAATGCGACAATTGCTAACATGATTCGGACAGACTTAAGCATCGAGACGAGTGAGAAAACCTTATCGTAGTCAACACATTGAACTTGTCAAAAACCTTTTTGCGACAATTCGAGCTTTGTAGATAGTAACACTACTATCAGCGTCCGTCTTCCTCTTAAAGATCCATTTATTTTCTATGGTTTTCCGATCATCGGGGAAATCCATCAAAGTCCACACTTTGTTTTCATACATGGATCCCATCTCATATTTCGTGGCCTCAAGCCATTTCGCGGAATCTGGGCTCATCATCGCTTCCTCATAGTTCATAAGTTCATCATGGTCTAGTAACATGACTTCCAGAACGGGATTACCGTACCACTCTGTTGCGGATAGTGCTCTGGTTGACCTACGAAGTTCTGTAGTAACTTGATCCAAAGTTTCATGATCATCATCATTAACTTCCTCACTAAGTGGTGTAGGAATCACTGGAACTGATTTCTGTGATGACCTACTTTCCAATTCGGGAGAAGGTACAATTACCTCATCAAGTTCTACTTTTCCTCCCACTCACTTCTTTCGAGAGAAACTCCTTCTCTAGAAAGGATCCATTCTTAGCAACAAAGATCTTGCCTTCGGATCTATGATAGAAGGTGTACCCAACAGTTTCTTTTGGGTATCCTATGAAGACGCACTTCTCTGATTTGGGTTCGAGCTTACCAAGCTGAAGTTTTTTCACATAAGCATCACAACCCCAAACATTAAGAAACGACAACTTAGGTTTCATGCCAAACCACAGTTCATACGGTGTCGTCTCAACGGATTTAGATGGTGCCCTATTTAACGTGAATGCAACTGTCTCTAATGCATAACCCCAAAACAATAGTGGTAAATCGGTAAGAGACATCATAGATCGTACCATATCTAATAAAGTACGGTTATGACGTTAGGGCACACCATTACGCTGTGGTGTTCCAGGTGGCGTGAGTTGCGAAAATATTTCACATTGTTTCAAATGAAGACCAAACTCATAACTCAAATATTCGCATCCACGATCAGATCGTAGAAACTTTATTTTCTTGTTACGATGATTTTCCACTTCACTCTTAAATTCTTTGAACTTTTCAAATGTTTCAGACTTTATGTTTCATTAAGTAGATATACCCATATCTGCTCAAATCATATGTGAAGGTTAGAAAATAACGATACCCGCCGCGAGCCTCAACACTCATCGGACCGCATACATCAGTATGTATTATTTCCAACAAGTCTGTTGCTCGCTCCATTGTTCCGGAGAACGAAGTCTTAGTCATCTTGCCCATGAGGCATGGTTCGCAAGCATCAAGTGAATCATAATCAAGTGATTCCAAAAGCCCATCAGCATGGAGTTTCTTCATGCGCTTTACACCAATATGACCTAAACGGCAGTGCCACAAATATGTTGCACTATCATTATCAACTTTGCATCTTTTGGCATCAATATTATAAATATGTGTATCATTACGATCGAGATTCAATAAACCATTAAGTGTATGACCATATAAGGTTTTATTCATGTAAACAGAACAACAATTATTCTTTGACTTAAATGAATAACAGTATTGCAATAAACATGATCCAATCATATTCATGCTTAATGCAAACACCTAATAACATTTATTTTAGCTTCAACACTAATCCCGAAGGTAAAGGGAGTGTGCGATGGTGATCTTATCAACCTTGGAATCACTTCCAACACACATCATCACCTCGCCCTTAACTAGTCTCTGTTTATTTTGCAACCCCCGTTTCGAGTTACTACTCTTAGCAACTAAACCAATATCAAATACTGAGGGGTTGCTATAAACACTAGTAGAGTACACATCAATAACATGTATATCAAATATACTTTTGTTCACTTTGCCATCCTTCTTATCCGCCAAGTATCTAGGGCAGTTCCACTTCCAGTGACCATTTCCTTTGCATTAGAAGCACTCAGTTCCATGCTTGGGTCTAGCTTTGGGCTTCTTCATGTTGGGGAACGTAGTAATTTCAAAAATTTCCTACGCACACGCAAGATCCATCTAGGTGATGCATAGCAATGAGAGGGGAGAGTGTTGTGTACGCACCCTCGTAGACCGAAAGCGGAAGTGTTATGACAACGTGGTTGATGTAGTCGTACGTCTTCATGATCTGACCGATCCTAGCACCGAAGGTACGGCACCTCTGCGATCTGCACACGTTTAGCTCGGTGACGTCCCACGAACTCTAGATCTAGCTGAGGTCGAGGGAGAGTTTCGTCAGCACGACGGCGTGGTGACGGTGATGATGAAGCTACCGGCGCAAGGCTTCGCCTAAGCACTGCAACGATATGACCGAGGTGGAAATCTATGGAGGGGGCACCGCACACGGCTAAACAATCAACTTGTGTCTCTATGGGGTGCCCCCCTGCCCTGTATACAAAGGAGGGGATGAGGAGGCTGGTCGGCCCTAAGGGAGCCGCCAAGGGAGGAGGAGTCCTCCTCCTAGTAGGAGTAGGACTCCCCCTTTCCTAGTCCCACTAGGAATAGAAGGAGGAGGGGAAGGAGAAAGGAAAGGGGGCCGGCCCCCTCACCCAATTCGGATTCAGATTGGGCTTGGGGGGCGCCCCTTCCTAGGCTGCCTTCTCTCCTCTCCCACTAAGGCCCATTAAGGCCCATATACTCCCTGAGGGGTTCCGGTAACCCCCGGTACTCAGGTAAATGCCCGAAGTCACCCGAAACCATTCTGATGTCCAAACATAGCCTTCCAATATATTGATCTTTATGTCTCAACCATTACGAGACTCCTCGTCATGTCCGTGATCATATTCGGGACTCCGAACTACCTTCAGTACATCAAAACTCATAAACTCATAATACCGATCATCACCGAACGTTAAGCGTACGGACCCTACGGGTTCGAGAACTATGTAGACATGACCGAGACTCGTCTCCGGTCAATAACCAATAGCAGAACCTGGATGCTCATATTGGTTCCTACATATTCTACGATGATCTTTATCGGTCAAACCGCATAACAACATGCGTTGTTCCCTTTGTCATCGGTATGTTACTTGCCCGAGATTCGATCGTCGGTATCTCAATACCTAGTTCAATCTCGTTACCGGCAAGTCTCTTTACTTGTTCTGTAATGCAACATCCCGTAAATAACTCATTAGTAACATTGCTTGCAAGGCTTATAGTGATGTGCATTATCGAGAGGGCCCAAAGATACCTCTCCGACAATCGGAGTGACAAATCCTAATCTCGATCTATGCCAACTCAACAAACACCATCGGAGACACCTGTAGAGCATGTTTATAATCACCCAGTTATGTTGTGACGTTTGATAGCACACTAAGTGTTCCTCCGGTATTCGGGAATTGCATAATCTCAAAGTCATAGGAACATGTCTAAGTTATGAAGAAAGCAATAGCAATAAACTAAATGATCATAGTGCTAAGCTAACGGATGGGTCAAGTCAATCACATCATTCGCTAATGATGTGATCCCGTTGATCAAATGACAACTCATGTCTATGGCTAGGAAACTTAACCATCTTTGATTAACGAGCTAGTAAAGTAGAGGCATACTAGTGACATTCTGTTTGTCTATGTATTCACACATGTACTAAGTTTTCGGTTAATACAATTCTAGCATGAATAATAAACATTTATCATGATAGAAGGAAATATAAACAACAACTTTATTATTGCATCTAGGGCATATTTCCTTCAGTCTCCCACTTGCACTAGAGTTAATAATCTAGTTCACATCGCCATGTGATTTAACACCAATAGTTCACATCACCATGTGATTAGTTCTCATCGCCATGTGCCTAATACCCAAAGGGTTTTACTAGATTCATTAATCTAGTTCACATCGCTATGTGATTAACACCCAAAGAGTACTAAGGTGTGATCATGTTTTGCTTGTGAGAGAAGCTTAGCCAATGGGTTTGTCACATTCAGAACCGTATGTATTTTGCAAATTTCTATGTCTACAATGCTCTGCACGGAGCTACTCTAGCTAATTGCTCCCACTTTCAATATGTATCCAGATTGAGACTTAGAGTCATCCAGATCTATGTCAAAGTTTGCATCGGCGTAAGTCTTTACGACGAACTCTTTATCACCTCCATAACCGATAAATATCTCCTTATTTCACTAAGGATAATTTTGACCACTGTCCAGCGATCCACTCCTGGATCACTATTGTACCCTCTTGCCAAACATATGGTGAGGTTCACAATAGGTCTGGCACACAACATGGCATACTTTATAGAACCTATGACTGAGGCATAGGGAATGAATTTTCATTCTCTTTCTATTTTCTGTAGTGGTCGTTTATTGAGTCTAACTCAACTTCACACCTTGCAACACATGCAAGAACTCCTTCTTTGACTGTTCCATTTTGAACTACTTCAAAATCTTGTCAAGGTATGTACTCATTGAAAAAAAACATATCAAGCGTCTTGATCTATCTCTATAGATCTTGATGCTCAAGATGTAAGTAGCTTCACTGAGGTCTTTCTTTTAAAAACTCCTTTCAAGTATCCATTTATGCTATCCAGAAAAATTGTACATCAATTCCGATCAATAATATGTCATTCACATATACTTATCAAAAAGGCTATAGTGCTCCCACTCACTTTCTTGTAAATACAGGCTTCACCACAAGTCTGTATAAGACTATATGCTTTGATCAACTCATCAAAGCGTATATTCCAACTCCGAGATACTTGCACCAGTCCATAGATGGATTGATGGAGCTTGCACATTTTGTTAGCATCTTTAGGATCGACAAAACCTTCTGGTTGTATCATATACAACTCTTCTTTAAGAAATCCATTAAGGAGTGCAGTTTGACATCCATTTGCCAGATTTCATAAAATGCGGCAATTGCTAACATGATTCGGACAGACTTAAGCATCGATACGAGTGAGAAAATCTTATCGTATTCAACACTTTGAACTTGTCAAAAACCTTTTTTGACAATTCGAGCTTTATAGATAGTAACACTACTATCAACGTCCGTCTTCCTCTTGAAGATCCATTTATTCTCAATGGCTCGCTGATCATCGGGCAAGTCAATCAAAGTCCATACATTGTTCTCATACATTGACCCCATCTCAGATTTCATGGCCTCAAGCCATTTCATGGAATCTGGGCTCATCATCGCTTCCTCATAGTTTGTAAGTTCGTCATGGTCTAGTAACATGCCTTCCAGTATAGTATTACCGTACCACTCTGGTGCGGACCGTACTCTGGTTGACCTACGAGGTTCGGTAGTAACTTGATCTGAAGTTTCATGATCATCATCATTAGCTTCCTCACTAATTAGTGTAGGAGTCACTAGAACCGATTTCTGTGATGAACTGCTTTCAATTTCGGGAGAAGGTACAACTACCTCATCAAGTTCTACTTTCCTCCCATTCACTTCTTTCAAGAGAAACTCCTTCTCTAGAAAGGATCCATTTCTTAGCAATGAATATCTTGCCTTCGGATCTGTGATAGAAGGTGTACCCAACAGTCTCCTTTGGGTATCCTATGAAGACACATTTCTCCGATTTGGGTTCGAGCTTATCAGGTTGAAGCTTTTTCACATAAGCATCGCAACCCCAAACTTTAAGAAACGACAACTTGGGTTTCTTGCCAAACCACAGTTCATATGGTGTCGTCTCAACGGATTTAGATGGTGCCCTATTTAACGTGAATGCAGCTGTCTCTAATGCATAACCCCAAAACGGTAGTGGTAAATCGGTAAGATACATCATAGATCGGACCATATCTAATAAAGTATGATTACGACGTTCGGACACACCATTACGCTGTGGTGATCCGGGTGGCGTGAGTTGTGAAACTATTCCACATTGTTTCAAATGAAGACCAAACTCGTAACTCAAATATTCTCCTCCACGATCAGATCATAGAAATTTTATTTTCTTGTTACGATGATTTTCCACTTCACTCTGAAATTCTTTGAACTTTTCAAATGTTTCAGACACCCACCGCGAGCATCAACACTCATCGGACCGCATACATCAGTATGTATTATTTCCAACAAGTCTGTTGCTCGCTACATTGTTCTGGAGAACAGAGTCTTAGTCATCTTGCCCATGAGGCATGGTTCGCAAGCATCAAGTGATTCATAATCTAGTGATTCCAAAAGCCCATCAGCATGGAGTTTCTTCATGCGCTTTACACCAATATGACCTAAACGGCAGTGCCACAAATATGTTGCACTATCATTATTAACTTTGCATCTTTTGGCATCAATATTATGAATATGTGTATCACTATGATCGAGTTTCAATAAACCATTTATATTAAGTGTATGACCATAGAAGGTTTTATTCATGTAAACAGAACAACAATTATTCTTTGATTTAAATGAATAACCATATTTAAATAAACATGATCCAATCATATTCATGCTCAACGCAAACACCAAATAACATTTGTTTTGGTCCAACACAAATCTCGAAGGTAGAGGGAGTGTGCGATGGTGATCTTATCAACCTTGGAATCATTTCCAACACTCATCGTCACTTTGCCCATAACTAGTCTGTGTTATTCTGCAACTCCTGTTTTTAGTTACTACTCTTAGTAACTAAACCAATATCAAATACTGAGGGGTTGCTATAAACACTAGTAAAGTACACATCAATAACATGTATATCAAATATACTTTTGTTCACTTTGCCATCGTTCTTATCCGACAAGTATCTAGGGCAGTTCCACTTCCAGTGACCATTTCCTTTGCAGTAGAAGAACTTAGTTCCAGGCTTGCGTTTAGCTTTGGGCTTCTTCATGGGAGTGGCAACTTGCTTGCCATTCTTCTTGAAGTTCCCTTTCTTCCCCTTGCCCTTTTGAAACTAGTGGTCTTGTCAACCATCAACATTTGATGCTTTTCTTGATTTCTACCTTCGTTGATTTCAGCATCACGAAGAGCTCGGGAATCGTTTTCGTCATTTCTTGCATATTATAGTTCATCACTAAGTTCTAGTAACTTGGTGATAGTGACTAGAGAACTTTGTCAATTACTATCTTATCTAGAAGTTTAACTCCCACTTGATTCAATCAATTGTAGTACTCAGACAATTTGAGCACATGCTCACTGGTTGAGCTATTCTCCTCCATCTTGTAGGAAAAGTACTTGTCAGAGGTCTCATACCTCTTGACATGGGCATGAGACTGAAATGTCAATTTCATTTCTTGGAACATCTCATATGCTCCGTGGCATTCAAAACATTTTTGAAGTCCCGCTTCTAAGCCGTAAAGCATGGTGCACTAAACTATTAAGTAGTCATCATACCGAGCTTTGTCAAACGTTCATAACATGTGCATCTGCTCCTGCAATAGGTCCATCACCTAGCGGTGCATCAAGGACGTAATTCTTCTGTGCAGCAATGAGGATAATCCTCAGATCACTGACCTAGTCCGCATCATTGTTACTATCATCTTTCAACATAGTTTTTCTCTAGGAACATATCAAAATTAAACGGGGAGCTACATCGTGAGCTATTGATCTACAACATAGTTATGCAAATACTACGAGGACTAAGTTCATGATAAATTAAAGTTATGATGAAGCTACCGGCACAGGGCTTCTGAAAGTGCAACTATCCCTAGGTGGTTTTGGTAATTCATAACAACATATAGCTCATTGAGCTAATGCTATTCCAAGACAATTATTTCAGGAAAGCTCAATGATTGGCATGGCATGGATGGTGAAAGCGGAACCCTCAAAATGCTAAGGACAAAGGATTAGCTCAAGCTCAAAAGCTCAAGACTCTTCATTTTACATTTTAGTGATCCAAGATCACATTGAGTCCATAGGAAAAGCCAATACTATCAAGGAGGGATGAGGTGTTGCTTAATGAGCCCTTTGCTTTATGTGCTTAATGATATGCTCCAAAATCCTCAGCTACTTTCCCATATCCACAAATGACCTAAACCCTAAGCCAAACTCGGTCCTACCGATTCTTTCTATCCAACGCCACCGAGTTTCATATGTCATAAGCCACTGCCAAACCCTAGCAAATCGGTTCTACCGATAGGGATCTCGGTCTCACCGAGATGGGATTGCAACCTCTCTGTTTCCTTTTCGTAACTTTTCGATCTCACCGAAAGAGCGGATCGGTCCCACCGAGATTGCAATGCAAACTCTCTGTTTCCCTTTTGTAACTTTTCGGTCTCACCGAAAGAGCAAATCGGTCCCACCGAGTTCGCCTGACCAACTCTATGGTTAGCTAATTACCAAATCGGTCTCACCGAGTTTGTGTAATCGGTCTCACCGAGATTACGCTATGCCCAAACCCTAACCATATCGGTCCTACCGAGTTGCATGTCAGTCCCACCGAAAATCTCTAACGGTCACTAGGTTTACTATTTTGGTCCGACCAAGTTTGTTGATTCGGTCCCACCGAGATTGGTAAATTGTGTGTAACGGTTGGATTTTAAGTGGAGGCTATATATACCCCTCCACCTCCTCTTCATTCGTAGAGAGAGCCATCAGAACACATCTACACTTCCAACCCATATGTTCTGAGAGAGAACCACCTACCCTTGTGTTGAGGCCAAGATATTCCATTCCTACCATATGAATCTTGATCTCTAGCCTTCCCCAAGTTGCTTTCCACTCAAATCTTCTTTCCACCAAATCCAAATCCTATGAGAGAGAGTTGAGTGTTGGGGAGACTATCATTTGAAGCACAAGAGCAAGGAGTTCATCATCAACACACTATTTGTTACTTCTTGGAGAGTGGTGTCTCCTAGATTGGCTAGGTGTCACTTGGGAGCCTCCGACAAGATTGTGGAGTTGAACCAAGGAGTTTGTAAGGGCAAGGAGATCGCCTACTTCATGAAGATCTACCGCTAGTGAGGCAAGTCCTTCGTGGGCGATGGCCATGGTGGGATAGACAAGGTTGCTTCTTCGTGGACCCTTCGTGGGTGGAGCCCTCCGTGGACTCGCGCAACCGTTACCCTTCGTGGGTTGAAGTCTCCATCAACGTGGATGTAGGATAGCACCACCTATCCGAACCACGGGAAAACATCCGTGTCTCCAATAGCATTTGAATTCTCCAAACCCTTCCCTTTACATTCTTGCAAGTTGCATGCTTTAGTTTCCGCTGCCTATATACTCTTTGCATGATTGCTTGAATCGTGTGATGATTGCTTGGCTTGTCGTAAAATTGCTAAAATCTGCCAAGAACTAAAATTGAGAAAAGGCATAGCTTTTATTTAGTCAAGTAGTCTAATCACCCCCCTCTAGACATACTTCCGATCCTACAGCTTCGCCTAAGCACTGCAACGATATGACCGAGGTGGAAATCTGTGGAGGGGTGTCGGTGTCAAAACCGGCGGATCTCGGGTAGGGGGTCCCAAACTGTGCGTCTAAGGCGGATGGTAATAGGAGGCGGGGGACACGATGTTTACCCAGGTTCGGGCACTCTCGATGGAGGCAATACCCTACTTCCTACTTGATTGATCTTGATGATATGAGTATTACAAGAGTTGATCTACCACAAGATCGTAGAGGCTAAACCCTAGAAGCTAGCCTATGGTATGATTGTTGTTGTCCCACGGACTAAACCCTCCGGTTTATATAGACACCGGAGGGGGCTAGGGTTACACAGAGTCGGTTACAAGGGAGGAGATCTACATATCCGTATTGCCAAGCTTGCCTTCCACGCCAAGGAGAGTCCCATCTGGACACGGGACGAAGTCTTCAATCTTGTATCTTCATAGTCCAATAGTCCGACTAAAGTATATATGTAGCGACCCGACCCGAATGGATCAAGTCTCTGTGCTTAAGTGTCATCCCTGGATCGGTATGCTGACACACACAGTACTCGAAGGATTTATAACAGAGGTAAATCACATGTATAAAGTAACGTAAATACTATTACCTCAATCCATATAGCGGAAGCAACAAGGTTGTGGATTCCCATCAACACCAACGGCAAAGTTGAGTGTAGAAATCGTAACCCTAATGTATCACTTACTCATCGTAAGAAACCTGCAACATGAGACGTTGCAGCCCGAAACGGGTCAGTACATTGAATGTACTGGCAAATTCACACCATAGAGAAAATGATGAACAATGGCTGTCACTACATGCATATATGGCTGGTGGAAAAGCTCTATGCTTATAATGTTTTTGCAAAAAGCCAATTTTTCCCTACTGCAAAGGAATAATTTTTATTAACTATCATGGTGGTTGTTAAACATTGAGAATGGTTGACAGCATTCTCAATCCCAATTAAAAGTAATCATTAACTCCCAACAAATTATTTAAGTAACGTGATGAGATCAACAGGATAATCCAAGAACTAGATACTCAAGATGTCCATAACCGGGGACACGGCTAATCATGATTAGTTTGTACACTCTGCAGAGGTTTGCGCACTTTTCCCCACAAGACCCGATCGCCTCCGTTGGATTTCTCGCACTACATGATGTTTGAGAAATGGATGACCGAGACATAGTCTTTCAGAAGCGCTAGCACCTTACGTTGTGATAGACCGTACCAACCTACATCCCCTACATCTGCTAGTCTACCACTGTAAGAGTTCGCACGACTTAGTCAACTATGCCAGAGCCCATAATGGCTTGTGGCTGCACACGGAAGTTTCTAGTATGAATAATCTCATGATCCCTTTGAGCCTGGGTGGCGGTCCAAAAGAAAAACAGGCAAGTCCTGGAATACCCAGGTGCCTAGACAGGCAAGTCCTGGAATACCCAGGTGCCTCAATCCACCCAGATGTGTGTTTAAGTTGCCACCTTAAGTAAACCATTAATTAACAATCTCACATCTGTCATGAAATACTCTCAAAACCCAATCCACGTCTACGAGCATAGCATGGCAATATAAGCATAACATAAAAGTAACTCCCAAGGGTTTGATAATAAACAGGTAATAGGTACTACCTCAACTACTTCCCATCCCACAATTTAATTAGATCCTAATCATGCAATGTTTGAGGATTGATCTAATGCAATAAAACTGGGTATGAAAAGTGATATGATCAAAGTGTGAACTTGCCTGCAATGTTGATGAAGATGATTCGCACTCAAAACTCTTGATAGCTCTACTCGTCACACTCCGGTCAATCTATCGTAATCAAGCAATGGTAACCACACATAAGCAATCACTCAAAAGACCAGAAAGATCGAAGAAGACGATTCAGAAAACATCAAAACCAAGCAAATAACTCTTGCAGCATAAAACAATTTCTAACAGTACCAAATTTATGTGAATTTGGCCTTATCAGAAAGTTTAGGTCACGGGCTTTAATTTGCAAAAAGAATCAACTCAAACGGAGCTACGAAACTCAAGTTATGATCAAACGAAGTTTGAATACAAATCTAATCTAATTCAAATTTTAAACTTTTCAAAAACATGTTTAAGTTGTTTTACTGGATAGAGGGGATCATAATGAAGACGTGGGCGTTGGTTTCGTTGAATTTGGATAAACGAGTAAATAGTTGTAGTCGTTTGAAAATCAGGGACTAATCTGTGAAGAAAATATTCACAAACGGGTCCCTGGCGGAAAATAATAATAAAAAGAAAAGAACAAAAATCTACTGTACGAACGTTCACTACGAAAACCTAACGAACGGATTTGTTCGCTCTAGAGGCTAGACCAGCGAGCGTGCTCTAAATAATTAGACAAAATAAAAAAACGGGTTTTAGTGAAAATCGAGAAAAACCAATCGGACCGGGGCGACGGTTTTTATTACCGGTTCGGCGTTTTCTGACGTAAACCGGCGACGACGGTTTTCCGGCGGCAGCGGCGGATCGGCGAGCTCCGGCGGGCGGCGCGGCGGATCGGCGAGCTCCGGCGGGCGGCGCGGCGGCGAGGTGCGGCTCTGGCGGGGCGAGGTGCAACAACAGCTAGCGGCACGGGGCGGCGGCGAGAGGCACGGGACGGCGAGGCGGCGAAGTGCTGCGGCGGCGGCAGTGAGATGCGGCGGCGGCGCGAGAGCGGGACGAGGAGAGAGAGGCGGCGGGGCTCCGCTTAAAAGCAGGGAAGGGCGGCTCGAGTGCGTGGAGGAGGGGGCAAGGAAGGAGGAGTCCGGGCGGACTCCGGCGGCGGCGCTCCCGTGCGGGAGTCGGTCTCCTGCGGGAGATCGGGGATGGGCGCGGAGGTGGGCTGGGCCGTGGCCTGGCCTGGGAGCTGGGCCGGCCCAGTGGGCAGAGGGAAAAGTTTCCCTTTTTCTTTAAACATTTTCTCAGACAAATAAAACAACTAAATAAAATATTATATAGGCATATAATATATCAAAAATTTTAGAAAAAGATTTTCTACAAGGTGAACATTTTTGTAGCATTAAATAAAATACACACAAATTCTAATAATTCAAACAGTGCTAGTGGTCTAATAAAATCCAACAAAAAACATTTTTAAAATACCAAAATGACTTCAAATTTATTTATTTCCAATTTTCTGTTGTAGGGAATCATGTTATCCTAATTTCCATGTATTTTATTTTTGGAGAAAAATAAATTGAATAAAACTCAAATAACTCCAAGTTGAAAATAAATTCAAAAGAACTTTGAATTTAATTCTTTGAAACTCCCAACTCATATTTCATATATTTTGAAGAAGTCATATTATCTTCTCTCGTGAAAATCATTGAGTTGCATAAAGTTTCAAATTGGAAATATTTTCAATTGGAATTCAAATATTTTTCAAACACCCTTTTCATTTATTTAAATGGAAGAAGTCATGTCATCTTCTCTCTAGGGTTTTGTATTTGAAAATAATTTGAATTCACGAAGATCATAAAAGCAAAAATGAAAGTTTGGGAAAGTCCTTTTATTCCCTCTAATTTAACTTTCAAAAGTTTCGAATTTCACTCAATCAATCACACAACAAGTCAAACAGTCGGTCAATTCTATCTATTTATTATAACATTCCAAAATTTAGAATTTTGGGATGTTACAAACCTACCACCCTTAAAATGAATCTCGTCCTCGAGATTCGGAGAGGCTAGAAAGAAATAGGTTAGGTTTTGGGGGTCTTCTGAAAATCCATTGATCATCACAAGGGTCTGGGGTGCTACCACCCTTAGAAACATTGTTACGGTCCCATCAAAACTCATATACTCCATCCTTATTCTTGACGGGGTCGGTCTTCTCAAATCTTCAGTATAATTCCTTCTCGGGCTCTTACGGTAGTGGCATAACCTTTACCATAATTCTTCTGTCCTTTCATCTTGGTAAGGTTCTACCATGACTGGGTCTTCTTAGCGGACGGATCTGGCACCAATACTAAACAACTATCGATATCTCATGGTGGTCAACAATTTATGGTTTCTCCTGTAAGAAATGGGTCTGGGCTTCATTCTCACCGTATAACCTACGATCGGCAACAGCTGCCGTGTACAGGGAGAAAAATACCTATACCATTCTAAGGTTTAAACAAGGTTTAATATCGTCGTCTCTCTACTATAGGTAAGTCACTCAGATTTACCATCCCACATAGCAAGGCGAATAATAAGAGTAAGTCGGTATGGTGATCAATCCATCCCGCACCCAAATCATTACCTTGTATATGGTTTAGCGAATCTCGCATTCTAACACTCGGTCATCCTCACACTGCAAGACAAACAAACATCTATCATTCCTTCACAACTCTCAGGTTTGCGTTACTCCTATAAGATCGTCTATCGATAAACTCGTAACTTCTTCCAGGTTTTTTCCTTCAGCAAGAATGTGCTTGCTTCTTGGCAGGTCCTGTGGCCTGTGGGTTATGGCCCATCTCATCACTTGCAAACCTTGAACTCATCATCGGGGCAACTGATCATTATTCCAACATCCAACTTCCATAGCGTACTTAAATCCATCCAATTGTACTGTCCTTCTTACTTCTGTTGGTGCCAAACTAAAACGTGATTACTCAAACTCATCATGGAGTTTCCATTGATCCATATTTCCAACATCATACCTCCTTCATATCCAACAGTAATTCATCCCTTCATCCTCGTGGGATATCCCACATACTGAGAAAAAAAACTTATACTTGTGAAACATCATTATCCTTTCCAGGGTTAGGCATCCTTATAGGGGAATGTCAACCATCTCTGCATGGCACTTCTTCAACGGAGAAACGTGAAACACATCATGAACTCCTGACAGTTCTTCGGGTAATTCCAATTTGTAGGCCACTTCTCCCATACGCTCCAAAACTCCGTATGGTCCTACAAATATTGGGGCTAACTTTCCCTTAACCCCAAATCGTTTAATTCCTTGCAAAGGGGACACACGAAGACATGCTCTGTCTCCAATTTCATAGACTACCTCCTTGCGTTTCTGAGTCTGCATAACTCTTCTGCCTGGACTGAGCTACGTTCAGTCTATCTCAAATCAACTTAACATTCTCTTCTGACTCCTTGATCACATTTGGTCCAAACAACTGACGGTCTCCAACTTCAACCCACACACTCTTGGGGTATCAAACATATCGAGACATAACTCGTATTCATTCTGTCCGAAATCGACTCAGTGGGGTATCCTTATCTTTTCCAGGGGTCAACGGTTCTTACAGGGTACTACTACCCTTAAAATACTCCAATATTCCATAGACCATATTTCTCATTGAAGGAAATATGCCCTAGAGGCAATAATAAAGTTATTATTTATTTCCTTATATCATGATAAAGGTTTATTATTCATGCTAGAATTGTATTAACCGAAAACATAATGCATGTGTGAATACATAGACAAACAGAGTGTCACTAGTATGCCTCTACTAGACTAGCTCGTTAATCAAAGATGGTTATGTTTCCTAACCATGAACAAAGAGTTGTTATTTGATTAACGAGGTCACATCATTGGTTGAATGATCTGATTGACATGACCCATTATATTAGCTTAGCACCCGATCGTTTAGTATGTTGCTATTGCTTTATTCATGACTTATACATGTTCCTATGACTATGAGATTATGCAACTCCCGTTTGCCAGAGGAACACTTTGGGTACTACCAAACGTCACAACATAACTGGGTGATTATAAAGGAGTATTACAGGTGTCTCCAATGGTAGATGTTGGGTTGGCGTATTTCGAGATTAGGATTTGTCACTCCGATTGTCGGAGAGGTATCTCTGGGCCCTCTCGGTAATGCACATCACTTAAGCCTTGCAAGCATTGCAACTAATGAGTTAGTTGCGTGATGATGTATTACAGAACGAGTAAAGAGACTTGCCGGTAACGAGATTGAACTAAGTATTGGATACTGACGATCGAATCTCGGACAAGTAACATACCGATGACAAAGGGAACAACGTATGTTGTTATGCGGTCTGACCGATAAAGATCTTCGTAGAATAAGTAGGAGCCAATATGGGCATCCAGGTCCCGCTATTGGTTATTGACCGGAGACGTGTCTCGGTCATGTCTACATTGTTCTCGAACCGTTGGGTCCGCACGCTTAACGTTACGATGACAGTTATTATGAGTTTATGCATTTTGATGTACCGAAGGAGTTCGGAGTCCCGGATGTGATCACGGACATGACGAGGAGTCTCGAAATGGTCGAGACATAAAGATTGATATATTGGAAGCCTATGTTTGGACATCGGAAGTGTTCCAGGTGAAATCAGGATTTTACCGGAATACCGGGTGGGTTACCGGAACCCCCCGGGAGCGATATGGGCCTTAATGGGCCTTAGTGGAAAGGAGAAAGGGGCAGCCCTAGTGGCCGCGCGCCTCCCCCCTTCCCTAGTCCTGTTAGGACTAGGAGAAGGTGGCCGGCCCCCCTCTCTCTCTTCCCCCCCCCCTTGAGGAATCCTATTCCAACTAGGATTGGGGGGGGGGAATCCTACTCCCGGAGGGAGTAGGACTCCCTGGCGCGCCACCCCTTGGCCGGCCAGCCCCTCCCCCTTGGCTCCTTTATATACGGGGGAAGGGGAGCACCCTAGTACACACAAGTTGATCTACGGATCGTTCCTTAGCCGTGTGCGGTGCCCCCTTCCACCAAATTTCACCTCGGTCATATCGTTGCAGTGCTTAGGCGAAGCCCTGCGCCGGTAACACATCAAGATCGTCACCACGCCGTCGTGCTGACGGAACTCTTCCCCGACGCTTTGCTGGATCGGAGCCCGGGGATCGTCATCGAGCTGAACGTGTGCCAAGAACTCGGAGGTGCCGGAGTAACGGTGCTGTGATCGGTCGGATCGTGAGGAGAACGTACGACTACTTCCTCTACGTTGAGTCAACGCTTCCGCTTCAGTCTACAAGGGTATGTAGACAACACTCTCCCCTCTCGTTGCTATGCATCACCATGATCTTGCGTGTGCGTAGGAATTTTTTTGAAATTACTACGTTCCCCAACAGTGGCATCCGAGCCTAGGTTTTTATGGTTTGATGTTATTTGCACGAGTAGAACACAAGTAAGTTGTGGACGATACAAGTCATACTGCCTACCAGCATGTCATACTTTGGTTCAGCGGTATTGTTGGACGAGACGATCCGGACCAACCTTACGCGTACGCTTACGCGAGACCGGTTCCCTCGACGTGCTTTGCACATAGATGGCTTGTGGAAGACTGTCTCTCCAACTTTAGTTGAACCGAGTGTGGCTACGCCCGGTCCTTGAGAAGGTTAAAACGGAGTCTATTTGACAAACTATCGTTGTGGTTTTGATGCGTAGGTAAGATGAGTTCTTGCTTAAGCCCGTAGCAGCCACGTAAAACTTGCAACAACAAAGTAGAGGACGTCTAACTTGTTTTTGCAGGGCATGTTGTGATGTGATATGGTCAAGACATGATGCTAAATTTTATTGTATGAGATGATCATGTTTTGTAATCGAGTTATCGGCAACTGGCAGGAGCCATATGGTTGTCGCTTTATTGTATGCAATGCAATCGCGATGTAATGCTTTACTTTATTACTAAGCGGTAGTGATAGTCGTGGAAGCATAATATTGGCGAGACGACAACGATGCTATGATGGAGATCAAGGTGTCGCGCCGGTGACGATGGTGATCATGACGGTGCTTCGGAGATGGAGATCACAAGCACAAGATGATGATGACCATATCATATCACTTATATTGATTGCATGTGATGTTTATCTTTTTATGCATCTTATCTTGCTTTGATTGACGGTAGCATTATAAGATGATCTCTCACTAAATTATCAAGAAGTGTTCTCCCTGAGTATGCACTGTTGCAAAAGTTCTTCGTGCTGAGACACCACGTGATGATCGGGTGTGATAGGCTCTACGTTCAAATACAACGAGTGCAAAACAGTTGCACACGCGGAATACTCAGGTTATACTTGATGAGCTATGCATATAAGATATGACCTCGGAACACAGAGACCGAAAGGTCGAGCGTGAATCATATAGTAGATATGATCAACATAAAGATGTTCACCATTGAAAACTACTCCATATCACGTGATGATCGGTTATGGTTTAGTTGATTTGGATCACGTGATCACTTAGAGGATTAGAGGGATGTCTACCTAAGTGGGAGTTCTTAATTAATTTGATTAACTGAACTTAAACTTATCATGAACTTAGTATCTGATAGTATCTTGCTTGTTTATGTTGATTGTAGATAGATGGCTCGTGCTGTTGTTCCGTTAAATTTTAATGCGTTCCTTGAGAAAGCAAAGTTGAAAGATGATGGTAGCAATTACACGGACTGGGTCCGTAACCTGAGGATTATCCTCATTGCTGCACAGAAGAATTACATCCTGGAAGCACCGCTAGGTGCCAGGCCTGCTGCTAGAGCAACACCAGAAGTTATGAACGTCTGGCAGAGCAAAGCTGATGACTACTCGATAGTTCAGTCTGCCATGCTTTACGGCTTAGAACCGGGACTTCAACGACGTTTTGAACGTCATGGAGCATATGAGATGTTCCAGGAGTTGAAGTTAATATTTCAAGCAAATGCCCGGATTGAGAGATATGAAGTCTCCAATAAGTTCTATAGCTGCAAAATGGAGGAGAACAGTTCTGTCAGTGAGCATATACTCAAAATGTCTGGGTATAATAATCACTTGATTCAATTGGGAGTTACTCTTCCAGATGATTGCGTCATTGACAGAATTCTCCAATCACTGCCACCAAGCTACAAGAGCTTCGTGATGAACTATAATATGCAAGGGATGACCAAGACTATTCCTGAGCTCTTCGCAATGCTAAAAGCTGCGGAGGTAGAAATCAAGAAGGAGCATCAAGTGTTGATGGTTAACAAAACCACTAGTTTCAAGAAGAAGGGCAAAGGGAAGAAAAAGGGGAACTTCAAGAAGAACGGCAAGCGAGTTGCTGCTCAAGAGAAGAAACCCAAGTCTGGACCTAAGCCTGAAACTGAGTGCTTCTACTGCAAGCAGACTGGTCACTGGAAGCGGAACTGCCCCAAGTATTTGGCGAATAAGAAGGATGGCAAGGTGAACAAAGGTATATGTGATATACATGTTATTGATGTGTACCTTACTAATGTTCGCAGTAGCACCCGGGTATTTGATACTGGTTCTGTTGCTAATATTTGCAACTCAAAACAGGGACTACAGAATAAGCGGACACTAGCAAAGGACGAGGTGACGATGCGCGTGGGAAATGGTTCCAAAGTCGATGTGATCGCAGTTGGCACGCTACCTCTACATCTACCTTCGGGATTAGTATTAGACCTAAATAATTGTTATTTGGTGCCAGCGTTGAGCATGAACATTATATCTGGATCTTGTTTGATGCGAGATGGTTATTCATTTAAATCTGAGAATAATGGTTGTTCTATTTATATGAGTAATATCTTTTATGGTCATGCACCATTGAAGAGTGGTCTATTTTTGATGAATCTCGATAGTAGTGATACACATATTCATAATGTTGAAGCCAAAAGATGCAGAGTTGATAATGATAGTGCAACTTATTTGTGGCACTGCCGTTTAGGTCATATCGGTATAAAGCGCATGAAGAAACTCCATATCGATGGACTTTTGGAGTCACTTGATTATGAATCACTTGGCACTTGCGAACCGTGCCTCATGGGCAAGATGACTAAAACACCGTTCTCCGGAACTATGGAGAGAGCAACAGATTTGTTGGAAATCATACATACGGATGTATGTGGTCCGATGAATGTTGAGGCTCGTGGCGGATATCGTTATTTTCTCACCTTCACAGATGATTTGAGCAGATATGGGTATATCTACTTAATGAAACACAAGTCTGAAACATTTGAAAAGTTCAAAGAATTTCAGAGTGAAGTTGAAAATCATCGTAACAAGAAAATAAAGTTTCTACGATCAGATCGTGGAGGAGAATATTTGAGTTACCAGTTTGGTGTACATTTGAAAAATTGTGGAATAGTTTCGCAACTCACGCCACCCGAAACACCACAGCGTAATGGTGTGTCCGAACGTCGTAATCATACTTTACTAGATATGGTGCGATCTATGATGTCTCTTACTGATTTACCGCTATCGTTCTGGGGATACGCTCTAGAGACGGCCGCATTCACGTTAAATAGGGCACCATCTAAATCCGTTGAGACGACGCCTTATGAACTATGGTTTGGCAAGAAACCAAAGTTGTCATTTCTTAAAGTTTGGGGCTGCGATGCTTATGTGAAAAAGCTTCAACCAGATAAGCTCGAACCCAAATCGGAGAAATGTGTCTTCATAGGATATCCAAAGGAAACTGTTGGATACACCTTCTATCACAGATCCGAAGGCAAGACTTTTGTTGCTAAGTTCGGAAACTTTCTAGAGAAGGAGTTTCTTTCGAAAGAAGTGAGTGGGAGGAAAGTAGAACTTGACGAGGTAACTGTACCTACTCCTTTATTGAGAAGTAGTACATCACAGAAAAATGTTTCTGCGACACCTACACCAATAAATGAGGAAGCTAATGATGATGATCATGAAACTTTAGATCAAGATACTACTGAACCTCGTAGATCAACCAGAGTGAGATCCGCACCAGAGTGGTATGGTAATCATATTCTAGAAGTCATGTTACTAGACCATGATGAACCTACGAACTATGAAGAAGCAATGGTGAGCCCAGATTCCGCAAAGTGGCTTGAAGCCATGAAATCTGAGATGGGATCCATGTATGAGAACAAAGTATGGACTTTGGTTGACTTGCCTGATGATCGGCAAGCAATTGAGAACAAATGGATCTTTAAGAAGAAGACTGACGCTGATGGTAATGTTACTGTCTACAAAGCTCGACTTGTCGCAAAAGGTTTTCGACAAGTTCAAGGGATTGACTACGATGAGACTTTCTCACCCGTAGCGATGCTTAAGTCTGTCCAAATCATGTTAGCAATTGCCGCATTTTATGATTATGAAATTTGGCAGATGGATGTCAAAACTGCATTCCTGAATGGATTTCTGGAAGAAGAATTGTATATGATACAACCAGAAGGTTTTGTCGATCCAAAGGGAGCTAACAAAGTGTGCAAGCTCCAGCGATCCATTTATGGACTGGTGCAAGCCTCTCAGAGTTGGAATAAACGCTTTGATAGTGTGATCAAAGCATTTGGTTTTATACAGACTTTCGAAGAAGCCTGTATTTACAAGAAAGTGAGTGGGAGCTCTGTAGCATTTCTAATATTATATGTGGATGACATATTACTGATTGGAAATGATATAGAATTTCTGGATAGCATAAAGGGATACTTGAATAAAAGTTTTTCAATGAAAGACCTCGGAGAAGCTGCTTACATATTAGGCATAAAGATCTATAGAGATAGATCAAAACGCTTAATTGGACTTTCACAAAGCACATACCTTGACAAGATTTTGAAGAAGTTCAAAATGGATCAAGCAAAGAAAGGGTTCTTGTCTGTGTTACAAGGTGTGAGATTGAGTAAGACTCAAAGCCCGACCACTGCAGAAGATAGAGAGAAAATGAAAGATGTTCCCTATGCTTCAGCCATAGGCTCTATCATGTATGCAATGCTGTGTACCAGACCTGATGTGTGCCTTGCTATAAGTTTAGCAGGGAGGTACCAAAGTAATCCAGGAGTGGATCACTGGACAGCGGTCAAGAACATCCTGAAATACCTGAAAAGGACTAAGGATATGTTTCTCATATATGGAGGTGACAAAGAGCTCACCGTAAGAGGTTACGTTGATGCAAGCTTTGACACTGATCCGGACAATTCTAAATCGCAAACCGGATATGTGTTTACATTAAACGGTGGAGCTGTCAGTTGGTGCAGTTCTAAACAAAGCGTCGTAGCGGGATCTACATGTGAAGCGGAGTACATAGCTGCTTCGGAAGCAGCAAATGAAGGAGTCTGGATGAAGGAGTTCATATCCGATCTAGGTGTCATACCTAGTGCATCGGGTCCAATGAAAATCTTTTGTGACAATACTGGTGCAATTGCCTTGGCAAAGGAATCCAGATTTCACAAAAGGACCAAACACATCAAGAGACGCTTCAACTCCATCCGGGATCTAGTCCAGGTGGGAGACATAGAGATTTGCAAGATACATACGGATCTGAATGTTGCAGACCCGTTGACTAAGCCTCTTCCACGAGCAAAACATGATCAGCACCAAAACTCCATGGGTGTTAGGATCATTACAGTGTAATCTAGATTATTGACTCTAGTGCAAGTGGGAGACTGAAGGAAATATGCCCTAGAGGCAATAATAAAGTTATTATTTATTTCCTTATATCATGATAAAGGTTTATTATTCATGCTAGAATTGTATTAACCGGAAACATAATGCATGTGTGAGTACATAGACAAACAGAGTGTCACTAGTATGCCTCTACTAGACTAGCTCGTTAATCAAAGATGGTTATGTTTCCTAACCATGAACAAAGAGTTGTTATTTGATTAACGAGGTCACATCATTGGTTGAATGATCTGATTGACATGACCCATTATATTAGCTTAGCACCCGATCGTTTAGTATGTTGCTATTGCTTTATTCATGACTTATACATGTTCCTATGACTATGAGATTATGCAACTCCCGTTTGCCAGAGGAACACTTTGGGTACTACCAAACATCACAACGTAACTGGGTGATTATAAAGGAGTATTACAGGTGTCTCCAATGGTAGATGTTGGGTTGGCGTATTTCGAGATTAGGATTTGTCACTCCGATTGTCGGAGAGGTATCTCTGGGCCCTCTCGGTAATGCACATCACTTAAGCCTTGCAAGCATTGCAACTAATGAGTTAGTTGCGTGATGATGTATTACAGAACGAGTAAAGAGACTTGCCGGTAACGAGATTGAACTAAGTATTGGATACTGACGATCGAATCTCGGACAAGTAACATACCGATGACAAAGGGAACAACGTATGTTGTTATGCGGTCTGACCGATAAAGATCTTCGTAGAATAAGTAGGAGCCAATATGGGCATCCAGGTCCCGCTATTGGTTATTGACCGGAGACGTGTCTCGGTCATGTCTACATTGTTCTCGAACCGTAGGGTCCGCACGCTTAACGTTACGATGACAGTTATTATGAGTTTATGCATTTTGATGTACCGAAGGAGTTCGGAGTCCCGGATGTGATCACGGACATGACGAGGAGTCTCGAAATGGTCGAGACATAAAGATTGATATATTGGAAGCCTATGTTTGGACATCGGAAGTGTTCCAGGTGAAATCAGGATTTTACCGGAATACCGGGTGGGTTACCGGAACCCCCCGGGAGCGATATGGGCCTTAATGGGCCTTAGTGGAAAGGAGAAAGGGGCAGCCCTAGTGGCCGCGCGCCTCCCCCCTTCCCTAGTCCTGTTAGGACTAGGAGAAGGTGGCCGGCCCCCCTCTCTCTCTTCCCCCCCCCTTGAGGAATCCTATTCCAACTAGGATTGGGGGGGGGGGGGGAATCCTACTCCCGGAGGGAGTAGGACTCCCTGGCGCGCCACCCCTTGGCCGGCCAGCCCCTCCCCCTTGGCTCCTTTATATACGGGGGAAGGGGAGCACCCTAGTACACACAAGTTGATCTACGGATCGTTCCTTAGCCGTGTGCGGTGCCCCCTTCCACCAAATTTCACCTCGGTCATATCGTTGCAGTGCTTAGGCGAAGCCCTGCGCCGGTAACACATCAAGATCGTCACCACGCCGTCGTGCTGACGGAACTCTTCCCCGACGCTTTGCTGGATCGGAGCCCGGGGATCGTCATCGAGCTGAACGTGTGCCAAGAACTCGGAGGTGCCGGAGTAACGGTGCTGTGATCGGTCGGATCGTGAGGAGAACGTACGACTACTTCCTCTACGTTGAGTCAACGCTTCCGCTTCAGTCTACAAGGGTATGTAGACAACACTCTCCCCTCTCGTTGCTATGCATCACCATGATCTTGCGTGTGCGTAGGAATTTTTTTGAAATTACTACGTTCCCCAACACTCATATCCTCGAAAATGGTCAACATCTTTCCTCATAGAGTAACTCATAAAATCCAAATCAGTACCAACACTGCTAACTTTATTGATTCCCAAATTATTACAATCTCCTGTTTTTCCATTACATGCCTCAACTCAACACCTCAATATAAAGGAAAATGTTCTCACTACTACTACTATATCTCTTCTATTACAAACTCAACTATGTATCACAAGTCTCCTTCTCCTTCGGACAATCTCTGGCAAAGTGCCCTGCTTCATTACAACGGAAACATATTACTTCTGACATGTTTCGAGGTTTCCTTATGATTATATAGCCTCCAAATCTCCTAGTCTTTGGAGTCTTCAACCACTGTAGTTTCCATTATTCAGATGCACGGTAAATCTCCTTCATTCCATAGTGGTCGTGGTTGCCCGATATCTTGTACTTCTTGGAGTGGTCTTATCAGTCGAACCTTCAAGTGGTCAAAAGGGAAAGGGGTATGGTCTCACTAAAGGGAATATTTGAATAAACTCAGAAGAGAAGAGAGGTAAAAGATCTTTTTGAAAAAGAAAGTTTCAGAGAAAATCCTTCCTATGGGCTTGCCAGTTTCTAGGGTCACGTCCTACAGTCAACATGTGCTCTGATACCATCTTGTAGCGACCCGACCCGAATGGATCAAGTCTCTGTGCTTAAGTGTCATCCCTGGATCGGTATGCTGACACACACAGTACTCAAAGGATTTATAACAGAGGTAAAACACATGTATAAAGTAACGTAAATACTATTACCTCAATCCATATAGCGGAAGCAACAAGGTTGTGGATTCCCATCAACACCAACGGCAAAGTTGAGTGTAGAAATCGTAACCCTAACGTATCACTTACTCATCGTAAGAAACCTGCAACATGAGACGTTGCATCCCGAAACGGGTCAGTACATTGAATGTACTGGCAAAATCACACCATAGAGAAAATGATGAACAATGGCTATCACTACATGTAAATATGGCTGGTGGAAAAGCTCTATGGTTATAATGTTTTTGCGAAAAGCCAATTTTTCCCTACTGCAAAGGAATAATTTTTATTAACTATCATGGTGGTTGTTAAACATTGAGAATGGTTGACAACATTCTCAATCCCAATTAAAAGTAATCATTAACTCCCAACAAATTATTTAAGTAACGTGATGAGATCAACAGGATAATCCAAGAACTAGATACTCAAGATGTCCATAACCGGGGACACGGCTAATCATGATTAGTTTGTACACTCTGCAGAGGTTTGCGCACTTTTCCTCACAAGACTCGATCGCCTCCGTTGGATTTCTCGCACTACATGATGTTTGAGAAACGGATGACCGAGAATAGTCTTTCAGAAGCGCTAGCACCTTACATTGTGATAGACCGTACCAACCTACATCCCCTACATCTGCTAGTCTACCACTGTAAGAGTTCACACGACTTAGTCAACTATGCCAGAGCCCATAATGGCTTGTGGCTGCACACGGAAGTTTCTAGTATGAATAATCTCATGATCCCTTTGAGCCTGGGTGGCGGTCCAAAAGAAAAACAGGAAAGTCCTGGAATACCCAGGTGCCTAGACAGGCAAGTCCTGGAATACCCAGGTGCCTCAATCCACCCAGATGTGTGTTTAAGTTGCCACCTTAAGTAAACCATTAATTAACAATCTCACATCTGTCATGAAATACTCTCAAAACCCAATCCACGTCTACGAGCATAGCATGGAAATATAAGCATAACGTAAAAGTAACTCCCAAGGGTTTGATAAACAGGTAATAGGTACTACCTCAACTACTTCCCATCCCACAATTTAATTAGATCCTAATCATGCAATGTTTGGGGATTGATCTAATGCAATAAAACTGGGTATGAAAAGCGATATGATCAAAGTGTGAACTTGCCTGCAATGTTGATGAAGATGATTCGCACTCAAAACTCTTGATAGCTCTACTCGTCACACTCCGGTCAATCTATCGTAATCAAGCAATGGTAACCACACATAAGCAATCACTCAAAAGACCAGAAAGATCGAAGAAGACGATTCAGAAAACATCAAAACCAAGCAAATAACTCTTGCAGCATAATTTTTTTTCTAACAGTACCAAAATTATGTAAATTTGGCCTTATCAGAAAGTTTAGGTCAAGAGCTTTAGTTTGCAAAAAGAATCAACTCAAACGGAGCTACGAAACTCAAGTTATGATCAAACGAAGTTTGAATACAAATATAATCTAATTCAAACTTTTCAAAAACATGTTTAAGTTTAGGTCAAGAGGGGATCATAACGAAGACGTGAGCGTTGGTTTTGTTGAATTTGGATAAACGAGTAAATAGTTGTAGTCGTTTGAAAATCAGGGACTAATCTGTGAAGAAAATATTCACAAACGGGTCCCTGGCGGAAAATAATAATAAAAAGAAAAGAAAAAAAATCTACTGTGCGAACGTTCACTACGAAAACCTAACGAACGGATTTGTTCGCTCTAGAGGCTAGACCAGCGAGCGTGCTCTAAATAATTAGACAAAATAAAAAAAACGGGTTTTTAGTGAAAACCGAGAAAAACCAATCGGACCGGGGCGACGGTTTTTATTACCGGTTCGGCGTTTTCCGACGTAAACCGGCGATGACGGTTTTCCGGCGGCAGCGGCGGATCGGCGAGCTCCGGCAGGCGGCGCGGCGGATCGGCGAGCTCCGGCGGGCGGCGCGGCGGCGAGGTGCGGCTCCGGCGGGGCGAGGTGCAACAACAGCTAGCGGCACGGGGCGGCGGCGAGAGGCACGGGACGGCGAGGCGGCGAAGTGGTGCGGCGGCGGCAGTGAGATGAGGCGGCGGTGCGAGAGCGAGACGAGGAGCGAGAGGCGGCGGGGCTCCGCTTAAAAGCAGGGAAGGGCGGCTCGAGTGCGTGGAGGAGGGGGCAAGGAAGGAGGAGTCCGGGCGGACTCCGGCGGCGGCGCTCCCGTGCGGGAGTCGGTCTCCTGCGGGAGATCGGGGATGGGCGCGGAGGTGGGCTGGGCCATGGCCTGGCCTAGGAGCTGGGCTGGCCCAGTGGGCAGAGGGAAAAGTTTCCCCCTTTTTTTTAAACATTTTCTCAGACAAATAAAACAACTAAATAAAATATTATATAGGCATATAATATATCAAAATTTTCAGAAAAAGATTTTCTACAAGGTGAACATTTTTGTAGCATTAAATAAAATACACACAAATTCTAATAATTCAAACAGTGCTACTGGTCTAATAAAATCCAACAAAAAACATTTTTAAAATACCAAAATGACTTCAAATTTATTTATCTCCAATTTTCTGTTGTAGGGAATCATGTTACCCTAATTTCCATGTATTTTATTTTTGGAGAAAAATAAATTGAATAAAACTCAAATAACTCCAAACTAAAAATAAATTCAAAAGAACTTTGAATTTAATTCTTTGAAACTGCCAACTCATATTTCATATATTTTGAAGAAGTCATATTATCTTCTCTCGTGAAAATCACTGAGTTGCATAAAGTTTCAAATTGGAAATATTTTCAATTGGAATTCAAATATTTTTCAAACACCCTTTTCATTTATTTAAATGGAAGAAGTCATGTCATCTTCTCTCTAGGGTTTTGTATTTGAAAATAATTTGAATGCACGAAGATCATAAAAGCAAAAATGAAAGTTTGGGAAAGTCCTTTTATTTCCTCTGATTTAACTTTCAAAAAGTTTCGAATTTCACTCAATCAATCACACAACAAGTCAAACAGTCGGTCAAATCTATCTATTTATTATAACATTCCAAAATTTAGAATTTTGGGATGTTACAATATAGTCCGGTCGTCCGAGGACCCCCCTAATCCAGGACTCACTCAGTAGCCCCTGAACCAGGCTTCAATGACGATGAGTCCGGCGCAAAGGTTTGTCTTCGGCGTTGCAAGGCGGGTTCTTCCTCCGAATACTCCATAGAAGATCTTGAACACAAGGACAATGTCCGACTCTGCAAAACAAGTTCCACATACCACCGTAGAGAGAATAATATTTCCACAAATCTAATCTGCTTACAACTTTTCATAACATGACATCACACCACGGCCTGGTCATTATTTGAACCTTTTTCCTCAATCAGCCTGCCATTGCATGTTTTGCGAGGCGATTTTATTGGCACGTCTTGTCAAAGCAGAGATCGTGTCCCCCTTATTATGGGATTCTCATCAATACGGGTGTGGGTAACCCAATCGTGCCCGTTGGTATGACTCCTCGATTTTAGGCAAGTTCCAAACGGCCACGCGGAGGACGCTTGATATTCACCCTCTTTATAAAGAGGCCAAGGCCTGTCCTTTTCTTCTCACACTCAATCGAACCCTTCCCCCACCTCGAGTTCCAACACCCAAGGCTCAGGCTAGGTGCTTCAAACCTTCAACCATGTCCGGATCCAACCTTCAAGGTCGGTGGATGCCCTCCTCTGTCACAGAGGAGGAGATCAAGAAGCTAAGAGAAGCCAGGTATCTGACCGCCGAAATCTCGCACAGGCTACCTGCTCGAGAGTAGGTCATTCCCACTCCCGACCCCGGTGAGAGCGTCGTATCCGTCTCTCACTTCCTCCGAGGGCTAGGCTTTAGTCTAGATCCCTTTGTTAGGGGGCTCATGTTCTATTACGGGCTGGATTTCCATGACCTGGCCCCGGATTCCATCCTTCACATCTCGTCATTCATCGTCGTGTGTGAGGCCTTCCTCCACGTCACCCCGCACATCGGCTTGTGGCTCAAAACCTTTAATGTGGAGCCGAAGACGATTAATGGGCGACACGCAGAATGCAGAGGAGCCGTAATAAGCAAAGGCGCCGATGTTCCATGGCCAAAGGGTTCCTTCCCGGAGGTATCCAGCTTATGGCAACAGGAGTGGTTTTACATCACAGCTCCCCGCGGTACTAAGTGGGTGGCCGCCCCTGCCTTTTGCTCGCCCCCCCGCCACAACTGAGGTCATGGATCAACAAGGGGCTGGACTGGGGGCCAGTAAATGATGTGTCGATATTGCAGAGTCGCATCCGAGATCTCCTCGAGAGAGATGTCAGTGTGGTCACGGTAATGCAAGTCATGCTAGTTCGTCGAGTCCCGCCTTGCAAACATCGACCCGTTCGTATGTGGGAGTTCAACCCAGAAGGACCGTGAGCTATTCAGCACTTCCTCGGCATGACGCTCGAAGAGATGTACAAATTGTTCTTCGGATTACAAATAAAGTGTCCGGACACCATCGAGGATGCGGGTCTGAGCTGCAATCGTCCAGATACCCAAGTAAGCAGTCCTTCGGCCGAACACGTTCTCTCTTTATTTATCACAACATCATTTTGAAAAGTCGCTCTTTGACCAGGACTGGGTAAAAAAGACCCAGTACTGGCCAGAATGCTTGAGCTTGCGCCTTATCAAGCGCCCTCAGGGGGAGATAAAGGGGGGGGGGGGATAAAGAGGCTAAAAGTGGGCCTCACTCATTATTCATCCAAACCGGGGGAATTACCGCCTCCGCGAAGGAGTATAACTGGGGAGAAGAATCTGAAATTCCCTCTCCCCAGGGAAGGAAGAGGACCGCCTCTGAAGACTTGGAAACAATGGTTTCCAAACGAGGGAAGATATCTTCGCCAGAGGGTCCTGCCCCGGAGGGTATCCTTACCGCACAGTGCCCGCAAGGGGATCAGCCCTCCACCGAGCTGTAAGTAAACAAAACTACTCCATAGTAAAAATATCCTGCTTTATTTTTTAGGACAATAACCGAAGCATATGTCTTGTAGTTCGGATCGTAGCCCTTCTCGACAGAGTTCGTCTTCGGGGGATCTTCTTCCAGAGATGATGGAGAGCGAAACGCCTCCCCATGCCTCCCCGCCTCATGAGGCGGGCGACCCTGAGGTGTCGTCACGGAGGATTTCTCCTGATCCGCCAAGGCCAGAGGGTAACCCTTCGGCCACCCGAAGTCCGGAGTATTCGGCTCCTAAGGAGAGCAACAAAAAGAGGCCGGGACTGTCCGGTGCGCGACCAGTCGCATTGATGAATCTTCTGAGCAAGCGGCTATCTCAGAAGCGCATCGTACACTAATGGGTACAGTGGTTTGATACGTCTCCAACGTATCTATAATTTTTGATTGCTCCATGCTATATTATCTACTGTTGTGGGCAATATTGGGCTTTATTATCCACTTTTATATTACTTTTGGGACTAACCTATTAACCGGAGGCCCAGCCCAGATTTGCCGTTTTTTGCCTATTTCAGTGTTTCGAAGAAAAGGAATATCAAACGGAGTCGAAAGGGAACAAAATCAAGTGGAGAAGTTATTTTTGGAAGGAAAGCTACCGTATGGACTTGGACCCCACGTCAGGAGAGAAGGGAGGTGCCCACGAGGGTGGGGGCGCCCCCTGGCTCGTGGGGCCCCCGAAGCTCCATCGACGTACTTCCTGCACCCATATATACCTACGTACCCTACAACTTCCAGAACGGAGAATAGATCTGGAGTTCCACCGCCGCAAGCCTCTGTAGCCACCAAAAGTCAACCAGGACCCTGTTCCGGCACCCTGCCAGAGGAGTGAACCCTCATCGGTGGTTATCTTCATCATCCTGGCGCTCTCCATGACGAGGAGGGAGTAGTTCACCCTCGGGGCTGAGGGTATGTACCAGTAGCTATGTGTTTGATCTCTCTCTCTCTCTCTCTCTCTCTCTCTCTCTCTCGTGTTCTTAATTTGGCACGATCTTGATGTATCACGAGCTTTGCTATTATAGTTGGATCTTATGTTTCTTCTCCCCCTCTACTCTCTTGTAATGGATTGAGTTTTCCCTTTGAAGTAATTTTATCGGATTGAGTCTTTAAAGATTTGAGAACACTTGATGTATGTCTTGCCGTGCATATCTGTGGTGACGATGGGATATCACGTGATTCACTTGATGTATGTTTTGGTGATCAACTTGCGGGTTCCGCCCATGAACCTATGCATAGGGGTTGGCACACGTTTTCGTCGTGATTCTCCGGTAGAAACTTTGGGGCACTCTTTGAGGTTCTATGTGTTGGTTGAATAGATGAATTTGAGATTGTGTGATGCATATCGTATGATCATACCCACGGATACTTGAGGTTACATTGGAGTATCTAGGTGACATTAGGGTTTTGGTTGATTCGTGTCTTAAGGTGTTATTCTAGTACGAACTCTAGGGCTGTTTGTGACACTTATAGGAATAGCCCAACGGATTGATTGGAAAGAATAACTTTGAGGTGGTTTCATACCCTACCATAGTCTCTTCGTTTGTTCTCCACTATTAGTGACTTTGGAGTGACTCTTTGTTGCATGTTGAGGGATAGTTATATGATCCAATTATGTTATTATTGTTGAGAGAACTTGCACTAGTGAAAGTATGAACCCTAGGCCTTGTTTCCTATTATTGCAACGTTTACGCTCACTTTTACCACTCGCTACCTTGCTGTTTTTATATTTTCAGTTTACAAAAACCTATATCTACCATCCATATTGCACTTGTATCACCATCTCTTCGCTGAACTAGTGCACCTATACAATTTACCATTGTATTGGGTGTGTTGGGGACACAAGAGACTCTTTGTTATTTGGTTGCAGGGTTGCTTGAGAGAGACCATCTTCATCCTACGCCTCCTACGGATTGATAAACCTTAGGTCATCCACTTGAGGGAAACTTTCTACTGTCCTACAAACCTCTGCACTTGGAGGCCCAACAACGTCTACAAGAAGAAGGTTGAGTAGTAGACATCAAGCTCTTTTCTAGTGCCGTTGCCGGGGAGGCTAGGTAAGTGAAGGTATATCTTTAGATCTTGCAATCGAATCTTTTTGTTTCTTATTTTAGCACTAGTTTAGTTTATAAAAGAAAACTACAAAAAATGGAATTGAGTTTGTATCATACGCTTCATCTTTTTAATATCTTCCGTGAGTATGATGGGAAGGAAAATTGTGCCAAAGTGTTAGAAGAAGAATGCATTAAAATGTTTGGCACTAAATATTTGAATGATGAGCATGATTGCAATGTTGTTAGTTTGAATTCCTTGAATATCCATGATGCTAAGGATATGCAAAGCCACAAGCTTGGGGAAGCTATGTTTAATAATGATGATATTTTTAGCCTCTCAAGTTTTGATATGCAAAGTTGTTATGATGATAGCATGCCTCCTACCTATGATGATTATATTGATAAATGTGGGTTTGGAAGAGTGTCAACTTTAGGAAGTAGTAATCCCACTATTTTGGAGGATGTTGAATCTTATAATATTTATGAAAGTGGATTTGGAGAGGTCATGACTTTATTTAGTGATGTATCCACTATTTCGGAAGAGGTTTCAATCGATTATGATGATAACAAAGTTGCTACTTATGATGATATTGCGATAAAAATTATGCTATAAAGAGTAGTGATGATTATATTTATAAAACTTGTCATGATTATGAGTACCCTTTCTCTAAACATTACTCTTTTAATGTGGAAACAATTTATAGTATTCAAGTCTCTTATGATACTCCTACTATTCCGAATGAGAAGAAATTTGCTTATGTGGAGAGTAATAAAATTTGTATGCTTGTAGATCATGAAAAAAATACTTTAGGTGCTGGTTATATTGTTGAATTCATTCATGATGCTACTGAAAATTATTATGAGGGAGGAATATATGCTTGTAGGAATTGCAATAATATCAAGTTTCCTCTCTATGTGCTTAAAGTTTTGAAGTTATGCTTGTTTTGCCTTCCTATGCAAGTTGATTCTTGTTCCCATAAGTTGTTTGCTCACAAAATCCCTATGCATAGGAAGTGGGTTAGACTTTAATGTTCTAGTCATATTCTTCATGATGCTCTCTTTATGTTTCAATTCTTATCTTTTATGTGAGCATCATTGAAATCATCATGCCTAGCTAGGGGCTTTAAACGTTAGCGCTTGTTGGGAGGCAACCCCATTTTATTTTAGTTTATTGATTTTTGGTTCTGTTTAGGAATAAATAATCTATCTAGCTTCTTTTTAGATGTGTTTTTGTGTTTTAATTAGTGTTTGTGCCAAGTAGAACCTTTGGGAAGACTTGGGTGAAGTCTTTATGATCATGTTGTAAAAAATAGAAACGTTAGCGCTCACGAGATTAGCTTCAACTTTTTACTGGAGAGTGCTACTTAGTTTATTCTTTTTTCAGATGATTACTAGACAAATTTCTCAGGTCCACCAATTTATTTTAGAATTTTTGGAGTTCCAGAAGTTTGCGTTAGTTACAGATTACTACAGACTGTTCTGTTTTTGACAGATTCTATTTTTCATGTGTTGTTTGCTTATTTTGATGAATCTATGGCTAGTAAAATAGTTTACAAACCATAGAGAAGTTGTAATACAGTAGGATTAACACCAATATAAATAAATAATGAGTTCATTACAATGATGTTTTGTTTTCTTTCGCTAACGGAGCTCACGAGATTTTCTGTTAAGTTTTGTGTTGTGAAGTTTTCAAGTTATGGGTAAAGATTCGATGGACTATGGAATGAGGAGTGGCAAGATCCTAAGCTTGGGGATTACCAAGGCACCCCAAGGTAATATTCAAGGATAACACAGAGCCTAAGCTTGGGGATGCCCCGTAAGGCATCCCCTCTTTCGTCTTCGTTCATCGGTAACTTTACTTGGAGCTATATTTTTATTCACCACATGATATGTGTTTTGCTTGGAGCGTCATTTTATTTTATTTAGCCTTGCTTTCTGTTTGAATAAAATACCAAGATATGAAATTCTGAAATGTTATAGAGTCCTCACATAGTTGCATAATTATTTGACTACTCATTGATCTTCACTTATATCTTTTGGAGTAGTTTGTCGTTTGCTCTAGTGCTTCACTTATATCTTTTAGAGCAGGTTGTGGATTTGTTTTATAGAAACTATTGATCTCTCATGCTTTACTTAGATTATTTTGAGAGTCTTAAATAGCATGGTAAATTGCTTAATCCTAATATGCCAGGTATTCAAGAATAGTAAAAACTTTCTTATGAGTGTGTTGAATACTAAGAATAGTTTGATGCTTAATGATTGTTTTGAGATATGGAGGTAATAATATCAAAGTTGTGCTAGTTGAGTTGTTGTGAATTTGAGAAATACTTGTGTTGAAGTTTGCAAGTCCCGTAGCATGCACGTATGGTAAACATTATGTAACAAATTTGAAACATGAGGTGTTATTTGATTGTCCTCCTTATGAGTGGCGGTCGGGGACGAGCGATGGTCTTTTCCTACCAATCTATCCCCCTAGGAGCATGCGCGTAGTGCTTTGGTATTTGATGGCTTGTAGATTTTTGCAATAAGTATGTGAGTTCCTTATGACTAATGTTGAGTCCATGGATGATACGCACTCTCACCCTTCCATCATTGCTAGCCTCTTCGGTACCGTGCATTGCCCTTCCTCACATTGCGAGTTGGTGCAAATTTTGCCGGTGCATCCAAACCCCGTGATACGATACGCTCTTTCACACATAAACCTCCTTATATCTTCCTCAAAACAGCCACCATACCTACCTATTATGGCATTTCCATAGCCATTCCGAGATATATTGCCATGCAACTTTCCACTGTTCCGTTTATCATGACACATTCATCATTGTCATATTGCTAGCATGATCATGTAGTTGACATAGTATTCGTGGCAAAGCCACCGTTCATAATTCTTTCATACATGTCACTCTTGATTCATTGCATATCCCGGTACACCGTCGGAGGCATTCATATAGAGTCATATTTTGTTCTAGTATCGAGTTGTAATTATTGAGTTGTAAATAAATAGAAGTGTGATGATCATCATTTTCTAGAGCATTGTCCCAAGTGAGGTAAAAAAAGAGATGGCCAAAAAAAGAGAGAAGGCCCAAAACAAAAAGAAAAAAGAGAAAGGCCATAAAAAATGAGAGAAAGAGAGAAGGGACAATGCTACTATCCTTTTACCACACTTGTGCTTCAAAGTAGCACCATAATCTTCATGATAGAGAGTCTCTTGTTTTGTCATTTTCATATACTAGTGGGAATTTTTCATTATAGAACTTGGCTTGTATATTCCAACAATGGGCCTCCTCAAGTGCCCTAGGTCTTCGTGAGCAAGCAATTTGGATGCACACCCACTTAGTTTCTTTTGTTGAGCTTTCATACATTTATAGCTCTAGTGCATCTGTTGCATGGCAATCCCTACTCCTTGCATTAACATCAACCGATGGGCATCTCCATAGCCCATTGATTAGACTCGTTGATGTGAGATCTTCTCCTTTTTTGTCTTCTCCACATAACCCCCATCATCATATTCTATTCCACCCATAGTGCTATGTCCATGGCTCACGCTCATGTATTGCGTGAAGGTTTATAAAGTTCGAGATTACTAAAGTATGAAACAATTGCTTGGCTTGTCATCGGGGTTGTGCATGATGAGAGCATTCTTGTGTGAAGAAAATGGAGCATGACTAAACTATATGGTTTTGTAGGGATGAACTTTCTTTGGCCATGTTATTTTGAGAGGACATAATTGCTTAGTTAGTATGCTTGAAGTATTATTATTTTTATGTCAATATGAACTTTTGTCTTGAATCTTTTGGATCTGAATATTCATACCACAATTAAGAAGAATTACATTGAAATTATGCCAACTAGCATTCCACATCAAAAATTATCCTTTTTATCATTTACCTACTCGAGGACGAGCAGGAATTAAGCTTGGGGATGCTTGATACGTCTCCAACATATCTATAATTTTTGATTGCTCCATGCTATATTATCTACTGTTTTGGGAAATATTGGGCTTTATTATCCACTTTTATATTACTTTTGGGACTAACCTATTAACCAGAGGCCCAGACCAGATTTGCTGTTTTTATGCCTATTTCAGTGTTTCGAAGAAAAGGAATATCAAACGGAGTCGAAACGGAACAAAATCAACTGGAGAAGTTATTTTTGGAAGGAAAGCTACCGTATGGACTTGGACCCCACGTCAGGAGAGAAGGGAGGTGCCCACGAGGGTGGGCCCCCCTAGGGCGCGCCCCCTGCCTCGTGGGGCCCCCGAAGCTCCACTGACGTACTTCCTGCACTCATATATACCTACGTACCCTAAAACTTCCAGAACTGAGAATAGATCTGGAGTTCTGCCGCCGCAAGCCTCTGTAGCCACCAAAAGTCAATCGGGACCCTGTTCCGGCACCCTGCCGGAGGGGGGAACCCTTGCCGGTGGCTATCTTCATCATCCCGGCGCTCTCCATGACGAGGAGGGAGTAGTTCACCCTCGGGGCTGAGGGTATGTACCAGTAGCTATGTGTTTGATCTCTCTCTCTCTCTCGTGTTCTTGATTTGGCACGATCTTGATGTATCGCGAGCTTTGCTATTATAGTTGGATCTTATGTTTCTTCTCCCCCTCTACTCTCTTGTAATGGATTGAGTTTTCCCTTTGAAGTAATTTTATCGGATTGAGTCTTTAAAGATTTGAGAACACTTGATGTATGTCTTGCCACGCGTATCTGTGGTGACAATGGGATATCACGTGATTCACTTGATGTATGTTTTGGTTATCAACTTGCGGGTTCCGCCCATGAACCTATGCATAGGGGTTGGCACACGTTTTCGTCGTGATTCTCTGGTAGAAACTTTGGGGCACTCTTTGAGGTTCTATGTGTTGGTTGAATAGATGAATTTGAGATTGTGTGATGCATATCGTATGATCATACCCACGGATACTTGAGGTGACATTGGAGTATCTAGGTGACATTAGGGTTTTGGTTGATTTGTGTCTTAAGGTGTTATTCTAGTACGAACTCTAGGGCTGTTTGTGACTGTCGGTGTTAAAACCGGCGGATCTCGGGTAGGGGGTCCCGAACTGTGCGTCAAGGTCGGATGGTAACAGGAGACAAGGGACACTTTATTTTACCCAGGTTCGGGCCCTCTCGGTGGAGGTAAAACCCTACTCCTGCTAGATTAATATTGATGATATGGGTAGTACAAGAGTGGATCTACCACGAGATCAAGGAGGCTAAACCCTAGAAGCTAGCCTATGGTATGATTGTGTATGATGATGGTTGTCCTACGGACTACAACCCTCTGGTTTATATAGACACCGGATAGGGTTAGGGTTACACAGAGTCGGTTACAATGGTAGGAGATCTCGAATATCCGCACGCCTAGCTTGCCTTCCACGCCAAGAAAAGATCCTTCCGGACACGGGACAAAGTCTTCAATCTTGTATCTTCATAGTCCTAGAGTCCGGCTGAAGGTATAGTCCGGCTATCCGAACACCCCCTAATCCAGAACACGGGAAAACGAGCCAGACCTGCGAGGCGTACTGGAGGATAAAGCAAAGCAAACAAGATCGATCTATGGATCGCGCGGACGCCCGATGACACGTGATGTTCTTCACTCTGGACACAATAAATCCGGCCGGGCCGAACACAGCAGGCACAGCTCTTCCGAGCTGCGTCGTGACATAGCCCAGTACAGGGGCGCCGCACACCCACTATGCTTCACAGATGAAGTAATGGATCATAAAATCCCAGAGGGTTTTAAACCCGTCAATATCGAGTCGTACGATGGTACGACAGATCCGGCAGTGTGGATTGAGGATTATCTCCTTCACATCCACATGGCATGTGGCGATGATCTACACGCCATCAAATACCTACCCCTTAAGCTTAAAGGACCAGCCCGGCACTGGCTTAACAGCCTACTAGCGGACTCAATCGGTTCTTGGGAGGACCTGGAAGCCGCATTCCTCGACAACTTTTAGGGGACCTATGTGCGGCCACCGGACGCCGACGACCTAAGCCACATAATTCAGCAGCCAGAAGAATCGGCCAGGAAATTCTGGACACGGTTCCTAACAAAGAAAAATCAGATAGTCGATTGTCCGGACGCAGAGGCCCTAGCAGCCTTCAAACATAACATCCATGACGAGTGGCTTGCCCGGCACCTGGGACAGGAAAAGCCGAAAACCATGGCAGCCCTCACGACACTCATGACCCGCTTTTGCGTGGGCGAAGATAGCTGGCTAGCTCGCAGCAACAACTTATCAAAGAAGCCCGATAATTCGGATACCAAGGACAAAAGTGGCAGGTCACGTCGAAATAATCAAAAGCGCCGCATTAGCAGCGACATCAATGAGGATACGACAGTTAATGCCGGATTCAGAGGCTATAAATCCGATCAGCAGAAAAAGCCATTTAAAAAGAATACCCAGGGCCCGTCCAGTTTGGACCGGATACTCGACCGCTCGTGCCAGATTCATGGCACCCCCGAAAGGCCAGCCAATCACACCAACAGGGATTGTTGGGTGTTCAAGCAGGCAGGCAAGTTAAGAGCCGAACACAAGGACAAGGGGCTAAACAGCGACGAGGAGGAGGAGCCCAGGCCGCCGAACAACAATGGACAGAAAGGGTTTCCCCCACAAGTGCGGACGGTGAACATGATATACGCGACCGACATTCCCAAGCGGGAGAGGAAGCGTGCGCTACAGGACGTATACGCGATGGAGCCAGTCGCCCCAAAGTTCAACCCATGGTCCTCCTGCCCGATCACTTTCGATCGAAGGGACCACCCCACTAGCATCCGTCACGGCGGTTTTGCCGCACTGGTCCTCGACCCAATCGTGGACGGATTTCATCTCACAAGAGTCCTCATGGACGGCGGCAGTAGCCTGAACCTGCTTTATCAGGATACAGTGCGGAAAATGGGCATAGATCCATCAAGGATCAAGCCCACAAGGACGACCTTTAAAGGCGTCATACCAGGTGTAGAGGCCAATTGCACAGGCTCGATAACACTTGATGTGGTCTTCGGATCTCCGGATAACTTCCGAAGCAAATAGTTAATCTTCGATATAGTGTCGTTCCGCAGTGGCTATCACGCCCTGCTCGGACGAACCACATTCGCTAAATTCAATGCGGTGCCGCACTACGCATATCTCAAGCTCAAGATGCCAGGCCCTCGAGGAGTAATTACGGTCAGCGGAAACAAAGAACGCTCCATCCGTACGGAGGAGCACACGGCGGCCCTCGCAGCGGAAGTACAAAGCAGCCTTTCAAGGCAACTCTCCAGTCCGGGCGTTAAAAAACCGGACAATGCAAAGCGCGCCCGGAGTAACCTGCAACAAGACCACCTGGCACGATCAGAGCAAGCATAGCAATACGGCCCCGACCCCAGCCATCGCAACATAGCGGAGCAAGTACCTCGAGTACACAATTACGCCCTTAAAATTCCATGGGCACAGGGGGAGGGGCACATTAACGGCATGCCTACAACACAACATCAAACGTACTAGGGGCTGCCAGATTTTTCTTTTTTACTTTTTTTTTACTTTTAGGACTCCATACTCTGGATAACTTGTTCGGCATTGTTGCAGCACAGATGATGCAAGATCCAGGAAAGCAGACAAAGCTACGCCGCATTCCAGAACTCTCAGGTGGTCTCTATTTCGAGCGATATATCTGTTTCTAAATCCCGCGGCCTGTGCCTGGTCAGGACATGTTAAATAGTCTAATATCTTTTTTGCTCATCGCAATACTTGTATCGTTCGGCTTTGATAGACAGCCTCTTTATAAAACAATGCATAGCTTTTTGTCTATTTTTTGCATTATCCTCTTTTGAATATATATATTTATTACATAACATGATAGCACCCGTACACCATGGTACGGCAAACCACGCCAGGGGCTTCATTACCCTTTTATCTGGTGTGAGAAGTCCATACAGTTTCACAAGTGTGGCACCCCGAACTTATAGCACTATATGCATCGGCTCCAAGTCATGATTTTGGTCACATGTTGGGTTTGCCCGGCTCCTATGTTTTGGTGCCTTACGTTCCGCTTTATCGGCTAAGGTAGCACTAGGAGAACCACTGCGATTGTGCCCCAGATCAGGTGGGTTGAGCACCTCAGTGGAGAAAGCTAAAACAGACTGTCATGGTAAGGCGTGAGACCGGTCGCTGTTCGAGAGGTTTTTCGAGTCCTTAAAGGCTTATGCCGCTTTCAGCGAGGAGCTGGCTATGTCCGGCCAAAGGCATGGATAGCGCCCCGAATTCGGCCTTCCGAACTAGGGGCTTCGCTGAAATTTAAAATTATAACGTTTTATGGCTAAGTGAGAGTGTTCAAGCATTATAGTCCGATTGCCTGGTTCGTTGTGCTGAGCGCCTCCCTCGGAGGACCCAACTATGGGAACAAGATCCCTCAGGTTTATCCCGAACACCCCAGCACTAGTGGCATGGGGGCAGAAGCCGACGACTGGCCATCTCTCAAATTTTTGATAAACGGCCGCACAGAAAATAATATTTTAAATTAAATAAGCATTGCTTTGCGCATATGAACAAGTTTTCAGCGCACAGGATACAAACGAGCGAGTTCACTCAAATATTACATCTTTAGTACATTCATCTGCGACAAGGCGGGCTCCGGCAAGAACTTCCTTGTAGTAGTTCTCGGGCTTGCGATGCTCCTTCCCCTGCGGCGGCCCGTCCTTCACCAGCTTCTCTCCGTCTAGCTTACCCCAGTGTACCCTTACATGGGCAAGGGCCCTCCGGGCACCTTCAATGCAGACGGAGCGCTTGATGACCTCAAGCCGTGGACAGGCCTCCACCAGCCGCCGCACCAGCCCGAAATAGCTCCCAGGCAGGGCCTCTCCAGGCCACAGCCGAACTAGTAAGCCCTTCATGGCCTGTTCGGCCGCCTTGTGGAGCTCGACCAGCTGTTTCAGCTGATCGCTTAAGGGCACAGGGTGTCCGGCCTCAGAATACTGAGACCAGAACACACTCTTCGTCGAGCTGCCCTCTTCAGCTCGGTAGAACGCGGCGGCGTCGGATACGCTGCGGGGAAGATCGGCGAATGCCCCTGGAGAACTCCGGATTCGGGTAAGTAATAGGTAATTTACTTTTATATTCCTACTTTGCATTGAGAATGCCTTACCCGTTGCTATCTTTTTCACCTCCTCCAACCCTTGGAGGGCCTTTTGGGCTTTGGCCTTGGCACTCTTGGCGGTCTCGATGGCCGACGCGAGCTCGGATGCTTGCGTTTTTGACTCAAGCTCCAAACCCTCAGGTTTTGTCATGAGAGCTTGCAGCTCTTGCTGCACCTCGTCGACCTGAACCCCAAGCCTTTCTCGCTCGGCGCGCTCCTCGGCCGTTTTCTTTTCAGCCTCTGCCAGCGCCTGCTTCAGGGTTGCCACCTCGGTTGCGGCCCCTACAATAAGCAGTACAATCCTGTTATTTCTTTCCGCAATCAAGCCTCTCTATAGGCACCTTTTTTTTCTTTTCTTTTTTTAGCTATTTCTTACCTTCCTTCTCCTCGAGCTGCCGTTTGGCAAGGCCGAGCTCTTGCTCGGTCCGCCCGAGGTCCTTTTTAAGGACATCCACCTGCGCAGTCAGTGCGGCGGTGGACAGCAGTGAAGCCTGCATACGCATATTTGACCTTTTTTGTTAGACTCCTGCGAAAATTACTTGATCCTCTATCCGGCTTTTCCTTCCGAACACTGAACAGAGCATCAGGGGCTACTGTCTATGCGACAAATAATTTGACATATTTTTACTTACCTCGAAGCCTGTTAGAAGGCTGGCGCAAGCTTCATTCAATTCACTCTTGGCGGATTGAATCCTTTGGATCACCATACTCATAACAGTACGGTGCTCCTCATCGATGGCGGCGCCCTTAAGCACCTCCAGCAGATTGTCCGACGCCCCCGGTTGGACGGAGGCCGCCGGCTCAGACGGCTTACTCCTCTTGGAAGGAGTTCGCCCACCGCGGACCGGGACTGTCGAGTCTGGCGCGGTGTCCGGCACAAAGCCAGACTTGGATCCCTGGGGGGTTTCATCCCCTTTACTCCTGGGGTCTGGAGGATTGCCTTGTGGCTCCTCCAGGACCATCTCCTCCTGCCCCGAATCTTGGCGGGGCGCCACTTCAGCGTCGTCCGCCCCGCAGGGGGAGACCGCGAGTGGAACAGAGTTCACGTCCGACAAATCCAGGGAGCCGCTCGACGAATCATCGAGTCCGGCCCGGAGCGGGCTGCATAAATTACGTTCGATATTAGGGAAAGCCGCGCATTAAAAGAATATCATGAGTCACTCTGGTATGTAAACACTTATGATGTCGCCGGACGCTTGGTTCGGTCCAGCCACTCCTCTCCGCCCTCTTCGGCGTCGTGGGAGTAGTCTGGCGGAGGGGTTTTCCTTTTCCTCGACCCCTCGGCCTCCCCTGTTGGGGCGGCCTTCTTCCTCTTTGCTCCCCTCACTGGGGGGGAGACCTTCCTTGTTCCTCCTCCTCGTTTTCACGAGAGGAGAGCGTCGCGGACTCGTCAGATGACGAGTCCGACACCATCATGTTGCGGGAACTTTTTCGAGTCCCGGTGGTCTTCTTCTTCTTGGCCTTCCTCTCCGGCACCACGTAAGGTGCCGGAGCCATCAGCTTCACCAAGAGAGCTGGGGCCGGGTCTTCGGGCAGAGGAGCCGGATAGTTAATTGGTCCGGATACCTCCTGCCAAGCCTGTCAAAGGTAAAGGGAGTTTAGATCCCGCATAGAGTTAATCTATGAAGAAGAGCTTAACGAACCTGTCAAACGTATAGATAGCTTACCTCGCTAGCGTTACGCTGCGAGCTGTATCCGCGATCCTCGGAGGCGGATGTGGGGGACTCGGCGCCTTTGGTCAGCACCTTCCAGACGTCTTCATACGTCGTGTCGAAGAGCCTACTGAGGGTTTGGTGCTGCGCCGGGTCGAATTCCCACAAAGTAAAATCCCGTTCTTGGCACGGGAGGATCAGGCGAACGAGCATGACCTGGACTATATTAACAAGCCGGATTGGCTTGTTCACCAGGGACTGGATGCGCGTTTGCAACCCAGTCACTTCTTCCTCGTTGCCCCACGACAGGCCTGTCTCTTTCCAGGACATGAGCCGCGTGGGGGGTCCGGATCTGAACTCGGGGGCCGCGACCCATTTCGGATCGCGGGGCTTGGTGATGTAAAACCACCCGGCCTGCCACCCCTTTAGGGACTCCACGAGGGAGCCATCGAACCAGAGGACGTTGGCTATCTTGCCAACCATAGCGCCTCCGCACTCCGCCTGGGTGCCGGACACCACCTTGGGCTTGACGTTGAAGGTCTTGAGCCAGAGGCCGAAGTGGGGGCGGACGCGGAGAAAGGCCTCACACACGACGATAAACGCCGCGATGTTGAGAACAAAGTTCGGGGCCGGATCCTGGAAATCCAGGCCGTAGTAGAACATGAGCCCCCGGACAAATGGGTGAAGTGGAAAGCCCAGTCCGCGGAGGAAGTGGGGAAGAAAAACTACCCTCTCATGGGGCCTTGGGGTAGGAAGAAGCTGCCCCTTCTCAGGAAGCCGATGCGGGATGTCCTTGGACAAGTATCCGGCTTTCCTTAACCTTTTTACTTGAGCCTCCGTAACGGAGGAGACCATCCACTTGCCTCTCGCTCCGGACATTGTTGGAGAAGGTTGAGGAAGGAAGAGCGGACTTGGGAGCTGGAGCTTGAGTTCGCAAGAGATGGATTGGCAAAGGAGGAAGAAAGCGTAGGTTAAAAAGGTGAATCCTTATCCCTTTATGTAAGCAGGGACGGTTAGGCGTCCCCACCTACCTAATAAAACTCACTTGCCTCCCAAACGCCGTGGTTGGGTTATCCACGTTCGTATTAATGAGAATTCCGTTAAAGGGGGCACATGATCTCTGCTTTGACAAGACGTGCCAAGGAAACTGCCTCGCTAAACGAGCTAAGGTGGAACAATGAAAACAACTTATATAGAAGGCTTGGTCGCAGTGTTATGACGCACTGCGGGATACGTCAACAGATTTGATTTGTGTTAATATTATTCTCTATATGGCAATATGTGGAAACTTATTTTGCAGAGCCGGACACTATTTTTTGGTGTTTATAATCTTCTTGAAGGACTTGGAGGAGGAACCCGCCTTGCAATGCCGAAGACAATCTGCGCGCCGGACTCGTCGTCATTGAAGCCTGGTTCAGGGGCTACTGAGGGAGTCCTGGATTAGGGGGTGTTCGGATAGCCGGACTATACCTTCAGCCGGACTCCAGGACTATGAAGATACAAGATTGAAGACTTCGTCCCGTGTCCGGAAGGATCTTTTCTTGGCGTGGAAGGCAAGCTAGGCGTGCGGATATTCGAGATCTCCTACCATTGTAACCGACTCTGTGTAACCCTAACCCTATCCGGTGTCTATATAAACCGGAGGGTTGTAGTCCGTAGGACAACCATCATCATACACAATCATACCATAGGCTAGCTTCTAGGGTTTAGCCTCCTTGATCTCGTGGTAGATCCACTCTTGTACTACCCATATCATCAATATTAATCTAGCAAGAGTAGGGTTTTACCTCCACCAAGAGGGCCCGAACCTGGGTAAAATAAAGTGTCCCTTGTCTCCTGTTACCATCCGACCTTGACGCACAGTTCGGGACCCCCTACCCGAGATCCGCTGGTTTTGACACCGACAGTGACACTTATAGGAATAGCCCAACGGATTGATTGGAAAGAATAACTTTGAGGTGGTTTTGTACCCTACCATAGTCTCTTCGTTTGTTCTCCACTATTAGTGACTTTGGAGTGACTCTTTGTTGCATGTTGAGGGATAGTTATATGATCCAATTATGTTATTATTGTTGAGAGAACTTGCACTAGTGAAAGTATGAACCCTAGACCTTGTTTCCTATCATTGCAATACCGTTTACGCTCACTTTTACCACTTGCTACCTTGCTGTTTTTATATTTTCAGTTTACAAAAACCTATATCTACCATCCATATTGCACTTGTATCACCATCTCTTCGCCGAACTAGTGCACCTATACAATTTACCATTGTATCGAGTGTGTTGGGGACACAAGAAACTCTTTGTTATTTGGTTGCAGGGTTGCTTGAGAGAGACCATCTTCATCCTATGCCTCCTATGATTGATAAACCTTAGGTCATCCACTTGAGGGAAACTTGCTACTGTCCTACAAACCTCTGCACTTGGAGGCTCAACAACATCTACAAGAAGAAGGTTGAGTAGTAGACATCATGGTTGAGAAGATTTCATCCGCCGAAAGCGGGTTGTATGAAGCTTTTATGAGCCTACTGAGAGGCTTTGAGGTATGCAAAGTAGTATATGTTTTTGACGGTACCGCACACGCTAGGTGTGCCCTATGCAGATAGTAGCCCCTGAGACTCTTGTTGCTGTCAAAAACGGCGGCAAACAGAGGATCATAGTCCCAGGTAATAATCATGCCGCCTTTATGTGCAGGTGGCTGAAGGTCCGATGGCTAGCCGTACTGGTGAGTTTGCCGAGCTGAAGCGGCAACTTGATGCGGCAGATGCTGACATCGTGCTTGTAAACAAGCGGCTTGACGAGGCACATGGTATGTGTTTTCTCCAGTGATCAACACATAGTAAGAGGAGCATGATGCTAGTATCTTTAATATGTTGTGACTGCAGATGGAGCTGCCACCGTGGAGACCCTTCAGGCGGAACTTGCCCGAGCCAAGGAACAAGCCAGGAAGAGTGATGCGGCCGCTCTAAAGGCGGTCGAAGAGCTGAGAGCCGAACAGGCTGCACATTGCCAAAGCAAGGATAAAATAGCCAAGATGGCCGTTGAGTTGAAAGATCCCGCCGATCGTTACGAGCTTCTTGAAAAGGAAAGCCGAGCGAAGAAGACTGACCTGGAGAAGGCCATGGTAGCAGCCAAGGAAGCCCGCTCTAAAATCAGAGCGGCGAAGGAGGAGCTACGTCAAGCCGGAGATATCGCGGATGGGAAGCCCTTTTTGTTGCGGACGAAGTTCGGAGATCCTAAGTATGCCCCTCTCGATCAATTATGGAGTTCTGCAGACGCATACGTTGATTTGGCAGCGAGTGCTGCTGATGCGGCCGAGTTTTTCAAAGATAAAAAAGATCATGAAGTGGAAAAGCTGTTCTGGTCGCAGTTCAATGTTTCGGTGCGGCCACTGCTGTTAAATGAGAGAATGACCGAGTGGGCCGAGCTCCATAGGTTGTCTGGGCTTGCCATGAGGTCTGTTGTGGATCATCTTTGGCCGGCAGGACCAAGGCCAAGTAGTTATTTTGGCTTAGTGCAACGATTCCTTGGTGCTGTGCCACATATCGACGCTATGAAGAGGTCGGCGTGCATAGAGGGTGCGCGGATGGCTTTTGCCCGTGTCAAGACATACTGGGCAGAGATGGAGGCCACCGCTATTGCAACCCAGAGTTCGGCCGTAGGCCGATCATCGGCGGAGCACTACTTTGAAGAAGTTCTCGAAGGCGCTCGTTTAATAGAGGCTCAGTGCTCGAAGGGTATCATGTTCTAGTGACATGTATGCCCATTGTAAGAACAATGTTATTTTAATTATAAAGGCAGTGTTCATACTTTTGCCTGGAAGTATTATTATGCCTCCTGTCCGGTCGTTTATGTATATATATATGACCTGAAAGTTTGCAGTCGTCGGCTTCAGCCCCCACACATATAATGCGGGGGTGTTCGCAAAAGCGCGTCTTCACACTTGATCCAACGTCTTGGTCCATTAGGGAGGTGGTAGTGCGGCGAACGAGGCAATCAGACTATATTGCTTTAACACTTTCACTTGACCATAGGAGTTTGACAGTGGGGCTACTATATAGCCCCTGGTATTTCCGCACTCATCTGAATTCGGGGCGTGTACGTACATGACCGGGAAAACCAGCCCTTCGTTAATGCGGAGGAATCCCGAAGATTCCGCTAAGTCATTGAGTGGTTGACCGGTCTCGCGCTTTATCATGACAGTCAGTTTTCAGCTTTCTCTACTGAGGTGCTCATCCGGATGAATCAGGGCACAATTGCAGTAGTTCTCCCGGTGCCACCTTAGCTGATACAGCGGAACGTAAGGTAGCAAAACGCGGGAGCCGGGCAAACCCAACATTTGACCAAAGACATGATTTGGAGCTGATGCATATAAGGCCAAACTCGTGATGCCGAACACTCCCTAAGGTATTCGGTCTTTACAACATGTACCGGGGTGAGTAACGCCCTTGATAATGAACCCCGAGTGTCCAGGTACGTGCAATATTCTGACGTGGTGAAATGCCAATAACGTCAGCATCCTTCTTGGCTATACTGAGTATCCAGAGGATGTGAAGCAACAAAAGACAGTAAAAAAGGTTTACGCAGGGTCTTAATCTAAAAAGAAACCTTTGAGCGGGCCCCTACTGCACGTCTGCGCCTGTGTCTCCGTTGTGCCGTATCCTGGAAGGGTGTAGCACGATTGTCATTTGTAAAAGAGAAGAACTTAGGTGAAAGTTGTCATGCGAAAAATTGGTTATTCTCAATAAACCATTAAAATTCAAGATAAGTAAAGTCGAGCCGAACTAGTCCTTTTTTACATGCGGGAATCCCCTGGTACCGCCTATGGGGGTATAACCATCAAACCAATCTCAGGTTTATCTAGGCCGTTACATCTAGTAATGCGCTGGACTCGTCTAGCCGTGTCCGCGGTCTTGATGACCGATCATTTATTCTGGTTGGAGGGGTCATTTAGTGTTCGGCTGTTAAAGCCGCCACACGCTCTTCCGCGCGTAAGGAGCGCTCAATATTTCCGCTAACTGTAATGATTCCGCGGGGACCGGGCATCTTAAGCTTAAGAAAAGCGTAATGTGGTACTGCATTAAAACGAGCGAAAGCTGTTCTTCTGAGTAGTGCTTGATAGCTGCTTCGGAATGGAGCGATGGTGAAGCTTAACTTTTCACTTCAGAAGTTGTCGAGAGAACCGAATACAACCACTAGTACTAGAGAGCCCGTACAGCAGGCCTTTGGGCCTGGTATTACCCCTTTAAAGGTAGTAGTACTTTGGCAGATTCTTGTCGGGTCTATCCCCATTTTGCGGACTGTGTCCTGATATATCAGATTAAGACTACTGTTGCCGTCCATGAGGACTTGGGTGAGATGGTGTCCCTCGATAATTGGGTCTAGTACCAAGGCAGCCGATCCTCCGTGCTGGATACTTGTCAGGTGATCCCTGCGATCAAAGGTGATTGGGCGGGCCGACCAAGGGTTGAACTTGGGGGTGACGGGCTCTACGGCGCATGTGTCTTGGAGTGCATGTTTGCTCTTTCTTTCTGTTATGTGAATCATGTTCACTGTTTTGACCTCTGGTGGGAATTTTTTCCGTCCCCCAGTGCTTTGCTGACAAGGCTCATCCTCGTCTTTGCTTGGTGTCTCCCTCCCCTTGTGTTCGGCGTTTAGCTTGCCGACCTGCTTGAAGACCCAGCATTCGCTGTGGGTGTGATTCGCAGGTTTGTCGGAGGTGCCGTGAATCTGACATAATTTGTCTAGAATCTTGTTGAGGTTGGACGGTCCATCTCTGTTGCCTTTGAAAGGCTTCTTCCGCTGACCGGGCCGGGGGCCCCTGAATCCGGCGTTTACCGCCGTGTTGGCTGGGCTGTCTTCGTTATTTCGACGCTTGCTTTTACTGCGTCGTGGTTTTCCATTACCATCCCTGACTTCAGATGTGCCTGGGTCGTTGGTGCTACTACGAGCCAGCCAACTATCTTCGCCCGTGCAAAAGCGGGTCATGAGGCTTGTTAGGGCTGCCATTGTCCTTGGTTTTTCTTGGCCGAGGTGTCTAGCGAGCCATTTGTCGCGAACGCTGTGTTTGAAAGCTGCTAAGGCTTCAGCGTCCGGGTAGTCGACGATTTGGTTCTTTTTAGTGAGAAATCTGTTCCAAAGATTTTGGGCTGACTCTCCTGGCTGTTGAATTATATGACTTAAATCGTCTGCGTCCGGAGGTCAGACATAAGTCCCTTGAAAATTGGCCCTAAAAGCATCCTCAAGATCCTCCCAACTTCCAATTGATTTTTTGGGGAGGCTCTTCAGCCAGTGTAGAGCTGGTCCTTTCAGCTTGAGGGGGAGGTATTTAATGGCGTGGAGATCGTCTCCACGAGCCATATGGATGTGGAGGATGAAGTCCTCAATCCAGACCCCAGGGTCCGTCATTCAGTCGTACGCCTCTATGTTCACGGGCTTGAATCCCTCTGGAAATTCATGATCCAGTACCTCATCGGTGAAGCATAGGGGGTGTGCAGCACCCCTGTATTTGGATGTATCGTGGCGTTCGGATGGTTGTAGTGTTTGGTTTTGATTTTGTGTCGGAGCGCGCTTCCTAGATCCATAGATGGACCTGGTCATACCGGATTTTTGGCGCAAGTCCTCACGTAAATCGTGTGTTGGCTTATATGCGGCCTCGTTAGCCGTCCTATCGCGGCCACGAGGTGGTTGATCCGGCTGATTGGCCGTTTTATTCTTCGGCTGTGTAGGCTCTACGGCCTCACCATCGAACTCAGGCAACAACTTGCGCTTTGGATAGATCTTTGTATGGCAACTACCACCGTACTTTTCTTCAGTGTCGAGCACTTTGTTCCATCTACCGTTGAGCGTATTCTGTGCGACCTTAAGCCTTTACTTCTGCTGCTTCAAACTCCTCGCGGTGGCAATAAGCCTTCTAAGGAGGTTCTCTTGTTCCAGGTGCCTTTCCGGGATGACGTGTGCGTCGTCGTCCGGACTATTTTCCTCTCCGGAGAGAGGTTGATGAGCTTTATCCTCGGCGTTGACGTGTTCGGACAGCTGCTCCGTACTATGTTCGCCGTTCGCTGGTTCATCCTGCTCTATCGCTGGGTCAATGTTGTCGTCGTTTCCTCTGGAGTCGACCGGGGTGTTATTTTCTCTTGCGCTGTTATCGCTGTTTTTGCCGAGGCGGGATTTGGAGCGGCGCCTACGCCGTCGCTTTGGTTGCTTCTCGAGGGAGCTATCCTTCGCTTCATCCTTCTGTTGCTCGTCATTGTTTTCTTTGGGTGTATCCACCATGTATATGTCATATGATGAGGTGGCGGTCCAGCGCCCTGCGGGCGGTGGTTCCTGTTCGTCTCCTGCATCGTCGTCCATACCGTCGATGTCTTCGGTGTCGAAGTCGAGCATGTCGGTTAAATCGTCGACAATGGCTATTAAGTGGGTGGTAGGTGGGGAGCGAATTTCTTCGTCGTCTGCATCCCATTCTAGCCGGACATAGTTCGGCCAAGGTTCTCCTGACAAGGAGAGGGACCTTAATGAATTTAGCACATCGCCAGAAGGTGAGTGCTGAAAGATATCCGCGGAGGTAAACTCCATGATCGGTACCCAATCGGATTCAATAAGCATGGACGCAGGCGGCTCGGAGCCTGTGGCCGGGGACGAATCCAATGGTTCGGTAACATGGCTCTCGTAGGAGGTGAAGTCAGTATTCGGCTCTATCGCCACTAAGAGTGCGGCCTCCGTGGTGGGGTCTATCCACCCATCCTTAGATGGTGCAATTTGTTCCGGATTGAGGGCCGGAGTAGCTGCAGGTGTGATCTCCCGAACACTATCCAATGGCAGAGTTAAGTCATGCTCGCCGTGATTGTGCCGCGCACCTGACATGGGCTCGAATCCGTCAAAGATCAAGTCTCCGCGGATGTCGGCAATATAGTTCAAGTTTTCGAACCTGACCTGATGGCCAGGGGCGTAGCTCTCGATCTGCTCCAGATGGCCAAGCGAGTTGGACCGCAGTATGAAGCCGCCGAATACGAAGATCTGTCCGGGGAGGAAAACCTCACCCTGGATCGCATCGTTGCCAATGATCAAAGGAGCCATCAAGCCTTACGGTGATGGCACAGTGGAACTCTCAGTGAAAGCACCAATGTCGGTGTCAAAACCGGCGGATCTCTGGTAGGGGGTCCCGAACTGTGCGTCTAAGGTGGATGGTAAGAGGAGGCGGGGGACACGATGTTTACCCAGGTTCGGGCCCTCTCGATGGAGGTAATACCCTACTTCCCGCTTGATTGATCTTGATGATATGAGTATTACAAGAGTTGATCTACCACGAGATCATAGAGGCTAAACCCTAGAAGCTGGCCTATGGTATGATTATTGTTGTCCTACGGACTAAACCCTCCGGTTTATATAGACACCAGAGGGGGGCTAGGGTTACACAGAGTCGGTTACAAGGGAGGAGATCTACATATCCGTATTGCCAAGCTTGCCTTCCACGCCAAGGAGAGTCCCATCCGGACACGGGACAAAGTCTTCATCTTGTATCTTCATAGTCCAACAGTCCGGCTAAAGTATATAGTCCGGCCGTCCGAGGACCCCCTAATCCAGGACTCCCTCAAGGGGGCACCGCACATGGCTAAAAAATCAACTTGTGTGTCTATGGGGTGCCGCCTGTCGGTGTCAAAACCGACGGATCTCGGGTAGGGGGTCCTCAACTGTGTGTTTAAGGCGGATGGTAACAGGAGGCGGGGGACACAATGTTTACCCAGGTTCAGGCCCTCTCGATGGAGGTAATACCCTTCTTCCTGCTTGATTGATCTTGATGATATGAGTATTACAAGAGTTGATCTACCACGAGATCGTAGAGGCTAAACCCTAGAAGCTAGCCTATGGTATGATTGTTGTTGTCCTACGGACTAAGCCCTCCGGTTTATATAGACACCGGAGGGGCTAGGGTTACACTGAGTCGGTTACAAGGGGGGAGATCTACATATCCGTATTGCGAAGCTTGCCTTCCACGCCAAGGAGAGTCCCATCCGGACACAGGACGAAGTCTTCAATCTTGTATCTTCATAGTCCAACAGTCCGGCTAAAGTATATAGTCCGGCTGTCCGAGGACCCCCTAATCCAGGACTCCCTCAGTAGCCCCTTGTCGGCGTTCTGGGAACGGGGGTCCCCAGACTTGCCTGCTGCGGCCTGCGGCGTGGCTCGAAAGAGGGCCCAGCACGGCCCATCTTCATCAACACAAGACCCAAGACCCTCGCGAGGGGCCAAGCCTCATGGGGCGGACGACAGGGCGCTTCCTCAGGTGCGGCCTCATCAGGCTGGCTCGCGAGGAGGTGGAGAGATCAAGGCGGGGTACCTCATGAGGTGCCCATGACGCAAGCCATGACGACCAAGGGTGCCAGGCGGGCGCCAGCCTGCGCAGTGTCTCCCTTTCCTCTTTGGTGCAAAGGGGGCAAGCGCAGGCGAGAGGATCAAGCAAAGGCATCCATTTCGATGCAACGAGACCAAGACCAGTCCAACGGTGGGAAGGAGGTCATCGTGGAGCCCAGAACGGTGTCACCACAGGGCCTTTGGCAGGCGAGGACCAACTTTAGTCAGGATAAGTGTACCAGATGTTCCCCTTCAAATTGGCCAATTGTTGGCGCCCTTCCCGCTCAATATTTGGGAAGAGGCTGAGGGCCTTTGCCTATAAATAGGACTAGTCACCCCCAGGGTAGGGAGGACAGATCGAGAAGCCAGCTAGAAAGACTCAGGCAACAGAGAGAGAGAGAAGGGCGGCTGAACTCCTCCTAGCAGTTCATCGTCCCAGCTAAGAGCAGACCCTCGCGAGGCTATTCTTCCTTGTATTGTTCATCATCATCAGCCCAAGAGGCAATCCACCCACCACAAACTAGAGTAGGGTATTACACCACAACGGTGGCCCGAACTAGTATAAACCCCGTGTCTCTTGTGTTGTTCTTTCAGTAGTTAGATCTTTGCGAGACGGGGAGGTAGAGGGCATAATCTCCGCGCGCACCCCAGAGTTCTAACCTTAAGGGTCTGCCGGAACCCGAAATCCGACATTTGGCGCGCCAGGTAGGGGTGCGCCGGAATTTGTCTTCCACTGCTTCGTTCTCCTCCGGCCGTCGCGTCCATGTCTGACGCTCGTCGGGCCCGCGCCGAGCGCCGGGCCGCCATCGCTTCTCGCGTCGCCCAGATGGCTCCCGTCGGTGGGCGTCCTTGTCGTTCCCCGTTGCCCGCCATCAATGCCGCCACCGGCCCGGCGGGGAACGAGCAGCAAGTGTCGTCTCAGCATCCGTCCGTGCGGCAAGACGGCCGCACCGCTACTCCACCGCTCACACCAGCTGGCTCTTCATCCCACGCGCTCCGTGCACCCTTGGAGGCTCGAGCCGCGCTCATCGCGGCAAACGAGCTCCTGCGCTACCGTCCCATCGACGACGTCTACGAAGAGTGGCTTGACCGCGTCGCCGAGCTCGTCCGCGCCGCAGGGGGCTCTCCTGCGCCGTCCGCTCCGCTGCGCCGCTGTAGGATGGGAAGTATGTCTAGAGGGGGGGTGATTAGACTACTTGACCAAATAAAAACTTAACCTTTTCCCAATTTTAGTTCTTGGCAGATTTTAGCAACTTTAGGACAAGTCAAGCAATCATCACACAATTCAAGCAAGCATGCAAAGAGTATATGGGCAGCGGAAAGTAAAGCATGCAACTTGCAAGAATGTAAAGGGAAGGGTTTGGAGAATTCAAACGCAATTGGAGACACGGATGTTTTTCCTGTGGTTCGGATAGGTGGTGCTATCCTACATCCACGTTGATGGAGACTTCAACCCACGAAGGGTAACGGTTGCGTGAGTCCACGGAGGGCTCCACCCACGAAGGGTCCACGGAGAAGCAACCTTGTCTATCCCACCATGGCCATCGCCCATGAAGGACTTGCCTCACTAGCGGTAGATCTTCACGAAGTAGGCGATCTCCTTGCCCTTACAAACTCCTTGGTTCAACTCCACAATCTTGTCGGAGGCTCCCAAGTGACACCTAGCCAATCTAGGAGACACCACTCTCCAAGAAGTAACAAATGGTGTGTTGATGATGAACTCCTTGCTCTTGTGCTTCAAATGATAGTCTCCCCAACACTCAACTCTCTCTCACAGGATTTGGATTTGGTGGAAAGAAGATTTGAGTGGAAAGCAACTTGGGGAAGGCTAGAGATCAAGATTCATATGGTAGGAATGGAATATCTTGGCCTCAACACAAGGGTAGGTGGTTCTCTCTCAGAACATATGAGTTGGAAGTTTAGATGTGTTCTGATGGCTCTCTCCACGAATGAAGAGGAGGTGGAGGGGTATATATAGCCTCCACACAAAATCCAACCGTTACACAAAATTTACCAATCTCGGTGGGACCGAATCAACAAACTCGGTCGGATCGAAATAGTAAACCTAGTGACCGTTAGAGATTTTCGGTGGGACTGACATGCAACTCGGCAGGACCAATATGGTTAGGGTTAGGGCATAACGTAATCTCGGTGAGACCGATTACACAAACTCGGTGAGACCGATTTGGTAATTAGCTAACCAGAGAGTTGGTCAGGTAAACTCGGTGGGACCGATTTGCTCTTTCGGTGAGACCGAAAAGTTACAAAAGGGAAACAGCGAGTTTACATTGCAATCTCGATGGGACTGATCCGCTCTTTCGGTGTGACCAAAAAGTTATGAAAAGGAAACAGAGAGATTGCAATCCCATCTCGGTGAGACCGAGATCCCTATCGGTAGAACCGATTTGCTAGGGTTTGGCAGTGGCTTATGACAAGTGAAACTCGGCGGCGCCGGATAGAAAGAATCGGTAGGACCGAGTTTTGCTTGGAGTTTAGGTCATATGTGGATATGGGAAAGTAGCTGAGGATTTTGGATCATATCATTAAGCACATGAAGCAAAAGGCTCATTAAGCAACACCTCATCCCTCCTTGATAGTATTGGCTTTTCTTATGGACTCAATGTGATCTTGGATCACTATAATGTAAAATGAAGAGTCTTGAGCTTGAGCTTGAGCCAATCCTTTGTCCTTAGCATTTTGAGGGTTCCACTTTCACCATCCATGCCATGCCAATCATTGAGCTTTCCTGAAATAATTGTCTTGGAATAGCATTAGCTCAATGAGCTATATGTTGTTTTGAATTACTAAAACCACCTAGGGATATTTGCACTTTCAATCTCCCCCTTTTTGGTAATTGATGACAACATATAGATCAAAGCTTCGACAAATGATAATAAGAATGAATTATATCGTCGCTTTGAGAAGTATGTGATAAGTAAGAGCTCCCCCTAAATTTGTGCATATTTAAAATTTGCTTTGGACTGCAAATGCACAAAGAGTTAGGATTATGGGTTACTCTTCCATGTCACATACATCTTGGTGGAGTGCTCAAAATGATAATAATGAAATACATGCACTCATCACCAAGGAAAAGTGAATGACCACATAAGATAGATAAGATATATCAAGCATGCATAATTGTAGCTTATGATCAAACACATGATCATCAATGTCTCACAAGCACATCAAAGTATCTCGACCAAAAGCAAACAATGTTTGAAAAACCACCAAATAAAGCAAGAGAGAAAAACAACACACTCTCTCTCGAAGCCTATGATCTATACATTTTCTCCCCCTTTGGCAACAAGTTACCAAAAAGTTCCTAGAAAATGCATAGTGCTAGATCGACACTCAGGCTTGATCTTCTGGTGGTGGTGGAGTCCGGATCACTCCAAGGACGAAGGCTTCTGTTGAAGTGGTTGGAGCTGGAGCTGAAGTGGATGCTGGAGCTGGTTGGGCTGGTGCTGTAGCTGGAGCTGAGGTGGTGGCTCTTGTGTCAGGAACTGGCACTGCACTGGACCTCTGAGCTCATGGCACTCTGGCAAATGCATCAGTGGTAGTCTTCCCTTTCCTCTCCTGCATGTCATCTTGAAGTTGCTCCACTGCTGTCTGAATCTCTGTCACCTTGACATCCAAGTCATAGAACTTTTGTTCTACGATTCTCTCTAAGCTCTCCTGGTTCTGAGTGAGGGTGGCCAGACCTTTCTCAATCCTCAGGGTGGATGCAATCAGGTAACTGAGCTGCTCTTGCTTGTTTTTCAAGAAATACTCAGATGCCTCCTCTTGAGTTGGCATCTTGGCAGTTTCTCCTTCCTTGCCTTCTCCTTCTTAGCTTGTGCTTGAGCTGATGATGGTTCATTTTCATTCATCACAACTTGGTTGTCCTCGAAATCTGGATGAATAGGCAAATGTTCCTTGTCCAACAAGTATGTGTCTGTGCCCATTCTTGAGTTAATCAACATCTGGATCTGAGGGGCATAACCACATCTCCTCTTTTGATCTGCTGCAGTGATAGTCTCTACTATGAGGCTCATGACCTTAAATTTCTGAGGCACATCAAATATATCTAGCAGGTTAATGGCATGACCTCTGATCATCTTGTGATCTCCAGACTTGGGCAAAAGTGTGTGCCTAAGGATCCAGTTGATCGTAGGCAGTCCTGACAACAAGTGTTTTACAGACCCAAACTGGTGAGTGTCAAGATCATCTGCTGGAATCTCCTTGTACATATTTGCCATAGTGTTATGATCCATCTTTTTCTTGGCATAGACATCCAAGTCATCTTCATTTTCCTCTGGGGCATTGATCAACTTTGCCCATTCCTCAACAGTTGATTGGTACCTTGTACCTTCAGACATCCATGTGATCCTTCCATCTGGATAGAAATGTGCTGTGGAGTAGAATTGCATGATCAGCTCCTCATTCCACTTTGTGAGCTTCTGCCCAACAAAGTCAGCTACTCCACATGCCTTGAAGCTGTCTTGCACTCCAGGGTAGTGCTCTTCATTGTCCTTGATGTATTCCCAGTCGACCCATCTCATATCACACACAATGGGCTTCTTGTCCAACAAGACTGTCTCATAGAAGTCCTGTTGTTCCTTAGTGTGGAACCTGTAGTCAACAGCAGTCCTCCTCCTGGTAGCATATGGATCCTCTGCTCTCCACTTTCTTAGCCCAGAGTCTCTTCTGATCTTCATATCCTCAGCCACAGGATGAGCATCATTGTGGTCTGGGATCTTGGGCTTCAACTTTCTCAGCACTTGGCCTTCCTCTTCCTCTGCAGTGTCAGGCACTGGGGCCTTGTTCTTCTCAGCAGCTGGGATGCTCCTTGTATTTCTCTTTGGTTTTGGCTTTTGAGCTGGCTTGGCCTTGAATGCAGCCTTGGGGGCTTCCTTGGGCTTAGATGCAGTTGCCCCTGATCTTATAGCATCACCCATCAGCTTGGGTGCCTTAGGTGCTGGTGCAGCAACCTCTTCTTCTTCTTCATCAGAAGAATGCTGTTCAAATTCAGCCATGGGATCAACTTTCTTGCACCATCTGCCTCTTTTCCTTTCCTTCTTCCCTTCAGCAGCAACTGGCTCTTTGGATGCAGGCTTCTCAGGAATCTTTGTTGAGGCTCTGGCCTTTGGCATGGGCTGCCTGCCTGCTAGCCTTTTGACCTTTAAGCCTGGCTTGGTGCTCTGTCTTGAGCCATGCTCTTTCTTGAGTTCAACTTTCTTGGAAGTTGCTTCCTCCTCTGCCACATAGTCCTCATCCTCTGATTCTGAGGTTCTCTTCTTCCTTTGTCTTGTGGCAGCTTTTGGCAGGTTGCTGGGGGTGCTCCTGCTGCCTTCATCTGAAGAACTGGAGGGACTAGTTCCCTCACTCATCTGCACTGGCTGTTCTGACAAGTTCTGGCTATCACTCTGGTCTGACATGATGAACAAGATGACTACCGACCCTGTGAATAGTTTATAGATGAGGTAGAGTGGATGAGCATCACAAAATGCAGAGATTTTTGCAAAAGAATGATTCAAAAACTTAGTTTTAGTTTCCCACAGAAAGCATTTTGGATCTACCGATTTTTAAACTCGGTGATACCGAAGCAGCTTTTGGAACCTAAACTAGTGAACTCGGTCAGACCGAGTCACAGTTCGCTGGCACCGAGACTGCTAGGGTTTCACAGAGTTCCAAAATCGGTCACACCGATTAGCAATACTCGGTTAGATCGAGTCTTACTTGTGCAATGGCATAAGCCAAATCGGTGGGACCGAGTTTTTCAACTCGGTGGGTCCGAGATGGTTTCGGCGGAAACCTAACCCTAAAATTTTCGAATCAAACCTATTCTATGAGTTCATTGACTGGATAGGAGTTTATCAAACGTGGTTAGAATCAATATGATCACAATGTGTTAGGAATCGGATTGGGGAATAGCACAAAGATCGAGTCCATACCCTAGTTCGGCGGAGACTCGCTACGACGGCAACGGCGGGGTTGATTCCCGTTGACGGCGACGGAGACCAGCGACTGGAGGCGGCTAGCAGCGAGGAGACGATCCAGAGACCACGTTGGCAGAGCGAGCTATCGCGCGGGCGAAGGGGTTCGGAGAAATTTCCAATTTTTTGCTCGTGTCTATATATAGCCCGACCCTGTCGGTGTGACCGAGTGGAACAACTCGGTGGCACCGAGATGCAAAACTGTATACAGTTATTGCAACTCGGTGTGACCGAATGGTTCAAATCGGTTGCACCAAGATCGAAAACATAGATCAACTTAATGATCTCGGTAAGACCGAAAGTGGGGTATCGGTCAGACCGAGAATCACAAAGAGGTTTTGGAAGTTTAAGTCTATGACGAATCGGGGACTCCGAGTGCTCTTCACACAGAGTGGTTCATATCTGACTTGATCAATTTTGTGATGTAGCATGAATAGAGTTTGAGACGAGAAAAGCATAGATAGCTAGAGAAGGTTCTTAGGCATTCTTGTCCATCCACTTGGCAAAAGAAAAATAAAGCCAAACAATCAAAACAACAAGTGGATGTCCTCGAATGAGTAAAATATGCATCCAACATGCTCACACAATAAAATGGCAATTGAAATATGTGACAAAGCATGCACAACCAATTCTAGCATCTATCAAGCAATTGGCGATGACTAGGTCATCTATATATGAGTATATTGACTTAGGAGTCAAATGAGAACATTTGATCATAGGTCATACTCATCGTTTAAGCTCAAGTGGGGTTACCACTTTTACATAAAGCATTGTTGTGTTCACATCATTAGAGTTGCTTTAACTCAAGTCTTAGAGTAAAGCTCCCCCTAGATGTGATATCCCCCCTTAAGAGGGATGAACTAACCTTGGGTTTTGTCGATGATGACTTCATGTAGATGTTGAAGATGTGGATGCTCAATGTTGATGTAGATCACTTGGAGCTATCCTTTCGAGTGAATTGCACTTTCAATACCTACATGGGTTAGTCCCACAAGGAGCAAACAAGGATATCCATAGACATAGAGTGATGCACACACAAGATGATGTCTATGAAAGCTTTTAGGTTACCTTGTCCCTTGTCTTACCAACAAGAGGGTTTGTGACTCCTTGAACTAGTGCAAGATGTGGAAGTTGATTGCACTTGTTCTTGCCAAAATGATAAGAGTGAAGTATGTTGGCGGAGTCACCCTCAAGAACTCTCTAGTTCTTCTTCTTTTGGATCCACACCATCTTGATGGGAATCCTTGGAGTTGTAGTCGTACTTGATGAAGTGGAACTTGAAGTAGTCTTGGGAATCCACTTGACTAAGGTCTTAGGAGCTTCTTCAAATGCATCAATTTCCTCTTGAAGCTCGTCCTTGCCTTTTTGCTTGTAGTCTTGTGGTGGAAGATCATCTTGAGTTTGTGTCCCCTTGAAATAAGTAGGATCATACTTCTCTTGTTGAGGAACAAACTTTGTCTTGGGGTATTGATCTTCTTCCCACTCAACTCCATTGGCATTGAACTTTCGTTCAAAACCAACACCTTGATTCTTCCGGTGCCTTCCTTGCTTGCGTACAATCTCCTCGAATTGCTTACTTCCGGCAAGGCTTTTGTACACTCCTTTCTCTATGATTCCCTTCAATAAGCTATTTTCTTACTCAAGTGTAACTTGGCTAAGAGAATCATTAGTGGAATCAAGAGAACTACTAGAAGCAACAATATTGGATTTAACATGATCATTGTTACTACTAGAGGAAGAATCTTTCTTGTTCTTGTTATTAGACTTGACTTGAGGCATGTAAGTGGATAAGAGTAAACGCTTGGCAATGTAAGAAGAACTTTTCTTGCGGAGATCATCATTGATTGCCTTTAAAAACTCATGCTCTTGCTCAAGATTGAGCTTTTCAAAGCGTAACTTCCCATGAGCTCTTAAAAGTTCTCGATGATCTTCGAAGATAGTTTCATGAGCTAACTTAAGAGTGTTTAGTTCTTTATTTAGAGCCTCAATTTTCTCCTTATCATTGTCATTCGTTTTATCTTGATTAGCATGATTAATTGACGTTTCATCATAGTATTCATCACTAGAGTTGTCAACAAGTAAATCATCATCACCTAACAAGTCATCTTCATCACTATTGAAATCAACATACTCAGGATGAGTTACCTTAGGACCTTTGGCCATGAAGCATCTTCCAATTCCTTCATTGGTGAGTCAAATATGTCGTAGGAGTTGGTTGACACAAGTGCTAGACCGGCAACACCTTCATCTTGAGTATATTCGGAATCGGAGTGATAACTTCTCTCGGAGTGGTTGTCGGAGTCGGAGCGGGATACCCATTCACCAACATGAGCTTGATGTCTTCGCTTCGTGTAGCTCCTTGATGATTTTTCCTTTCTTTCCGAATCCTTGCTCCTCCGTGAGTATCTTCGTTCATAACGATCATCTCTACTCCTTGTCTCTCTTGATGGTGATTCTTCTCTTTTGCCTCTTCTTTTTGGAGAATCTTCTCTTCTTTTGTAGGGAGCCATACACTCATTGGAATAGTGTCCGGGTCTTCCACAATTGTAGCAGTTTCGCTCTTGACTAGAAGATCTTTTGTCATTGTAGGACCTTGACTTGGAGCTTCTATCTTTGCTTCTACTCTTGTAGAACTTGTTGAAGTTCTTCACCATTAGGCTCAATTCTTTGTTGAAGTTTTGTTTCTCACTTGATGATGTGGGGGCTTCACATGAGGCTTTGTAGGCACCACTTGATTTGTTGTGAAGTTCCTCTTTATCCTTGAGTGACATATCATGAGCAACAATTCTTCCAATGACCTCCGTTGGCTTGAGATCTTTGTAATTGGGCATCATTTGGATCAATGTGCACACGGTATCATATTTTCCATCCAAGGCTCTTAGGATCTTCTTGATGATGAATTTGTCGGTCATCTCTTCACTCCCTAAGCCGGCAATCTCGTTTGTGATGAGAGCAAGCATAGAGTACATTTCAGCGACACCTTCACCATCCTTCATTTTGAACTTGTCAAGTTGACTTTGAAGCACATCCAATTTGGATTCCTTGACGGAGTCGGTACCTTCGTGCATATCAATCAAAGTATCCCAAATTTCCTTTGCATTCTCAAGATGGCTGATTTTGTTGAATTCTTCGGGGCACATTCCGCTGAAGAGAATATCACAAGCTTGAGCGTTGTATTGTAGCATCTTCAACTCATCCGCGGTAGCTTCATGGTTTGGTTCTTTCCCATCGAAGAAGTCACCTTGCAAACCAACACACACAATAGCCCAAACGGTGGGGTTATGTCCAAGAATATGCATTTTCATTTTATGCTTCCAACTAGCAAAATTAGTACCATCAAAGTAAGGACCTCTACGGTGATAATTTCCCTCGCTAGACGCCATACTCTCCTAGGTTGTGAAACCAAGGCTATGACCACCAAAAGCTATGGAAATCAAAGCAAATGGAGACCAAGGCTCTGATACCACTTGTAGGATCAGAAATATGTCTAGAGGGGGGGTGATTAGACTACTTGACCAAATAAAAACTTAACCTTTTCCCAATTTTAGTTCTTGGCAGATTTTAGCAACTTTAGGACAAGTCAAGCAATCATCACACAATTAAAGCAAGCATGCAAAGAGTATATGGGCAGCGGAAAGTAAAGCATGCAACTTGCAAGAATGTAAAGGGAAGGGTTTGGAGAATTCAAACGCAATTGGAGACACGGATGTTTTTCCCGTGGTTCGGATAGGTGGTGCTATCCTACATCCACGTTGATGGAGACTTCAACCCACGAAGGGTAACGGTTGCGTGAGTCCACGGAGGGCTCCACCCACGAAGGGTCCATGAAGAAGCAACCTTGTCTATCCCACCATGGCCATCGCCCACGAAGGACTTGCCTCACTAGCGGTAGATCTTCACGAAGTAGGCGATCTCCTTACAAACTCTTTGGTTCAACTCCACAATCTTGTCGGAGGCTCCCAAGTGACACCTAGCCAATCTAGAAGACACCACTCCCCAAGAAGTAACAAATGGTGTGTTGATGATGAACTCCTTGCTCTTGTGCTTCAAATGATAGTCTCCCCAACACTCAACTCTCTCTCACAGGATTTGGATTTGGTGGAAAGAAGATTTGAGTGGAAAGCAACTTGGGGAAGGCTAGAGATCAAGATTCATATGGTAGGAATGGAATATCTTGGCCTCAACACAAGGGTAGGTGGTTCTCTCTCAGAACATATGAGTTGGAAGTGTAGATGTGTTCTGATGGCTCTCTCCACGAATGAAGAGGAGGTGGAGGGGTATATATAGCCTCCACACAAAATCCAACCGTTACACACAATTTACCAATCTCGGTGGGACCGAATCAACAAACTCGGTCGGACCGAAATAGTAAACCTAGTGACCGTTAGAGATTTTCGGTGGGACTGACATGCAACTCGGTAGGACCGATATGGTTAGGGTTAGGGCATAACGTAATCTCGGTGAGACCGATTACACAAACTCGGTGAGACCGATTTGGTAATTAGCTAACCAGAGAGTTGGTCAGGTAAACTCGTGGGACCGATTTGCTCTTTCGGTGAGACCGAAAAGTTATAAAAGGGAAACAGAGAGTTTACATTGCAATCTCGGTGGGACCGATCCGCTCTTTCGGTGTGACCGAAAAGTTACGAAAAGGAAACAGAGAGATTGCAATCCCATCTTGGTGAGACCGAGATCCCTATCAGTAGAACCGATTTGCTAGGGTTTGGCAGTGGCTTATGACAAGTGAAACTCGGTGGCGCCGGATAGAAAGAATCGGTAGGACCGAGTTTGGCTTGGAGTTTAGGTCATATGTGGATATGGGAAAGTAGCTGAGGATTTTGGAGCATATCATTAAGCACATGAAGCAAAAGGCTCATTAAGCAACACCTCATCCCTCCTTGATAGTATTGGCTTTTCCTATGGACTCAATGTAATCTTGGATCACTAAAATGTAAAATGAAGAGTCTTGAGCTTGAGCTTGAGCCAATCCTTTGTTCTTAGCATTTTGAGGGTTCCACTTTCACCATCCATGCCATGCCAATCATTGAGCTTTCCTGAAATAATTGTCTTGGAATAGCATTAGCTCAGTGAGCTATATGTTGTTATGAATTACCAAAACCACCTAGGGATAGTTGCACTTTCAGCCACACCCCGCCCCGCGCGGGCAATGAAGCTCCGGGGGCGTACCGGCCACCTCCTCTCCATGAAGACGCCACGGCTCCAAGGCGTGTGGCCCCTGGGCGGAACCCGCTCCGTCAGGTGCCAGCCCAGCAAGAACGGAGCTGCCAAGAAGTCCCTTGCCCGCAAGAAGCTGCCCGGGCGCTCCCTGCTCCGGCTCGTCGTGACCCTGCTCCAGCTCCGGCACGTCAAGACCCCGCGCTGCTCCCAGCTGCAGCGCATGGGGACCCGCAAGGCCAAGCTCTCCCTCAACCAAAGCCTCCCGTGGCCACTGCTGGCTGTCGCGCCTACACCACCGAGCTGCGCAGCGTCGCATGGCCCGGCAAGTTCAAGCCAGACCTGCCTCCTCGCTACGACGACACGACCGACCCTGCAGAGTTCCTCCAGCTCTATGAGCTGGGCATCGAAGCTGCCAGCAGGGATGAAAAGGTCATGGCAAATTGGTTCCCCATGGCACTCAAAGAAGGAGCCCGCACCTGGCTCCTGAACCTGGCCCCAGGCACGATCTCTTCCTCGGACCAGATGCGCACCCGCTTCATCGCCAACTTCCAAGGTACTCGCGACCGGCCGCCTGCCGTGAGCGACATGCGCCGCATCAAGCAACAACCCGGAGAGACCCTGCAAAAGTACATCCAGCGCTTCAACAATGCGCACGTCAAGATCCCCAAGGTGTCCGAGGAAGCCATCATCTCAGCCTTCTCCGATGGTGTGCGCGACGTCAAGATGAAGGAGGAGCTGGCGATGCATGAAGACCTGTGCACCTCCCTGGAGCTGTTCAACTTGGCGACCAAGTGCGCCAGGGCTAAGGAAGGGCGTCTCTCCCTCCTCGAGCTGCCCGCCGCAGACCCAGAAGAGAAGAAGCCCAAGGCTAAGGACGTGAAGCGCAAGGGGGATGCCGTGCTCGCGGCGGAACCGGACACCAAGCGGGGCAAGGATCTGCCCGAATCCTCCAGGGGCAGCCGGTAATGTGTGTACCATGACCTCCACACCCACAACACCAATGAATGCCAAGATCTCCGCGCCGTGCGAGAAGGAAGGATCGGCCGTCGTCCCGACCGCGCTGACCGGGGCTACGACCGAGGAGGAGGAAGAAACGCAGGACGCTGGGAAGACCGCGGCCCGTGCCAAGGATGGCGTGATCAACCTCGCGAGGACCACTGGCAAGACCTGCCTCGCGAGGGTGACTGGCGGGATCAGCCTCGTGAGGATCGCCTGCAGGGCAACGCAGGCCTCCCTCCACTGCCGCCTCAGCCAAGGAGGAACGAGGACCGCCATCAAGACGAGGGGGCTGGGGGCTTCCAGGAGCCGCGCGCAATCGCCTGCATCCTGGGCGGAGCTTAAGCCCCAGCCTCCCAACGCATCTTCAAGAAGTTTGCCCGCAAAGTAAATGCAGCCCTCCCCAAGCTCGAAGCAACGCGCCCTCTCAGGTGGTCGGCGTGCGCCATCACGTTCAGCTCAGCAGATCAGCTCAAGTTTGCAGCCACAGCCGGAGTCTTCCCGATGCTTTGCTCCCCGGTCATCAGCAACGTACTGGTCACCAGGACCCTCATCGATGGTGGAGCAGGGCTCAACGTCATGTCCGTGGAAACATTCAACAGTCTCCAAGTGCCCTATGACCAGCTTCAGCCAACCAAGCCTTTCTCCGGAGTCACCGACGGTTCCACGGTCCCGATCGGGCAGGTCCGCCTCCCTGTCACCTTCCGGGCCCGCAGCAACTACCGCACCGAGCTCATCGACTTCGACGTCGCCCACATCCGCCTGCCGTACAATGCCATCCTCGGGTACCCAGCGCTGGCCAAGTTCATGGCCGTAACTCATCATGGCTACAACATCCTCAAGATGCCAGGAAGTGGCAGAGTCATCACGGTGCCATGTGAAGAGAAGGATGCAGTGTGTTCCCTGGAGCGAGCCTTTCAGGCCGCGTCACTAGAAGACCCAGATCACGGAAGCAGGAGGCTTCCCGAGACCACCCCCAAGAAGAGAAGGCGTCGTCCGGGCCAGCCCCTCGGGAGGCAGGCCCCTCAGGTCCCGCGTCTGCCCAAGGGGAACTTCCTTCCATCGCATAGGAAAGCGCGCCCGGCGCCCTCCTCAGGCAGGGCTCGGGGGCTCTCACCTGGAGGGCCACCGACCTTGCCAGGGTCACGAGGGAGGCGTCTGGGCACCACGTGGAGGCGTGCTTCGAAGCATGTTTCCCTCAAGAAGGAGCGAGGCAAGGAAGGTCAGACCAGCAGGAGTTCGTCAACAAGGTCGTTCAAGAACTACATGAGTCAAGAATCATGAGAGGTTGCCGCCGTTCACCGGCTATGGCTCCCCATCCAGGCGAGGATGGTGGGCTGCGTGTCTGCATCGATGTACCAGGGCTCAATTAGGTCGCCATGATGGAGCGCCTCTGGCCCTCGCAAGTGGGGCATTGTGGAGGTCCACCCCACAGCTACGTTCGCATGCCTTACGGCTTGCCGAGCGTGGCTGCTGCGTACCAGCGCCTCATTAGGGGCATCATGGAAACTCAAGAAGACAGGCGTTCCGCAGCCCTGGCGGAGATGGAGATGATTCGCGAGGAGCCACCAGCGCCTCCGAAGCCTCCCGAGGCCCCTGGGCCTGGGGGCTCGTAAGGATCGGCTTCCGCAGCCCACCGAGTCTGCTGCACCGACACCACTTCATCTTTGACATCTTCAGGTGACATCTTTCAAGCTTCATTTCCAGCTGGGAGCGCCCTCCCAGGGCTGCATCATTCCCAGGCCGCGTGGGTCCGTCCCTGCGGCATGTATCCCTTTTTATTTTTCGGTCATTAGCTTGCTTTGTTGGGGGCGCCCCTCGGGCTGCATCATCCCCAGGCCGCTCGGGCCAGGCCCAGTGGCGTGTATCTCCTTTGTGTTTATTTCCAGCTATGCATTCGCCTATCATGCTTGATTACTTGATGCCTGTCCACGGCACCTCTTCTTCTCCATGTCGACCACTTGCACGTTAAAGGGGGGGGGTACCTGAGCATCGCGACTCAGGGCTCTTACTGGCTCTCCAGCCCTCACCCTCTGGCCTTGTCCACGGCATCGTGACCTGGCATACCAGCGACGGCTGAGACAAGCTCGAGGGCCGGGACCCGAGGACGTAGAGTGCCGGCATCTAACCAAATTTGCAGGAACACATCACAAGATACGGCCCAGTGCCAGGCGCAACCCGCCTAGAGGTAGGGCCCTGTGAGTCCCGCGCCGGCTCACGGGCGCCCAAGTACACCTCACCTGCGCCAACCAGCAAGCTTCTGAGCAACTAACGATCGACTGATAATTACCATGGCAACCCCTTCTTCTTTCTATGATGAGTTTGCAGGATCCCCTGAAGGAATTGCGCTAGCCGAGGCCCTCACGGAGTTCCCTTCATCCTCGTCCGCGCGAACCGCTTGCACGTTAAAGGGGGGGCGCCTGAGCATCGCGACTCAGGGCTCCTACCGGCACTCCAGCCCTCACCCTCTGGCCTTGCCCACGGCATAGCGACCTGGCATAGCAGCGACGGCTGAGACCAGCTCGTGGGCCGGGACCCGAGGACGTAGAGCAGAAAGGGGAGCAAAGGCGAGGGAGAAGGGGCGCGCGAGGACCTTGCCAAGCAACTCCGCTCCTGCTGCCGTGCGGACCCGACGATACACCATGAATAACCCCTGATTAACAAGATAAGTCACCACCCGAAAACACCGGCTACCGTGGCACTACCCCCGCACCTAACACAATTCCGTACTAGCAACGTCGCTCCCCTTTCTCACCGAGCGACGGCTGCTTGGGCGCCAAAGGGGACCTCCTGAGCATCACGACTCAGGGGCTCTTACCGGACCCGGGTCGCTCACCTCCTGGCCTGGACCACGGCATCGCGACCTGGCATACCAGCGACGGCTGACGCCGCCTTGGGACCGGGACCTGTCGACGCAGAGCACCAAGCCCTCTCGAGGTTCGAAAGGGAGAACTAAACTACGACGGAATTGGCGACTCGCACAGTTCCATAGCAAGAGTTACATATTAACAAAAAGGATCACATGCACCTTACAAGCCCCCATTGGGCGCAGTGTGATTCCTCGCAGGAAACGGATCCTAAGGAATGCTAACTACGCGTGCCCCTGCAAAATACGCCATCATCAACAGTGGGCCGTCAAGCACCGGCGCCAACCCCATCCAGATCAGAGTCGGCGACGGCCTAGCGAGCCCGCTCTGCTCCAGAAGCAGCGCTGGATCGTGGGCTCCTAGCTGTCGTCGCTCGTCTCCGGGGTCGTGAAGATCTCGCTGGGGTCGCTGGATCATCCGGCGCTTCCGTCGCTTGTGGAGCCGTCCAGGGAGCGGCCGGCAGGCCCAGCCCTCACCATGGCAAGGTCCTGGCCGCCTTTCCAGGGGCAGCACTCCAGCCGGCGCCCGTTCACGTCGAAGACCTTGAAGAACATCACCGAAGCGCCATCATACTCCAGGTGGATCATGAGGGCGCCCCTTGCTCTGCAACCCCAAGCGATCTCGCCCCAGCCGCGAGTCATGAAGACCTCGCCCGAGGCAATGACCGCGACCTCTGCCTCGGTCGTGGGAGTGCTGCAGTCGGCGTGCTGCAACCATAGCTCCAGGAGTCTTCCCTGCGGGAAGACGGAGGCGAAGAAGGGAGGAAAGCGAATCCAAGTTCGAGGAGGCATGGCGGCGTGGAGCACGAGCTCACGGGAGGAGCCCTCGGCGTGGACTCCAGGAGGAACGACCCACACCTTCGTGACCCGTCAGCGCTGGCGACGGTGCTGGCCGCGGGGATCGGCATTGCCCCCTTCAAGGCCCTCGACGTGGGCATACAAGGGAAGCGGGAACCCCGACGGAGGCCGCTCGTACCAAGGCCTCGACACCACCTAACGGTCTTCCTCGTCCCGGCCACGAAGGGCAGGCCGCTTCTTCGGCGGGAGCGGATCTGGTCCCTCTCGAGGAGCCTTCCCCTTCTCCGCTGCAGAGAACTGGCGGATCGGAGCCATCACGGCAAGGCGGAGCAAGAATCGGGATGAAGGAGAAAGCAAGGAGAGATGGACTGGAAGGGCACGCGCGGTGCCGTACTTATAGCCGGCGAAGGCCAACCGTCGGCCTCCACGATCGCAGGTAATCATGACACGATTTGCATGCAGGGACTTGTCCAATCCGCACGATCATCGAGGCGTCATGGGGAAGCGGAGGCGCCCACGTCCAATCAACCGCCACGCGGCGCCCAAGGCCACAGGCTGTTAGGGCCCGCGGCGCTTCGCCCTTGCCCTTTCGCCTCTCAGCACGGCCAAGTCCGGGCGCGCCTTGGGCCCGGGGGCTACTGTCGGCGTTCTAGGAACGGGGGTCCCCAGACTTGCCTGCCTGCGGCCTGCGGCGTGGCTTGAAAGAGGGCCCAGCACGGACCATCTTCATCAACACAAGACCCAAGACCCTCGCGAGGGGCCAAGCCTCGCGGGGCGGACGACACGGTGCTTCCTCAGGCGCGGCCTCATCAGGCTGGCTCGCGAGGAGGCGGAGATATCAAGGTGGGGTACCTCATGAGGTGCCCATGACGCAAGCCATGACGACCAAGGGTGCCAGGCGGGTGCCAGCCCGCGCAGTGTCTCCCTTTCCTCTTTGGTGCAAAGGGGGCAAGCGCAGGCGAGAGGATCAAGCAAAGGCATCCATTTCGGTGCAACAAGACCAAGACCAGTCCAATGGTGGGAAGGAGGTCATCGTGGAGCCCAGAACGGCGTCACCACAGGGCCTTTGGCAGGCGAGGACCAACTTTAGTCAGGGTAAGTGTACCAGATGTTCCCCTTCAAATTGGCCAATTGTTGGCGCCCTTCCCGCTCAATATTTGGGAAGAGGCCGAGGGCCTTTGCCTATAAATAGGACTAGTCACCCCCAGGGTAGGGAGGACAGATCGAGAAGCCAGCTAGAAAGACTCAGGCAACAGAGAGAGAGAGAGAGAGAGAGAGATAAGGGCGGCTGAACTCCTCCTAGCAGTTCATCGTCCCAGCTAAGAGCAGACCCTCGCGAGGCTATTCTTCCTTGTATTGTTCATCATCATCAGCCCAAGAGGCAATCCACCCACCACAAACTAGAGTAGGGTATTACACCACAACGGTGGCCCGAACTAGTATAAACCCTGTGTCTCTTGTGTTGTTCTTTCAGTAGTTAGATCTTTGCGAGACGGGGAGGTAGAGGGCATAATCTCCGCACGCACCCCAGAGTTCGAACCTTAAGGGTCTGCCGGAACCCGAAATCCGACACCCCTGAACCAGGCTTCAATGACGATGAGTCTGGCGCGCAGATTGTCTCGGCATTGCAAGGCGGGTTCCTCCTCCGAATACTCCATAGAAGATTTTGAACACAAGGATAGTGTCCGGCTCTGCAAAACAAATTCCACATACCACCGTAGAGAGAATAATATTTCCACAAATCTAATCTGCCGACATATTCTGCAACATGACATCACACCACGACCCGGTCATTATTCGAACTGTTTTTCTCAACCAGTCACTGCACATATAGCGAGGCGGTTTTCTTGGCACGTCTTGTCAAAGTAGAGATCGTGTCCCCCTTATCACGAGATTCTCATCAATAGGGTGTGGGTAACCCAACCGCGCCATCAATTACGACGCTTGGGGAATAAGCGAGTTTACCAGGCAGGTGGGGAGGCGCATAGTTTCTTCCACCTTTATAAAGAGACAAGGATTCATCTTTTTCACCAACGCCCTCTTCCTCTTTGCTCATCCATTCTCGCGCACTCGAGCTCCAGCGCCCAAGTTCGCGTTTTCTCCTCAAAACCACTCCAAGCATGTCCGGAGCGGGAGGCAAGTGGATGGTCTCCTCCGTTACGGAGGAGGACATCACAAAGCTCCGGGGTGCCGGATACCTGGCCGCGGATATCACGCACCGGCTTCCAGATGCGGGGCAGATCGTCCCTACTCCAGAACCCCATGAGAGGGTGGTATTTCTTACCCACTTCGTCCGCGGACTAGGATTTCCTCTCCACCCGTTTGTCTGTGGGCTCATGTTCTACTACGGGATGGACTTTCACGATCTGGCCCCCAATTATCCTTAACTTCTCGACATTCATCGTCGTGTGCGAGGCCTTCCTCCGCATCAAGCCCCACTTCGGCTGTGGCTGAAGACCTTCAATGTTAAACCGAAGGTGGTGGTCGGCCAGCAAGCGGAGTGCGGAGGCGCCATGGTGGGCAAAATGCCCAACGTCACCTGGCTCGAAGGCTCCTATGTGGAGACCGTAAAGGGGTGGCAATCGGGGTGGTTCTACATCACCGAGCCGCGCGACACCAACTGGGTGGCGGCCCCCGAATTTCGATCCGGAATCCCCATGCGGCTCACCTCCTGGAAAGAGAAGGGCCTATCCTGGGGTTCCTCGGTAGAGCTGACCGGACTCCAGACCTGCATCAAAAACATGATGAGCAAGAAAATCAAGCTTGTCAACATGGTCCAAGTCATGCTCTTCCGCCGGATCCTCCCGTGTCAAAGACGGGCGTTCAATTTGTGGGAGTTCGACCCGGCCGAGCACCAGACGCTGCGAGAGCTCTTCGACACAATGCACAAGGACGTCTGGAAGGTGCTGTTCAGGGGCACCGAGGTACCTCCTCCCCTTATCGAGGACCGCAGACTTAGCGCAAAGCGCCCTGCCAATCCAGTAAGTCTTCTATATCTCATAAGATGTTCTTCCCAGTTTAACCACATGCGGGATCTAAGCCCCCACGCCATTTAACATGACTGGGTAGCGACAGTGGAGCAGATCGATTGTCCAGCCCCCCTACCCGAAGATCCAGCAGATGCTCTCCTAACGGAGATGCTGGTTCCGGCGCCTTATGAGGTGCCGGAAAAGAAGGCCAAGAAGAAGGCCATGGGGACCAGGAAGGGTCTCCGGCGCAAGGTTATATCGGACTCCTCGTCCGAAAACACTGAGGCGCACTCCTCCCACAAAAACGAGGAGGAGGAAGAGGAACGTTCTCCCCCCAGCCGGGGGGATAGGAAAAGGAAGGTCGCCCCATCGGGGGAGGCCAAAGGGTCCAAGAAGGGAAGGACCCTCCTCCTGGACTGCTCCACGACGGCCGCTTTCAGCGACGAGGAGTGTTTACCCAGGGACAAGCCCCTGGCGAAGTCGTGAGTATCCGGATACCATAATAATTCTTGGTACGTCTTGTTGTACTGTTTCTTATCACGCCGCGCATGATTTTGCAACCCATCCCGAGCCCACATTGACGTATCTTCGTCGGATGATTCTTTGGGCCCGTCAGATATGAACATCGATTCACTCCCGACCGCCTCCTCCCCCTGCCCTACGGATGACGCCGAGGTGTTGTCTCAAAGGGGACTGAACCAAGGGGAGACAGTTCCGGAGGCGCCTCAAGGCGACATTCCAGGCGCTGGGCGCACGAGGGGCAAGACTCCTCTGGGCCCTAACACCGGGGGCAGCAAGTCTATCCCCAAGCCGAATACGGTGCAGAAACCTCCAGTGGTTTCGGGTTCTGTCAGGCAATCCCTCGCTAAGGGGGGCAAGCCGTCTGTGCCGATGGCCTCTGTCCATCCAGAGGCATCAGACAACTTGCTGGAAGTGCTTCGCGGTGATTCCATTGATGAAGAGCACCACACTATTATGAGTGCGGTAGTCAAGAAGGTTCAGTCCGCTAAGAGCGGACTGACTGAAGCCTGTGCCAGCCTCCTAACCGGCTTTGAGGTATGTAATCAAATTGGAAGAAAATGTTACAACATAGATAGTAGCCCCTGATGCTCTGTTTGGCGTTCGCGAAGGAAGGCCGAATAGAGGATCAAATAATTATCGCAGGAGTCTAATCAGAAAGTGTCTATGTGAATAAGCAGGCTTCACTGCAGGCCACCGCAGCTCATACTACGGAGGTCGCCGCACTGAAGCGGGACCTTGAGCGGTCCAAGGAAGATCTCAGCCTTACCAAGAGGTAGCTCGAAGAGAACAAAGGTAAGTGACACCCTGTCTGAATATTGATAAAGAAAAATTTGGTTTTAGAATAATAGGATCATCATGAATTTTGCTAGGGGCCACGACCGAAGTGGCGACCCTGTAGAAGGCGCTATCCGAGGCCGAAGACAAAGCGGCCAAGGAGCGCATCGAGCGAGAGAAGCAAGAAGCCCGAGTAGGCGAGGTGCAGCAAGACCTCTAGGCTCTCGCCAAGAAACACGAGTCCTTGGAGCTTGACTCTAAGACGCAAGGGTCCGAGCTTGCGAAGGCCCTCAAAAGCGCACAACTTGCCAAGGCCGAAGCCCAAAAGGCCCTCGGGAAATTGAGGCGGTTAAGAAGATAGCGGCGGTTAAGGCATTCATTATGCAAAGCAAGCATGTGAAGGAAACCTTATTTTTACTTACCCGAGTTCGGAGCTCTCCAGGAGCGTTCCTAGATCTATCCCGCAGTGTGTTGGATGCCGCGGAGTTCTATGTAACGCCCTCGATGCGGTTAAATCTCCCACGTGTCGAAGCACGACTTAGAGGCATAACCGCATTGAAAGCAATGTCGCAAGTGAGGTAAACTTAAAACAACCCATGTAATACATAAGGGAAAGAGATACATAGTTGGATTACAATCGCCACTTCACACAATACATGAATAAAACATTACATCAACCAAGTACAATCAGGGCCCGACTACGGAGCCAAAATAAAAGAAGAAACCCCAAAAGCGACAAAGGTCCCCGATCGACCCCAACCGGGCTCCACTACTGACCGACTAGAACGAAACAACATAAAGGACAAGATCTTCATCGAGCTCCTCCTTGAGCTCGGGTGCGTCACCTGCACGGTTTCTTCGGCACCTGCAAACTGGTTTTGGAAGTATCTGGTGAGTCACGAGGACTCAGCAATCTCACACCCGCGAGATCAAGACTATTTAAGCTTATAGGTAGGGTAAAAGGTAAGAGGTGGAGCTGCAGCAAGCGACTAGCATATATGGTGGCTAACATACGCAAATGAGAGCGAGAAGAGAAGGCAAAAGCACGGTCGAACAACTATGATCAAGAAGTGATCCTAGAACAACCTACGTCAAGCATAACTCCAACACCGTGTTCACTTCCCGGACCCTGCCGAGAAGAGACCATCACGGTTACACACGCGGTTGGTGTATTTTAATTAAGATCAATTTCGGGTTTTCTACAACCGGACATTAACAAATTCCCATCTGCCACATAACCGCGGGCACGGCTTTTGAAAGTTCAAACCCTGCAGGGGTGTCCCAACTTAGCCCATGATAAGCTCTCGCGATCAACGAAGGATATTTCCTTCTCCCCGGGAAGACCCGATCAGTCTCGGAATCCGGCTACAAGACATTTCGACAGTAATAAAACAAGTCCAGCAAAGCCGCCCGATGCGCCGACATCCTAATAGGAGCTGCACATATCTCGTTCTCAGGGCAACACCGGATGAACACTACGTACGGCAACCGACGATACCCCAAGTTGCCTAGGGGTGGCACCGCAAGTGGCTCTGGTTTGGACCAACACTTAGACAAGCATTGGCCCGGGGGGCTAAATAAAGATGACCCTTGGGTTAATTACTCCCAAGGGAAAGTAGGTGGTGGTGAGGCAAATGGTAAAATCAAGGTTGGGCCTCGCTGGAAAAGTCTTATTCAAAGCGAACTGTCAAGGTGGTCCCATAAATCACCCGACCGTGTTAGGGACGCAAAATCCGGGAACATAACACCGATATGACAGAAACTAGGGCGGCAAGAGTGGAACAAAACACCAGGCATAAGGCCGAGCCTTCCACCCTTTGCTAAGTATATAGATGCATTAATTAAATAAGATATATTGTGATATCCCAACAAGTGAACATGTTCCAACAAGGAACAACAAGTCCATGTTCCAACAAGGAACAAGCTTCATCTTCACCTGCAACTAACAATGCTATAAGAGGGGCTGAGCAAAGCGGTAACATAGCCAAACAACGGTTTGCTAGGACAAGGTGGGTTAGAGGCTTGGTTTAACAATATGGGAGGCATGATAAGCAAGTGGTAGGTATCGCAGCATAGGCATAGCAAAAGAGCGAGCAACTAGCAAGCAAAGATAGAAGTGATTTCGAGGGTATGGTCATCTTGCCTGAAATCCCGCAAGGAAGAAGAACGAGTCCATGAAGAAGACAAATGGATGTAGTCGAACGAATCCTCACAACTCCGGAACGAAACCGAAGCTAACGAGAGAAGCAACCCGGAAAGAAACAAACAACATAGTAAACAACCAACACATTAACATGGCATGATGCACAAACAAGTATGATGCATGCCCGGTTTAATGAAGCATGTCATGGTAAAAATGCACAAGCAATCCTACAAATTAAGTGGAGCTCAATATGCAACGAGTTGCATATTGACAAAACACCACATTTAATTATTTAGTTCTCTCCCGTTATGTACCCAACAATATTAAATATTGGTTAACATGGCAAGAGGTGAATCATATGAAAAGTACCTATCTAGGCAAGTTTAAATGAGGCCGGAACAACAAACAACAATTCCAGAAACTCCTCATATGCATAATATGAATTTGGTACTGTTCTGCCGCTAAAACATATTTTATTGTTGTTAAACAGGAAAATAAAGTGCAACATGTTAATCTATGCATTTTTCTACCCCATTTACATATATAATTTATTTAAATCCGAGCTACGGTTATTTAGTTATGGAATAAATCATTTTAACATGGCATTTAGCAAAATAAATGCAAATAACAATTTTAAGCATTTTAAATGTTGTTATCATGATGCGGATGACATATGGAATTTATGCAATATTTAAGAAAATGTTGACATGAGCATATTATGAAGCTTTTGTCACCGTGGTGAAAGAAAGGGGTGCCACGGCAACGAACCAGAAAATGATGCCACGGCAACATATCGGTTCCGGTAACTCATGGAGATACCGGTGCAAAAGGAAACGTGGCGAGAGCGTGACATGCGATAGAAGGTGGGGTGATCCCGGTAACTGGGTTCCCACGAGACGACGGCATGGCAACGGGGGACATGCAAGAAACACGTCGGGCACGTGCAATCGCGAGCATTTCATCCAACATATGCATTCGATCCACGGCGGTCGTTCCAGCGGTTATACCTTTGAAGCGTGCGTTACGAGGCGGTTCGGGTTTGATGGAATGTAGTTGTTCTCGCGACGGTAGTGGTTCACGTTTCAAAGAGGAAGTAGTCGTTCACGGGTCGTAGTGGAAGTAGTCGTTCTCGCGACGGTAGTGCTACACGTTTCAGTAGAGGAATTTGACGTCCACGGCGTCTTCAAGGGTTGACGGTAGTGGTACTTGGCGAAATGTACATCGGCGGTAGTGGGACTTGGCGCATCCAACGTTTTCGGGCGTCGAGGTACTGCGGATCCGTGGTGCTCGCGGTCTTGGTCACGCCGAAGGGCACTTGACGAAACCATTCAGGGAGGAAGCATCGGAGTGCTGCTAGCAATTGGTGGAACTCCACGGTCACACCACACGAGTGTACGGAGGCAAAGCTTGTGGCGATGCACCTATGCGGTTGCCAAAGGGAACGATGCCGGGTCGAGGCAGAAGACCGGCGACGCGGCTGAGGGCACCGGGAGGCATGGCTCCAACAGGCAGGGCCGGAGACGAGGCAACTGCCAAGGAGGAATTGGGCGGGGCAGCACCAAGGCAGCAGCGAAGCTCTAAGCTAGGGTCCATGGCGGCAGCTGCAGGCGATGGAGGCAGAAGACCAGTGGGCGCGGCGCAGGAGGTCTCCGGTGAGGTAAGCAGGGCAAGGATGACGGCGACCGGACGCGGGAGCAGGCGAGGAAGGCGCCTGGGTTCGGATCCGGCGGCCAGCGCCTTGATCTGAAGCAGAGGACACAGGGAAACAGGGGCGTGGGACGAGGCCGGGCCCTGGTCGGCGGCGAGGCAAACGGCGGCGGGGACGGCTGCATCTGGCCCCGGCGTGGTAGGGGACTTGGCGCGGGTGGCCGCGGGATGCAGGGCAGGGCGTCGCGGGGACGAGGGGATCCAGGGGAGGCGCCGGTAGGATCGAAGGGAGGAGGAGGGGGTGAGGGAGAGCGATGGGATCGAGGGATGAGGGGGGTGGCGACGCTGTGAGGGAACGAGGGAGCGAGCGAGAGGGAGAGGGTGAGATCGAGGGGGTCGGGTTAGGGTTAACAGGCACCGACTGGGCTGCGGATGGGTCTAGAGGCCGGCCCGGTAGAGAAGGAAGTGGCCAGAGGCCTGGCTAGGCTCTCTTCTCCCTCTCTCTTATTTCCTTTAAAAGAAAAAGTATTAGAGAGAAGAAAAGGAAGAGAGGGTTAGGAAAAGAATTTGGGCACGCGGATAATTTTCACGGACTCATAAAAAATGTGAGGAGTTTAAATAAAATGGCAAGAAGATTTTGGAGAACAATAAATTCGCACATGTTGAATTTAATGCAACGTGTTTGAATTTTGAAACCCATTCGAAAGGACTCTAAATGGGCTGAGATTTTTAGAGGAGCCTTGATAAAATAGAGAGAAAAAATTGACAAGGTTTGGAGGTCAAACTCGAAGAGGAATAGACATGGAAAATGTTTTGCACGTGTGTATCTTGGGTGATTCCGAAAATGGAATATTTAATATAGCTCCCTAATATTGGGAGGATATGTTATAAAGAGAATCACCACGTGAATTCCCTCGTTTTAAATGGACCGAAGATCCATGCAATTTAATTGGTGGAATTAAATGACATGATGCAAAGCTCATGATGCAATGATAAAATGCAACGGACCAAACCAACTCACTGACGAAAAACCCGGAAACCCTGGAAGGCATCTGAAGCTCCGGGTCTTGGGGCGTTACAACACTCCACCACTACGAGAGGATCTCGTCTCGAGATCTAGGATGGCACCGGATAGAAAACGGAAGAAGAAGAGGTAAAACAATGTTGCTTCTTTGACAAACGAGTGAAACCAAAGAACCTTGAGAGGTTGAACAAAATGAAAGAAAGAATACCATGGAGATGAACGAAATGAAAAAATCCGTTGGACAAGGAACAGGGAACACGGCGAGAAAGAAGAGCTTAAGTGACAAGATAGATGTTGAAACCACTCCGGTTGAAACAAGATGTACAAGGAACGATAAAGAACAATTACAACAACACTCCGGTTAAAACTAGATAGAGAAGGAATAAGATTGATATAATTTGGGTAGCACTCCGACTGAAAATGGAAGGAATAGAACATGATTTTGATAAGATGAGAGGACACCTGATGAAATCAATCAACACACTGCCTCCAGAACTATTGAAAAAAATGGCACAAGGGGTAAGAAAGATTTCAGACAGCACTCCGGTTGAGAAGGGAGGATAAACTTGATAAGATGATAGAACTTGAATGAAGGACACGACACCCCGGTTAATCGATAAGCAAAGAAAAAGGACATGATCTCCACGATTCGAGATGATGATTGAAAAGAGCAACCTCACAATGCTTCCGGAAGAAGGAATAGAAGATAGATCGTTGGGATAAGGGACGAAGAAGAAAATGACAACTTCTGCCACAAATGAGCTTGTAAAAGCATCTTTAGGAGAAGGGTCGAACGGAGTTGTTGGAAAACCAACAACGAAAAGAACAAGGTTGTAGTGGGCTTATGGAAACATCTCAAAATTATGAGGTGAGCTTCTGCCACTAACCAAAACAATAGATTGGATTGATATCAACAAGGGGACGAGAAATTTATTTTACCGAGAGGACAAATGAAGAACTTGGGTCATTTATAAGCACCACAATAACAACATTCCCAATGGAAGGCTTTAGGTGAAATATATCCCAAGATGACTCCAACAAAGAGATTGATGGATTTAAAATACCTCATTCTTGACAACATATGAATCACGAAACATGAATGAAAATTGTCAAGAGTGATATAACGCCATCTCAAAGATAAGGTAGAAAGAATGCACTTCAGAGTGGAAGATGAAGAATACTTGAACTCCTCAAGACAAAACATGTGTTGAAACACCATGTTTATTTTAGAGTATGACTTGACGGATCATACTTCGAGAGAAATCTTGAAGAACAATTGAAGATTGAAAAGAATCGTTGGCGAACCACCATGTAGAGCCTCCATAGTTAACTCCGGTAAAAAGGATGATAAATCGAAAGAGAAGTTGAGAACACAAGGTGAAGCCTTGAAGTGATAAGATGAAGCTTTGAAATGATATAACCGAGAAAAGTTAGAACTCCGGAAAGAAAGATGAACAAATGAAATCAAGAATTAAGATGAATCTTCGGAATAAGGAATTAATCACTTGGATGAAACAAGAACAAGAATTGTGTTATGCGTATCCTTCACCAATTTAAATTGATGACAAGCAATGGACTTGGCATACCACTTATTCTCGTAGAAAGGATTAAGAGAGATATAGCGTAAACTTGGGAATGTCTTCAACGAACCGCCGGAAGGATTGGGAAGAAAGAATGAATCTATATGATAACAAGGGAAGAAGGATCTTGAACGAACCACCGTAAGAATTTACAATGGACGAAGAAAAGATAAAGAAACACCGAGAAGAGTTAGCAAATGAACGAAGATACTTAAGAGAATTTAGATACAAATGAACGAATAGATCACGAGCTGGTTAGAGAATACTAGAGTGATGCACCGGTATGGTTTGGAGAACGAGAGCTGAAAGCTGAGAATGAAAAATCCTGAGATGATGGGCTTCGAAGAATGAAACTGAAAAGACTCCTGAAATGCTCCGGATGGGTGAAAATAATTCTCACAATCGAAAACAATTATGAGAGGATGGCATAATGCTAGAACCATGAATCTTGATGAGAATGGAGCAAGATTTAAGAGAAACTCTTCTTCGGTCTTCAAATGTTGAGAATGACGACAAGAAACACCACCATGAATTGTTGAGGCACTCCGGAATGAGAATTGGAAAGGTTGAACCAATGATGAAAAGAATTTAAGGATCTTAGAGAAAGACATTTGACTGATGATAATTCATTCTTACATCAAAGTTCAAAAAGAATTTGAGAGTAACTCCGGGAAAATTAAAAGAGTCAGGTAAGATCCTGGGAAAAGACCTGTGGGTTAGGGCCCACTCAAAAGAAACACCGTTGAAGGATTGCTTGAAATAAAGATTGCACCGGTAGAATTAAATGACTAGAATGAGATAGCATCCTCAAAAGAACTTGAGTGAATTGAGAATGGAAACTTGAATCTTCTGAGATATCTTCAGCACTCCGGAACAATTGAATAGCGAGAAGTGAATGATTAAGAGGTGCACCGGCATGAGAAAGCACTTGAAATAAGAAAAGGAATATGATCAACACCTAAAGCTTGAATTGAGTCCACCGTAGAAGAAAGAATGACGAATGATGAACTTGAAACTCCTGGCCATCTTCATGAGGAACACCGGGTAATAACATGAAGGAGAAGAATGGAGAGGCTTCACAAGAATAAAATGGATACTTGATTGAGAAATCTGAGTCCTTGAAGAAATAAGGGTGGGAGGGCGGGAAAACAAAGACAACTTGGAACGGATGAAGCAAACACCGTTGCGAAGAACTGATAATTGATCTTGCGAAAGTTGAAGTGATCAGATCCACTTGAAGAGAGACACACCGGTTGGAAAGGATTGAGAAGACAACCTTGATGAACAAGAAGGACTAGCATCCACATAGAAATATGAGAACACCGCTTAGGAAAGGTATGGAATCCACACTTGACATTGAAGCAACTCAAATACCACAAAACAAAACAAAAACAAAGGATTGGCTCAGGAAATAAGCCGTAAACAAACATATGATAGATCCCATATCGTATCATGTGTCTGTTGGAAAGATATCGTACGAGATACTTGAATTCCCACTTATAAACTCCCGAAACTTTCTGGTTATGCAATCAGGTGTTGGGGATACAGGGGACACAAAATATATCACCCAAACTAACAATACCTAGATCTAGCTGTATCCATCCTTCAACACATAACCAAGAAAACCTCGGAAATCGTCTACCTCAACCTTCGAAAAGCATCCGTTATACGAGTTATGGCAATACTCCCGCACTCGCCTCAGTACTGGGCTATCAGGGTTATCTCACCAACAACTGTACAGAAGAGATTTTCGATGTCGGCGTACTAAACTTAGGTATTCCAGAACTGCAACGATAAAATTATGATGACAACACCTCGGAGCTCAACTCCCCGGGACACCTCCACTAAACCCCTGCTGACGGGAGGCAACCAAGACAATGTTGTCATCATAAAACCATCGGAACGATTCTAAGATACCCGCGTGATCCTAATTTTTTTTTAGTGAAATTTGAGAAGAGAAGAGTCAAAACTCCACGTCAGGATGCCTTACCAGAGCGATGAGGAGACTGGGAAGTAAAAAGAATTCCTAAACTCTCCGATATATAATTCCTAAATGACTCAAAACAATTTTTCTAGACACAACTCGGCCGCTAAAAACGAACAATCAGTGTGGGCTCCTAAGGTCGGGGAAGGCTCTGATTACCAACTTGTAACGCCCTCGATGCGGTTATATCTCCCACGTGTCGAAGCACGACTTAGAGGCATAACCGCATTGAAAGCAATGTCGCAAGTGAGGTAATCTTCACACAACCCATGTAATACATAAGGGAAAGAGATACATAGTTGGCTTACAATCGCCACTTCACACAATACATGAATAAAACATTACATCAACCAAGTACAATCAGGGCCCGACTACGGAGCCAAAATAAAAGAAGAAACCCCAAAAGCGACAAAGGTCCCCGATCGACCCCAACTGGGCTCCACTACTGATCGACTAGAACGAAACAACATAAAGGACAAGATCTTCATCGAGCTCCTCCTTGAGCTCGGGTGCGTCACCTGCACGGTTTCTTCGGCACCTGCAAACTGGTTTTGGAAGTATCTGGTGAGTCACGAGGACTCAGCAATCTCACACCCGCGAGATCAAGACTATTTAAGCTTATAGGTAGGGTAAAAGGTAAGAGGTGGAGCTGCAGCAAGCGACTAGCATATATGGTGGCTAACATACGCAAATGAGAGCGAGAAGAGAAGGCAAAAGCACGGTCGAACAACTATGATCAAGAAGTGATCCTAGAACAACCTACGTCAAGCATAACTCCAACACCGTGTTCACTTCCCGGACCCCGCCGAGAAGAGACCATCACGGTTACACACGCGGTTGATGTGTTTTAGTTAAGGTCAACTTCGGGTTTTCTACAACCGGACATTAACAAATTCCCATCTGCCACATAACCGCGGGCACGGCTTTCGAAAGTTCAAACCCTGCAGGGGTGTCCCAACTTAGCCCATGATAAGCTCTCGCGATCAACGAAGGATATTCCTTCTCCCCGGGAAGACCCGATCAGTCTCGGAATCCCGGCTACAAGACATTTCGACAGTAATAAAACAAGTCCAACAAAGCCGCCCGATGCACCGACATCCTGATAGGAGCTGCACATATCTCGTTCTCAGGGCAACACCGGATGAACACTACGTACGGCAACCGACGATACCCCAAGTTGCCTAGGGGTGGCACCGCAAGTGGCTCTGGTTTGGACCAACACTTAGACAAGCATTGGCCCGGGGGGCTAAATAAAGATGACCCTTGGGTTAATTACTCCCAAGGGAAAGTAGGTGGTGGTGAGGCAAATGGTAAAACCAAGATTGGGCCTCGCTGGAAAAGTCTTATTCAAAGCGAACTGTCAAGGGGGTCCCATAAATCACCCGACCGCGTTAGGGACGCAAAATCCGGGAACATAACACCGATATGAAGGAAACTAGGGCAGCAAGAGTGGAACAAAACACCAGGCATAAGGCCGAGCCTTCCACCCTTTGCCAAGTATATAGATGCATTAATTAAATAAGATATATTGTGATATCCCAACAAGTGAACATGTTCCAACAAGGAACAACAAGTCCGTGTTCCAACAAGGAACAAGCTTCATCTTCACCTGCAACTAACAACGCTATAAGAGGGGTTGAGCAAAGCGGTAACATAGCCAAACAACGGTTTGCTAGGACAAGGTGGGTTAGAGGCTTGGTTTAACAATATGGGAGGCATGATAAGCAAGTGGTAGGTATCGCAGCATAGGCATAGCAAAAGAGCGAGCAACTAGCAAGCAAAGATAGAAGTGATTTCGAGGGTATGGTCATCTTGCCTGAAATCCCGCAAGGAAGAAGAACGAGTCCATGAAGAAGACAAATGGATGTAGTCGAACGAATCCTCACAACTCCGGAACGAAACCGAAGCTAACGAGAGAAGCAACCCGGAAAGAAACAAACAACATAGTAAACAACCAACACATGAACATGGCATGATGCACAAACAAGTATGATGCATGCTCGGTTTAATGAAGCATGTCATGGTAAAAATGCACAAGCAATCCTACAAATTAAGTGGAGCTCAATATGCAACGAGTTGCATATTGACAAAACACCACATTTAATTATTTAGTTCTCTTCCGTTATGTACCCAACAATATTAAATATTGGTTAACATGGCAAGAGGTGAATCATATGAAAACTACCTATCTAGGCAAGTTTAAATGAGGCCGGAACAACAAACAACAATTCCGGAAACTCCTCATATGCATAATATGAATTTGGTACTGTTCTGCCCTAAAACATATTTTATTGTTGTTAAATAGGAAAATAAAGTGCAACATGTTAATCTATGCATTTTTCTACCCCATTTACATATATAATTTATTTAAATCCGAGCTACGGTTATTTAGTTATGGAATAAATCATTTTAACATGGCATTTAGCAAAATAAATGCAAATAACAATTTTAAGCATTTTAAATGTTGTTATCATGATGCGGATGACATATGGAATTTATGCAATATTTAAGAAAATGTTGACATGAGCATATTATGAAGCTTTTGTCACCGTGGTGAAAGAAAGGGGTGCCACGGCAACGAACCCGAAAATGATGCCACGGCAACATATCGGTTCCGGTAACTCATGGAGATACCGGTGCAAAAGGAAACGTGGCGAGAGCGTGACATGCGATAGAAGGTGGGGTGATCCCGGTAACTGGGTTCCCACGAGACGACGGCATGGCAACGGGGGACATGCAAGAAACACGTCGGGCACGGTGCAATCGCGAGCATTTCATCCAACATATGCATTCGATCCACGGCGGTCGTTCCAGCGGTTATACCTTTGAAGCGTGCGTTACGAGGCGGTTCGGGTTTGATGGAATGTAGTTGTTCTCGCGACGGTAGTGGTTCACGTTTCAAAGAGGAAGTAGTCGTTCATGGGTCGTAGTGGAAGTAGTCGTTCTCGCGACGGTAGTGCTACACGTTTCCGTAGAGGAACTTGACGTCCACGGCGTCTTCAAGGGTCGACGGTAGTGGTACTTGGCGAAATGTACATCGGCGGTAGTGGGACTTGGCGCATCCAACGCTTTCGGGCGTCGAGGTACTGCGGATCCGTGGTGCTCGCGGTCTTGGTCACGCCGAAGGGCACTTGACAAAACCATTCAGGGAGGAAGCATCGGAGTGCTGCTAGCAATTGGTGGAACTCCACGGTCACACCACACGAGTGTACGGAGGCAAAGCTTGTGGCGATTCACCTATGCGGTTGCCAAAGGGAACGATGCCGGGTCGAGGCAGAAGACCGGCGACGCGGCTGCGGGCACCGGGAGGCATGGCTCCAACAGGCAGGGCCGGAGACGAGGCAACTGCCAAGGAGGAATTGGGCGGGGCAGCACCAAGGCAGCAGCGAAGCTCTAAGCTCGTGTCCATGGCGGCAGCTACAGGCGATGGAGGCAGAAGACCAGTGGGCGCGGCGCAGGAGGTCTCCGGCGAGGTAAGCAGGGCGAGGACGACGGCGACCGGACGCGGGAGCAGGCGAGGAAGGCGCCTGGGTTCGGATCCGGCGGCGGGCGCCTTGATCTGAAGCAGAGGACACAGGGAAACAGGGGCGCGGGACGAGGCCGGGCCCTGGTCGGCGGCGAGGCAAACGGCGGCGGGGACGGCTGCATCTGGCCCCGGCGTGGTAGGGGACTTGGCGCGGGTGGCCGCGGGATGCAGGGCAGGGCGTCGCGGGGACGAGGGGATCCAGGGGAGGCGCCGGTAGGATCGAAGGGAGGAGGAGGTGGTGAGGGAGAGCGATGGGATCGAGGGATGAGGGGGGTGGCGGCGCTGTGAGGGAACGAGGGAGCGAGCGAGAGGGAGAGGGTGAGATCGAGGGGGTCGGGCTAGGGTTAACAGGCACCGGCTGGGCTGCGGATGGGCCTAGAGGCCGGCCCGGTAGAGAAGGAAGTGGCCAGAGGCCTGGCTGGGCTCTCTTCTCCCTCTCTCTTATTTCCTTTAAAAGAAAAAGTATTAGAGAGAAGAAAAGGAAGAGAGGGTTAGGAAAAGAATTTGGGCACGCGGATAATTTTCACGGACTCATAAAAAATGTGAGGAGTTTAAATAAAATGGCAAGAAGATTTTGGAGAACAATAAATTCGCACATGTTGAATTTAATGCAACGTGTTTGAATTTTGAAACCCATTCGAAAGGACTCTAAATGGGCTGAGATTTTTAGAGGAGCCTTGATAAAATAGAGAGAAAAAATTGACAAGGTTTGGAGGTCAAACTCGAAGAGGAATAGACATGGAAAATGTTTTGCACGTGTGTATCTTGGGTGATTCCGAAAATGGAATATTTAATATAGCTCCCTAATATTGGGAGGATATGTTATAAAGAGAATCACCACGTGAATTCCCTCGTTTTAAATGGACCGAAGATCCATGCAATTTAATTGGTGGAATTAAATGACATGATGCAAAGCTCATGATGCAATGATAAAATGCAACGGACCAAACCAACTCACATGACGAAAAACCCGGAAACCCTGGAAGGCATCTGAAGCTTCGGGTCTTGGGGCGTTACATTCTAGCGGGCTGAGGAGGGGAGCTCGATGGAGAAGTTGTTCTGGTCTCAGTATACTGGGACCGAACACCCAATGCCCTTGAGCGACCAGTTGAAGCAATTGGTCGAGCTTCACAAGGCGGCCGAACAGGCCATGAAGGGTCTTATAGTCCGGATGTGGCCTGGCGAGCCCCTGCGTGATAGCTACTTCAGTCTGGTGAGGCGGCTTGTGAATGCCTGCCCACGACTTGAAGTCATAAAGCAGTCCGTCTGCATCGAGGGTGCGCGCAGGGCTTTTGCCCGGGCGAAGGTGCACTGGGCGAAGCTGGACGCCGAAAAGCTGGTGAAGGAGGGGCCGCCGGAAGGCAAGGAGCATCGCCACCCCGAAAAGTATTATGACAGTGTCCTGAAGGGTGCTTGCCTTGTGGCGGAGGAATGTGCAAAGGATGTAATATTTGAATGAATGTACTCATAGATCCCGTAATATGAAACGAGTTCATTTGCACTATGCAACACTTGTTAATTTAAAATATTACCTTCTGTGTGGCCGTTTATAAAATCTGAGAGTTGGCCAGTCGTCGGCTTCTGCCCCCATGTAACTAGTACTGAGGTGTTCGGGACAAACTTGAGCACTCTTTATCCCAATTTTGGGTCCTTCGAAGGAGGTGTTCAGCACAGCGAACCAGACAATCAGACTATAAAGCTTTATCACTCTCACTTAGCCATAGAAGTCTACAATTTTAAATGTTGGCGAAGCCCCTAGTATTTGGAAGGCCGAATTTGGGGCGCTATATACGCCTAAGTCGGGAAAGGCCGACTCCTCGCTCGAAGTGGAAAAAGTCTTTAAGGACTTGAGACCTCTCGAACAGCGACCAGCTCTCGTCTCATCATGATAGTCATTTTTTGGCTTTCTCTACCGAGGTGCTCGTCCGGAAGAACCGGGACACAATCGCAGTAGTTCTCCCAGTGCTACCTTAGCCGATATTGCGGAACGTAAGGTACCAAAACATGGGAGCCGGGCAAACCCAACTATTGACCCAAGACATGATTCGAAGCTGATGCATATAATGCTATAAGTTCGGGGTGCCGCACTGTCAAAAGTGTTCGGACTTCTCACGCCGCGTTATGGGGTATACTGAAGCCCCTGGCGCACTGGTCGTACCAGAATGTACGGGTGCAATTTTCGTAAATAGGCAGACAAGGAAAAGAAAGAAAAAAAGAATGGGGAATGCAATAATAGGCTAACGCTATGCATTGTTATATTAAATAATACGTCAAAGCGTACAGATACAAGTAGTGTAATAAGCAAAAAATAGGACCAATTGACATGTCCTATCCAAGGGAAAGCTGCATACCGGTATGTAAAACAGGTATTTTGATCGTTATCAGAGACCACCTGGGGATTCCCTTGTACGTCAGACCGTCTTGCTTCCTTGGTATTTCCTTACCGCGATGAGTCCAACAATTAGACTGCCGGAAAAGTCTTCCAGAGAGTAAGGTCCTGAAAGAGAGAAAATGATAAAGGTATACAGCCCCTGGGGCGGTTGAGCCGCATTGTGGGACGTGCAGTAGTGGTGCTTCCGCCTATGCCCATGGTATCTTGAGTGCGTAGTTATGTACGCGTCGCACAAATTTCGCCACTTGACTAGGACTAGGACGGAGGCCGAATTGCTAGTCGATCTCAAAACGTGCCTGCCGGTCCTCCTGCGGGGGTACTCCGGACTTGCCTGAAGGTGTCCGGGGTATTTTTCGCTGAATTGGCGGTTTGCCTAATAAGGCTGCTTTGCGCTTCTGCTGCGAGGGCCGCAGCGTGCTCCTCCGTGCGGAGCGAGCGCTCTGTGTTTCCATTAACTGTTATAACCCCGCGTGGTCCTGGCATTTTGAGTTTGAGGTATGCATAATGTGGTACCGCATTGAATCTGGCAAATGCGGTTCGTTCGAGCAGTGCGTGATAGCCGCTGCGAAAGGGGACAATATCGAAGATTAACTCCTTGCTTCGAAAGTTGTCCGGAGACCCGAAGACCACTTCCAGTGTGATTGAGCCCGTGCAACAGGCCTCTACACCTGGGATTACCCCTTTAAAGGTGGTTTTGGTGGGTTTGATCCTCGAGGGGTCTATGCCCATTTTGCACACTGTATCCTCATAGAGCAAGTCCAGGCTGCTGCCACCGTCCATAAGGACTCGAGTGAGGTGAAATCCGTCAGTGATGGGGTCAAGGACCAATGCGGCAAATCCGCCATGACGGATACTAGTGGGGTGGTCCCTGCGATCGAAGGTGATCAGACAAGAGGACCATGGGTTGAACTTTGGGGCGACTGGCTCCATCGCATAGACGTCCCTTAGTGCACGCTTTCGTTCCCTCTTGGGAATATGGGTTGTGTATATCATGTTCACCGTTTTCACTTGTGGAGGGAACCTCTTCTGTCCTCATGTGTTCGGTGGCCGAGGCTCCTCCTCGTCGTCGCTATGCAGCCCCTTGTCCTTGTTTTCGGCATTCAACTTGCCGGTCTGCTTGAACACCCAGCATTCTCTGTTGGTGTGATTGGCTGGCTTATCAGGGGTGCCGTGAATTTGACACGAGCGATCGAGTATGCGGTCCAAACTGGACGGGCCCGGATTGCTTCTTTTGAACGGCTTTTTCCGCTGACCGGATTTAGAGCCACTGAATCCGGCATTGACTGTCGTGTCTTCAGCGTTATCGCTGTTGTTGCGGCGCTTGTGTCTATTGCGACGTGGTCTGTCGTTAGTATCTTTGGCATCTGAAGTGCCAGGATGCCTTGATGTGTTGTTGCTGCGAGCCAGCCAGCTGTCCTCGCCCGCACAAAAGCGGGTCATGAGTGTCGTGAGGGCTGCCATGGACTTCGGCTTCTCTTGGCCGAGGAGTCGGGCGAGCCACTCATCCCGGATGTTATGTTTAAATGCCGCTAAGGCCTCGGCATCTGGACAGTCGACGATTTGGTTCTTTTTAGTTAAGAACCGAGTCCAGAATTTCCTGGCCGATTCCCCAGGCTGTTGGGTTATGTGGCTCAAGTCATCAGCATCTGCTGGTCGCACATAAGTGCCCTGGAAGTTGTCAAGGAATGCATCTTCCAAATTCTCCCAACTGCCAATGGAGTTTGCTGGCAGGCTATTCAGCCAATGCCGAGCTGGTCCTTTGAGTTTTAGTGGGAGGTGCTTGATGGCATGTAGATCGTCACCGCGGGCAATGTGGATGTGGAGGAGGAAATCCTCGATCCATACCGCGGGGTCTGTTGTGCCATCGTATGAGTCAATGTTCACGAGCTTGAATCCTTTTGGGAATTCATGATCCATTACTTCATCGGGGAAGCATGGGGGTGAGCGGCGCCTCTGTGCCGGGCTATGTCACGACGCAGTTCATATGAGTCTTGTCTGTTGTATTCGGCCCGGCCACATTTGCTTTTAGTGTATCCGGCGTGACGATCATCGTCACGCGTTGGGTGCTACCTCTTGAGCACTGCGTTGGTTTTCCCTTGAAGAGGAAAGGGTGATGCAGTAAAGTAGCGTAAGTATTTCCCTCAGTTTTTGAGAACCAAGGTATCAATCCAGCAGGAGGCTACGCGTGAGTCCCTCGCACCTACACAAACAAATAAATCCTCGCAACCAACGCGATAAGGGGTTGTCAATCCCTACACGGTCACTTACGAGAGTGAGATCTGATAGATATGATAGCATAATATTTTTGGTATTTTTGTGATAAAGATGCAAAGTAAAATAAAAGCAAAGTAAAAAAGCAAAGGAAATACTAAGTGTTGGAAGATTAATATGATGAAGATAGACCCGGGGGCCATAGGTTTCACTAGTGGCTTCTCTCAAGAGCATAAGTATTCTACGGTGGGTGAACAAATTACTATTGAGCAATTCATAGGATTGAGCATAGTTATGAGAATATCTAGGTATGATCATGTATATAGGCATCACGTCCGAGAAAAGTAGACCGACTCCTGCCTGCATCTACTACTATTACTCCACTCATCAACCGCTATCCAGCATGCATCTAGAGTATTAAGTTCATAAAAACAGAGTAACGCCTTAAGCAAGATGACATGATGTAGAGGGATAAATTCATGCAATATGATAAAAACCCCATCTTGTTATCCTTGATGGCAACAATACAATACGTGCCTTGCTGCCCCTACTGTCACTTGGAAAGAACACCGCAAGATTGAACCGAAAGCTAAGCACTTCTCCCATTGCAAGAAAGCTCAATCTAGTAGGCCAAACCAAACTGATAATTCAAAGAGACTTGCAAAGATAACCAATCATACATAAAAGAATTCAGAGAAGATTCAAATATTGTTCATAGATAATCTTGATAATAAACCCATAATTCATCGTTCTCAACAAACTCACCGCAAAAAGAAGATTACATCGAATAGATCTCCACGAGAGAGGGGGAGAACATTATATTGAGATCCAAAAAGAGAGAAGAAGCCATCTAGCTAATAACTATGGACCCGAAGGTCTGAGGTAAACTACTCACACTTCATGGAAGAGGCTATGGTGATGATGTAGAAGCCCTCCGTGATGGATGCCCCCTTCGGCGGAGCTCCGGAACATGCCCCAAGATGGGATCTTGTGGGTACAGAAGGTTGCGGCGGTGGAATTAGGTTTTTGGCTCCGTATCTGATCGTTTGGGGTACGTAGGTATATATAGGAGGAAGGAGTACGTTGAACTTGAGTATTTGTTATATCCATACATGGCTTTGTTTGTATTTATGGAGTGCCTTAGCTTGAGTCAATAGAGCTCTACTTTTGCTTCAAAATGTTGCTGGCAGATTGTTTACGTGTTATTCGATTTTGCCAAGCTTGGTGTAGTTGATCCTTGCATGATATGATTATTGTTCTTGCCATGTCTAGTTCCTATGCCATGTCTTCTTGATGTATGTATGCTTAGTTTATCATGCAATGCTTTGTAGTGAGTGCATAGAGCTCACGAACATGCCTACTCGTTATCTGTTTTTTGACATGTCCAGTTTTCTGCTAAGTCTGTAACCTGTAACGAAACTTGCTTAATTGACATGGGTGTAATCGTATTTTCTGGTCCTTTTTGACTTATGGTCAGTAAGGGACTTTTGTCAACTGCTTTGAGTAGATTCATGCCATCCCTTACTTTGCTATGTCCTGTTCCTGTAGCATGTTATTTCATTGCTCTAAACATGTCATGCTGATGTTAATTTCTGCTATGTTGTTATTTCACTAAGTCTGTGAACCTGTTATCTTTTGCACTTTTGCCATGCTTGTTTGAACCTGTTATGATGTGAACTAGCCGTAGCTCAGTGTCCATCTTTTATCGTGCATCTTGTTTAGATTACTGTCATATGCTTTGTTGCCATGTTTGGGTGCAGTAGCTTAATTATTTGTTGCTTGCTAAGTAGCATCATGCTGTTAATGGCAGATTCGTGCCATTCTTGTATTGCTTGCCATTTGCAAACCGTGCATCCGATTCCGGTGATCTTTATACTTGGTTTGCATATCATCCTTGTCCTTCTGGAGCATGCATATGCATTGCATATCACATCTCGCATATCATGCCATGTTTTGCATCATGTTGCTTGCGCATTGCATCGTGATTGATATTTGTCCCCTTTACTTGTTTTCTTGCTTTGGATAGAGCCGGGAGACGAGTACGTGAACGAGGAACCTGTTGAGAACGCTTTCGAGGACCAAGCTTTCGACAACTCTGAGAACCTTGCAGGCAAGATGACCATACCCTCGAAATCACTTCTATCTTTGCTTGCTAGATGCTCGCTCTTTTGCTATGACTATGCTGCGATACCTACCACTTGCTATTTCATGCCACCCATATTGCCATGTCAGCCCCTAACCATCCATATCCTAGCAAACCGTTGTTTGGCTATGCTACCGCTTTGCTCAGCCCCTCTTATAGCGTTGCTAGTTGCAGGTGAAGATGAAGTTTGTTCCTTGTTGGAACATGGACTTGTTGTTCCTTGTTGGAACATGTTTACTTGTTGGGATATCACAATACCTCTTATTTAATTAATGCATCTATATACTTGGTAAAGGGTGGAAGGCTCGGCCTTATGCCTGGTGTTTTGTTCCACTCTTTCCACCCTAGTTTCCGTCATACCGGTGTTATGTTCCCGGAGTTTACGTTCCTTACACGGTTGGGTGATTTATGGGACCCCCTTGACAGTTCGCTTTGAATAAGACTTTTCCAGCAAGGCCCAACATTGGTTTTACCATTTGCCACCACCTACCCCTTTTTCCCCCGGGTTTTCGCGAGCCCGAGCGTCATCTTTTTTTTAGCCCCCCCGGACCAGTGCTTCTCTAAGTGCTGGCCCGAACCGAGCAACCTGCGGGGCCACCTCGTGGCAACTCGAGGCCTGGTTTTACTCGTAGCTTGACTTATCCGGATGTGCCCTGAGACCGAGATATGTGCAGCTCCTATCAGGATTTGTCGGCACAATCGGGCGGCTTTGCTGGACTTGTTTTGTTGCTGTCGAAATGTCCTGTAGTCCGGGATTCCGAGATTGATCGGGTCTTCCCGGTAGAAGGAATATCCTTCGTTGACCGTGAGAGCTTATCATGGGCTAAGTTGGGACACCCCTGCAGGGTATTATCTTTCGAAAGCCGTGCCCGCGGTTATGAGGCAGATGGGAATTTGTTGATGTCCGGTTGTAGAAAACCCGAAGTTGACCTTACTAAAACACATCAACCGTGTGTGTAGCCGTGATGGTCTCTTCTCGGCGGGGTCCGGGAAGTGAACACGGTGTTGGAGTAATGTTTGACGTAGGTCGTTTCAGGATCATTTCTTGATCACTTCTAGCTTCACGACCGTGCTTTGCCTTCTCTTCTCGCTCTCTTTTGCGTTGTAGCCACCATATATGCTAGTCGCTTGCTGCAGCTCCACCTCACAACCCCTTTCCTACCTATGAGCTTAAATAGTCTTGATCTCGCGGGTGTGAGATTGTTGAGTCCCCGTGACTCACAGATTCTACCACAACAGTTGCAGGTACCAACGATGTCAGTGCAGATGACGCGACCGAGCTCACTTGGGAGTTCGACGAGGAACGTGGCCGTTACTATGTTTCTTTTCCAGATGATCAGTAGTGGAGCCCAGTTGGGTGATCCGGGGATCTATGTAGCATTTGGGTAGTCTTCTTTCATTTTGGTACCGTAGTCGGACCTTGAGTGTAATTAGAATGATGTATGTTTATTTATGTACTATGTGAAGTGGCGACTGTAAGCCAACTATGTATCTCTTTCCCTTAATGTATTACATGGGTTGTGTGAAGATTACCTCACTTGCGACATTGCTTTCAATGCGGTTATGCCTCTAAGTCGTGCCTCGACACGTGGGAGATATAGCCGCATCGAGGGCGTTACAGTACGCGTAATGTCGGTCCAGGCCGCTTCATCCAACAATACCGCCGAACCAAAGTGTGACATGCTGGTAAGCAGTATGACTTATATCGCCCACAACTCACTTGTGTTCTACTCGTGCAAATAACATCAACACATAAAACCTAGGCTCGGATGCCACTGTTGGGGAATGTAGTAATTTCAAAAATTTCCTACGCACACGCAAGATCATGGTGATGCATAGCAACGAGAGGGGAGAGTGTTGTCCACGTACCCTCGTAGACCGAAAGCAGAAGCGTTATAACAACGCGGTTGATGTAGTCGTACGTCTTCACGGCCCGACCGATCAAGCACCGAAACTATGGCACCTCCGAGTTCCAGCACACGTTCAGCTCGATGACGATCCTCGGACTCCGATCCAGCAAAGTGTCAGGGATGAGTTCCGTCAGCACGACGGTGTGGTGACGATCTTGATATTCTACCGTCGCAGGGCTTCGCCTAAGCACCGCTACAATATTATCGAGGATTATGGTGGAGGGGGGCACCGCACACGGCTAAGAGAACGATCACGAAGATGAACTTGTGTGTCTATGGGGTGCCCCCTGCCCCCGTATATAAAGGAGTGGAGGAGTGGGGAGAGGGCCGGCCCCTATGGCGCGCCCTGGAGGAGTCCTACTCCCACCGGGAGTAGGATTCCCCCCCTTCCAAGTAGTAGGAGTAGGAGTCAAGGAAAGGGAAGAGGGAAGAGAAGGAAGGAGGGGGCGCCGCCCCTCCCCCTACTCTAATTCGGACTAGTCAATGGGGGGGCGCGCGGCCTGCCTCTTCCTCTCCCCTAAAGCCCAATAAGGCCCATATACTTCTTCCCCCGTATTCCCGTAACTCACCGGTACTCCAAAAAATACCCGAACCACTCAGAACCTTTCCTATGTCCGAATATAGTCGTCCAATATATCGATCTTTATGTCTCGACCATTTCGAGACTCCTCGTCATGTCCCCGATCTCATCCGGGACTCCAAACTCCTTCGGTACATCAAAACTCATAAACTCATAATATAACTGTCATCGAAACCTTAAGCGCGCAGACCCTACGGGTTCGAGAACAATGTAGACATGACCGAGACACGTCTCCGGTCAATAACCAATAGCGGAACCTGGATGCTCATATTGGCTCCTACATATTCTACGAAGATCTTTATCGGTCAGACCACATAACAACATACGGTGTTCCCTTTGTCATCGGTATGTCACTTGCCCGAGATTCGATCGTCGGTATCTTATTACCTAGTTCAATCTCATTACCGGCAAGTCTCTCTACTCGTTCCGTAATACATCATCTCACAACTAACTTATTAGTTGGAATGCTTGCAAGGCTTATGTGATGTGCATTACCGAGAGGGCCCAGAGATACCTCTCCGACAATCGGAGTGACAAATCCTAATCTCGAAATACGCCAACCCAACATGTACCTTCGGAGACACCTGTAGAGCTCCTTTATAATCACCCAGTTACGTTGTGACGTTTGGTAGCACACAATGTGTCCCTCCAGCAAATGGGAGTTGCATAATCTCATAGTCATAGGAACATGTTTAAGTTATGAAGAAAGCAATAGCAACATACTAAACGATCGGGTGCTAAGCTAATGGAATGGGTCATGTCAATCACATCATTCTGCTAATGATGTGACCCCGTTAATCAAATAACAACTCGTTTGTTCATGGTCAGGAAACATAACCATCTTCGATTAACGAGCTACTCAAGTAGAGGCATACTAGTGACACTCTGTTTGTCTATGTATTCACACATGTATTATGTTCCCGGTTAATACAATTCTAGCATGAATAATAAACATTTATCATGATATAAGGAAATAAATAATAACTTTATTATTGCCTCTAGGGCATATTTCCTTCAGTCTCCCACTTGCACTAGAGTCAATAATCTAGTTCACATCGCCATGTGATTCAACACTAATAGTTCACATCACCATGTGATTAACACCCATAGTTCACATCGTCATGTGACCTACACCCAAAGGGTTTACTAGAGTCAGTAATCTAGTTCACATCACTTATGTAATTAACACCCAAAGAGTACTAAGGTGTGATCATGTTTTGCTTGTGAGATAATTTTAGTCAACGGGTCTGTCACATACAGATCCGTAAGTATTTTACGAATTCTATGTCTACAATGCTCTGCACAGAGCTACTCTAGCTAATTGCTCCCACTTTCAATATGTATCTAGATCGAGACTTAGAGTCATCCAGATCTGTGTCAAAACTTGCATCAACGTAACTTTTTATGACGAACCATTTGTCACCTCCATAATCGAGAAATATTTCCTTATTCCACTAAGGATAATTTTGACCGCTGTCAAGTGATCTACTCTTAAATCACTATTGTACTCCCTTGCTTAACACAGTGTAGGGTATACAATAGATCTGGTACACAACATGGCATACTTTATAGAACCTATGGCTGAGGCATAGGGAATGACTTTCATTCTCTTTCTATCTTCTGCCGTGGTCGGGCTTTGAGTCTTACTCAATTTCACACCTTGTAACACAGCCAAGAACTCTTTTCTTTGACTGTTCCATTTTGAACTACTTCAAAATATTGTCAAGGTATGTACTCATTGAAAAAACTTATCAAGCGTCTTTATCTATCTCTATAGATCTTGATGCTTAATATGTAAGCAGCTTCGCCGAGGTCTTTCTTTGAAAAACTTCTTTCAAACACTCCTTTATGCTTTGCAGAATAATTCTACATTATTTCCGATCAACAATATGTCATTCACATATACTTGTCAGAAATGCTGTAGTGCTCCCACTCACTTTCTTGTAAATACAGGCTTCAACACAAGTCTGTGTAAAACTATATACTTTGATCATCTCATCAAAGCGCATATTCCAACTCCGAGATGCTTGCACCAGTCCACAGATGGATCGCTGGAGCTTGCATATTTTGTTAACACTTTTAGGATTCACAAAACCTTCTGGTTGCATCATATACAACTCTTCTTTAAGAAATCCATTAAGGAATGCAACTTTGTTTATCCATTTGCCAGATTTCATAAAATGCGGCAATTGCTAACATGATTCGGACAGACTTAAGCATAGATACGAGTGAGAAACTCTCATCGTAGTCAACATCTTGAACTTGTCGAAAACCTTTTTGCGACAATTCTAGCTTTGTATATAGTAATACTACTATCAGCGTCCGTCTTCCTCTTGAAGATCCATTTATTTTCAATTGCTTGCCGATCATCGGGCAAGTCAACCAAAGTCCATACTTTGTTTTCATACATGGATCCCATCTCAGATTTCATGGCTTCAAGCCATTTTGCGGAATCTGGGCTCACCATCGCTTCTTCATAGTTCGTAGGTTCATCATGATCTAGTAGCATGATTTGCAGAACTGGATTACCGTACCACTCTAGTGCGGATCTTACTCTGGTTGATCTACGAGGTTCAGTAATAACTTGATCTGAAGTTTCATGATCATCATCATTAACTTCCTCACTAATTGGTGTAGGTGTCACAGAAACCGTTTTCTGTGATGAACTACTTTCCAATAAGGGAGCAGGTACAATTACCTCATCGAGTTCTACTTTCCTCCCACTCACTTCTTTCGAGAGAAACTCCTTCTCTAGAAAGGATCCATTCTAAGCAACGAATATGTTGCCTTCGGATATGTGATAGAAGGTGTACCCAACTATCTCCTTGGGTATCCTATGAAGACACATTTCTCTGATTTGGGTTTGAGCTTATCAGGATGAAACTTTTCACATAAGCATCACAACCCCAAACTTTAAGAAACGACAACTTTGGTTTCTTGCTAAACCACAGTTCATATAGTGTCGTCTCAACGGATTTAGATGGTGCCCTATTTAACGTGAATGCAGCCGTCTCTAATGCATAACCCCAAAACGATAGTGGTAAATCGGTAAGAAACATCATAGATTGCACTATATCCAATAAAGTACGGTTATGACGTTCGGACACACCATTATGCTGTGGTGTTCCAGGTGGCATGAGTTTGTGAAACTATTCCACATTGTTTTAATTGAAGACCAAACTTGTAACTCAAATATTCATCTCCGTGATTAGATCGTAGAAACTTTGTTTTCTTGTCACGATGATTTTCCACTTCACTCTGAAATTCTTTGAACTTTTCAAATGTTTCAGACTTATGTTTCATCAAGTAGATATACCCATATCTGCTCAAATCATCTGTGAAGGTCAGAAAATAATGATACCTGCTGCGAGCCTTAACACTCATCGGATCGCATCCATCAGTATGTATTATTTCCAATAAGTCAGTTGCTCGCTCCATTGTTCCGGAGAACGGAGTCTATGTCATCTTGCCCATGAGGCATGTTGGAAATATGCCCTAGAGGCAATAATAAAATGGTTATTATTGTATTTCCTTGTTCGTGATAATTGTCTATTGTTCATGCTATAATTGTATTAACTGGAAACCATAATACATGTGTGAATACATAGGCCACAACATGTCCCTAGCAAGCCTCTAGTTGACTAGCTCGTTGATCAATAGATGGTTATGGTTTCCTGACCATGGACATTGGATGTCATTGATAACGGGATCACATCATTAGGAGAATGATGTGATGGACAAGACCCAATCCTAATCATAGCACAAGATCATGTAGTTCGTTTGCTAAGAGCTTTTCTAATGTCAAGTATCATTTCCTTAGACCATGAGATTGTGTAACTCCCGGATACTGTAGGAATGCTTTGGGTGTACCAAACGTCACAACGTAACTGGGTGGCTATAAAGGTGCACTACATGTATCTCCGAGAGTGTCTGTTGGATTGGCACGAATCGAGACTGGGATTTGTCACTCCGTATGACAGAGAGGTATCTCTGGGCCCACTCGGTAATGCATCATCATAATGAGCTCAATGTGACTAATGAGTTCGCCATGGGATCATGCGTTACAGAACGAGTAAAGAGACTTGCTGGTAACGATATTGAACAAGGTATAGGGATACCGACGATCGAATCTCGGGCAAGTAGCATACCGACAGACAAAGGGAATTGTATACGGGATTGATTGAATCCCCGACATTGTGGTTCATCCGATGAGATCATCGTGGAACATGTGGGAGCCAACATGGGTATCCAGATCCCGCTGTTGGTTATTGGCCAGAGAGCTGTCTCGGTCATGTCTGCATGATTCCCGAGCCCATAGGGTCTACACACTTAAGGTTTGGTGACGCTAGAGTTGTTATGGGAATTAGTGTGCAGTTACCGAATGTTGTTCGGAGTCCCGGATGAGATCCTGGACGTCACGAGGAGTTCCAGAATGGTCCGGAGGTAAAGATTTATATATGGGAAGTCCTATTTTGGCCACCGGAAAATGTTCGGGATTTTTCGGTATTGTACTGGGAAGGTTCTAGAAGGTTCTGTAGTGGGGCCCACCTGGATGGGGGGACCCACATGAACGTGGGTAGTGGGGGCAAGGCCCCACACCCCTGGTCAAGGCGCACCAAGATCCCCCCTTAGAAGGAATAAGATCATATCCCGAAGGGATAAGATCAAGATCCCTAAAAAGGGGGAATAACAATCGGTGAGGAAGGGAAATGATGGGATTTCTTTTCCCCACCTTTGCCAACGCCCCAATGGACTTGGAGGGCAATAAACCAGCCCCCTCCACCCCTATATGTAGTGGGGAGGCACATGGGAGCCGTACCCCTTCCCCTGGTGCAGCCCTCTCCCTCCCCAACACCCCCTCCTCCGTAGTAGTGCTTGGCGAAGTCCTGCCGGAGAACTGCAAGCTCCACCACCACGCCATCGTGCTGCCGGAGCTCTCCCTCAACTTCTCCTCTCCCCTTGCTGGATCAAGAAGGAGGAGACGTCCACGGGCTGTATGTGTGTTGAACGCGGAGGTGCCGTTGTTCGGCGCTTAGATCAGAATCAACCGCGATCTGAATCGCTACGAGTACGACTCCTTCATCCACATTCTTGTAACGCTTCCACATCGCGATCTTCAAGGGTATGAAGATGCACTCCCCTCTCTCTCTCTTGTTGCTAGTCTCTCCATAGATTGATCTTGGTGACACATAGGAAAATTTCGAATTATTGCTACGTTCCCCAACAGTGGCATCATGAGCTAGGTCTATGTGTAGATTCTGTGCACGAGTAGAACACAAAGTAGTTGTGGGCGATGATTTGTTCAATTTTCTTGTCGTTACTAGTCTTATCTTGATTCGGCGGCATTGTGGGATGAAGCGGCTAGGACCGACCTTACACGTACACTTACGTGAGACAGGTTCCACCGACTGACATGCACTTGATGCATAAGGTGGCCAGCGGGTGTCTGTCTCTCCCACTTTAGTCTGATCAGATTCGATGAAGAGGGTCCTTATGAAGGGTAAATAGCAATTGGCATATCACCGTTGTGGCTTTTGCGTAGGTAAGAAACGTTCTTGCTAGAAACCCATAGCAGCCACGTAAAACATGCAACAACAATTAGAGGACGTCTAACTTGTTTTTGCAGGGTATGCTATGTGATGTGATATGGCCAAAATGATGTGATGAAATATATATATATATATATATATATATATATATATATATATATATATATATGTGATGTATGAGATTGATCATGTTCTTGTAATAGGAATCACGACTTGCATGTCGATGAGTATGACAACCGGCAGGAACCATAGGAGTTGTCTTAATTTATTGTATGACCTGCGTGTCAATGAAAAACGCCATGTAATTACTTTACTTTATTGCTAACCGTTAGCCATAGTAGTAGAAGTAATAATTGGTGAGACAACTTCATGAAGACACGATGATGGAGATCATGATGATGGAGATCATGATGATGGAGATCATGGTGTCATGCCGGTGACGAAGGTGATCATGCCGCGCCTCGAAGATGGAGATCAAAAGGCGCAACATGATATTGGCCATATCATGTCACTTTATGATTTGCATGTGATGTTTGTCATGTTTACATCTTATTTGCTTAGAACGACGGTAGCATAAATAAGATGATCCCTCGCTAAAATTTCAAGAAAGTGTTCCCCCTAACTGTGCACCGTTGCGAAGGTTCGTTGTTTCGAAGCACCACGTGATGATCGGGTGTGATAGATTCTAACGTTCGCATACAACGGGTGTAAGCCAGATTTACACATGCGAAACACTTAGGTTGACTTGACGAGCCTAGCATGTACAGACATGGCCTCGGAACACGGAAGACCGAAAGGTCGAACATGAGTCGTATAGAAGATACGATCAACATGAAGATGTTCACCGATGATGACTAGTCCGTCTCATGTGATGATCGGACACGGCCTAGTTGACTCGGATCATGTATCACTTAGATGACTAGAGGGATGTCTATCTATGTTGGAGTTCATTGAATAATTTGATTAGATGAACTTAATTATCATGAACATAGTCAAAAGGTCTTTGCAAATTATGTCGTAGCTCACGCTTTGGTTCTACTATTTTAGATATGTTCCTAGAGAAAATTTAGTTGAGAGTTGACAATAGCAATTATGCGGACTGGGTCCGTGAACTGAGGGCTATGTCCTTAGTGCACCGCTCAGTGTGTTGAACCTTGAGCGTCGTCTGTAGATGTTGGGAAACATCTGACATACACGTTTTGATGACTACGTGATAGTTCAGTGCGTAATACTAACGGTTTAGAATTGTGGCACCAAAGGCGTTTTTTGAAATGTCGCAGAACATATGAGATGTTCCAAAGACAGAAATTGGAATTTCAGACTAGTGCCACCGTCAAGAGGTATGAGACCTCTGACAAGTTTCTTAAGCCTGCAAACTAAGGGAGAAAAGCTCAATCGTTGAGCATGTGCTCAGATTGTGTGAGTACTACAATCGCTTGAATCCAGTGGGAGTTAATCTTCCAGATGAGATAGTGATGGTTCTCCATAGTCACTGACACCAAGCTATTGGAGCTTCGTGATGAACTATAACATATCAGGGATAGACATGATGATCCTTGAGCAACTCGCGATGTTTGACACCGCGAAAGTAGAAATCAAGAAGGAGCATCAATTGTTGATGGTTAATCCACTAGTTTCAAGAAGGGCAAGGGAAAGAAGGGATACTTCATGAAACGGCAAATCAGTTGCTGCTCTAGTGAAGAAACCCAAGGTTGAACCCAAACCGGAGACTAAGTGCTTCTATAATGAGGGGAACGGTCACTGAATCAGAACTACCCTAGATACTCGATAGATGAGAAGGCTGGCAAGGTCGACAGAAGTATATTGGATATACATTATAATGTGTACTTCACTAGTACTCCTAGTAGCACCAGGGTATTAAAAATACCGGTTCAGTTACTAAGTGTTAGTAACTCGAAATAAAAGGCTACGGAATAAACAGAGACTAGCTAAGGGTGAGGTGACGATGTGTGTTGGAAATGTTTCCAAGGATGATATTGTTGGGGATATTACTACTGGGCGTAAACCGGCCTACCGGGGCCGGGTTAACTTCATCAGTAGTCCAAGAATGTTAAAGCCCAAGAAGATAGAAAAAGGCCCAAGGCCTGTAATCGGTTTAAGATCTGTAGCTATAAACCGACTTAGTATGTACTTGTATTGTAAGTTAGGAATAAGGAGAGACCAACCCGGATACGAGTATGAACCGGTGATTGGGACTCTGTAAACTGACGGGCGTCACCCGTGTATATAAGGGGACGACCCGGCGGAGGTTCAAGGACAGACAACAACAACTCGAGACTTAGGCGAAGCTTATTTGCTCCCTAGTCATCGAAACCCCATCAATTCCATCACAACTAGACGTAGGCTTTTACCTTCATCGAAGGGGCCGAACTAGTATAAAACTCTCTGCGTCCCTGTGTCCGCTTTAACCCCTTCAAGCTAACCCGTCGCGATGGCTCCACGACTAAGTCCTTTCACCAAGACATCTGCCGTGACAAAACCACGACAGTTGGCGCCCGCCGTGGGGCTATCGCACGATGGTTTTAAGTTCTTGGAGGGCCGCTTTGAAGGACTCGAGGGCTACCCTGTGGGCCGGATGACTAAGAGTCGTTGTGGCAAGCTCTACATCGACGATGCAGGCTGGGGCCCCGAGGCTGGCTCGATTGAGTACGGGTACCGGGTCCCCTTTGGTGGCATACACGTTTTCATCGGCAAGATCGGTGAACCGGGCCCTGAGCCGGACATCTGCACCGACCTCGTCGAGACGGCTCAGCGTGCGCGATCTGCCCAGGTTAAACCAGCCGTGAAATGTGCCTTCGTGGGAGTCATCCATGGAGGAAGTTATGAGGATGGATCAGAATCTGGTGGCGAGACCGTCGTTTACTCCGGCGACGAGTCATCAACCGGAGAAACTGAATCTCTGTATCAACTGCAAGATGGCCGGATTGGGGGCTGTTCCGATGGCGACAGTATTCCAGACACCTCTGATCTGCCCAACCGGGTTGGAATATTCATGGCCGGTACACAGGCCGTGCTTCATTCTTCGACCATTGCGGCGATGATCTCCGGTTCAGTAGCGGCGACGGCTGCCGGAGGAGGAGGCTCTGTGCGCCTGCCGGCTCAAGTTTTATCGGATCTGTTCGATGCATTGGCTGCGCTCATGGCAGAGGCTAATCCAGTGGATCAGGACGCCCGCAACACAGAGATTGCAAAAGTGAGGGAGCAAATCACTCAGGCTAAGGCGGACTTAGCAGCTGAAGATAACAGGATGACTGCAGAGCGGGCCGCTTTAGATGCACATGCCTACAGGCTCATGTTGGACCAGAACGCGTCGCAGGAAGTCATGAGGAGGAAGTACCGATTTCGTCTGCCTTCGGTCTTCGAAGCCAGAGACCTCTTCAACACCCCCGGAGCGGGAGCCAGTAATCCGCCGGTGGTAAACCGGGCGGAAGCACCTGGGACGGGCGCACCGGTCCAGCCCCGTTTAATAGATCTGCCCCGTCACAATACTGGTGTACCTCAGGTTCTGTCTCCGGGTCACTACTCCAACCCGATGGACAACCTTGTTGCGGCTGCTGCACGGTTGGAGGCCATTCCAATTGAAGGTGATTCGCTGCAAGCGGTAGAGACGCGCCGGGTCAAGGAGCTCCTTAGGAAAGCTTTGGTCCAACAGGAAGCGTATTCGCACAGCCGCGATCGGATCCACTCAACTCCCCGCCCGAGCCGGAGCTATAGCAGGCATATGGATGAACCGGCCGTGTCAAGTAATGCACGGCGAGGAGCGCCCCGCGGTAACAACCCGGCAGGAGGTGTTGATAATGCTCAAGAAGTGGTAGACCGGGCCCGAGCGCGCAGGGAGGCCGAGTTAGTGGCACAGTATAAAGATCGTCAGCTTACACCGGTTCGTCCGACCACCATGATCGAGCCAGGAGTTACCTCTAGTGCTTTTGGAGTGCCTTGCCTTGTTCCCGCTTTACGCAATGTGCGCCTGCCCAAGGATTTCAAGGGCCCGCGCAAGGTACCAAATTACACGGTGGATCAACCTCCAGAGACATGGGTGGAGAGCTATGAGATGGCCATGGAGATGCTTGATGTGGATGAGGCGGCGTGTGCAAAGTATTTCACCATGATGCTTGAAGGAATGGCCCGTACATGGTTGAAAAGCTTGTCGGCCAATTCTATCAGCTCATGGGCCCAATTACGAGCCCGGTTTATCAGTAATTTCAAAGACACATGTAAGCAGCCGATGTCGATAGTGGATCTAGCTGCCTATGTCCAGGAGGAAGGAGAATCAACGACGCATTGGGTGCGCCGGGTCTCACAAGTTCTGCATTGATCAGACCGCATCAACGCTGACACCGCGGTTATAACCCTGGAAGGCAATTGCCGGTTTGGGCCCCTAAAGCTGAAATTAGGGCGGATGAAGCGCCACTGCACTGACATAGGGACTCTCATGGGAGCTTTTGTAGAGTATGCTGATTCTGATAGTACCAAGGATCCCGAGCCTGATGATGAGAAGACAGGGAAGGGAAAGAAGAACAGCAACTCCAAAGGTCAACAACATCACCCGACAGGTAACGGTGGCGGAGGCAAGAGCAAAGCGGATGGCAACATGGACTTCGTGGCTAATACCAACGCGCAGGACAAGGGCCAGCAGCGTAAAGATAAAACGCAGAATCGCAGTGGAGCGCCTAGCCCTAACCCGGACCGCTTAAACTATCTGTTAAACCAGCCCTGCCCGAAGCATGGGACAAAGGAAGTACCAGCAGACCACCTTTGGAAGGATTGTTACATTATGCAGGAGTTCGAAAATTCTAATGCTTTCCAGCATGATCACGGCTCAGGCGATGGCTCAGGAACCGGACCGGGATACGGCGGAGGAAATTCCGGTTCAGAATTTAATGGTAATCCGGGCGGACATAGTAATCAGAATAATCAGAGTAACCAGGGTGGTTACAACCAGCAGCAGCAACAATCGGGTTACCAGAGCAACCCAAAGCAGTTGAATAGTGGGCAGTACCATGTCTTCACCACTAGCTTGGATAAGCGAGACCGGAAGATTCAGAAGCGGGCAGTCAACTCAGTTGAACCGGCCGTGCCCCGTTACTTACGCTAGTCTGAGCAGCCAATCATATGGAGCATGGAGGATCACCCACCCCGGGTTGATAACCCGGGTCAGCTAGCGTTGGTGGTGGCACCTTAGGTGGGAGGTTATAAGTTCACCAAGGTACTCATGGATGGAGGGAGCAGTATTAATATCTTGTACTACGAGACCTTCCGTCGTATGGGGTTGACAGATAAAAATCTCAAACCGTCCAATACGGTGTTCCATGGGGTGGTACCTGGCAAATCAGCATATCCTGTTGGTAAGATAGCTCTGGAAGTGGCCTTTGGAGGTGATCATGATTCCAGGACGGAGACGCTGACGTTTGAGGTGGTAAAAATCCAAAGTCCGTATCACGCTCTGTTTGGGCGACCGGCCTACGCCAAGTTCATGGCACGGCCTTGCTATGTGGATGATATTTGTAACACCCCCAATGTCATGCTACAGTAACCCTCCGTGATTAAGCTAATCATTTCTCCAAACAGTGCTTAATCACCTTTGTTCTATATCCCATTTGAAATTCCAGTCAATTCAAATTCAAGTGAAGTTTGAAGTTACTCAAAAGTTGCTGCAAAAATGTTCATCATTTGTTAAAAATTCCATAACAATTATTTGTCAAGGAACACAACATCACTTGTGTGCAAAGATGAGCTTTAGCAATAATAACAGCACCAATTCAGCATTTTTAATGCTATCCTATTTATGAAAAATACAAATGAATTCTTCTGGTCTCCCAAAATATTTATGACACTGTCTATAATCACCAGGGATTTAATGGGACACCTCCCCAATTTTTCCTAAGTGAAACAGTTGACCAAATAATTCCCTTTCTCTCTCTATTAAAAAAAGAAAAGGAAATGGAAAAGGAGGAAAAGCAAAAGGGGCAAAGTGCTCTGTGCACTTAGGCCTGCCAACAAAGTGGCCGGCCGTCACCTACCTCCTGTTCACAGGAGCACGGTGGACGCCCGTGCGTCGTCCGCAGCTTGGATCGGCCACGGGTCGATCATCCGGCAGCTCCGCGGCGACCTCAAGTCCAGGACGACGCCCCTGACCGAACCCTAACCCTAGACGCCCCTCAGTTCCCCCCCTCTCGTTCTCCTCCCCATAGACTGCACCCGAGCTGTGCCACCATGAATGAGCTCGCCCGCGCAGCCGCCGTGCCCTCCTCGGCGTCCGCCCGTGCCCAGGTGGACCGTCGTCGTCCTCCGCGTCTTCTACGCGCCTCTGTTCGCGCTCGGAGGCTCGGGATCGCCGTCGACGCCGTCTTCCCCATCTCTCGATCGCCGACCTCCGCCGCCTCGATTCACTCCACCGAGACCTCCCCGAGCACGCTGCCGCCCCCCTACAGCCTCGTCGTGAGCTTCTCCCCCTCCTCCCCCTGTCCTTTCGCTCTCGCGCGCCTCCTAGCTAGCTCGTCGCCGTTGCCGTGAGCTCGCCGCCGCAGATCACCTCACCGTCGTGGCCATCGTGGCCCGAGCTCGCGTCCGAGCTCGTAGCCGAGCTCATGGGGCTCGTAGGAGCCCAACTATGCTCCCCGCATCGCTTGCCGTGCCCCACATCGCCGTAGCCACCAACGCCCGATTCCGTCGTCCGCCGGCGACGGCCTAGCACTCGGCTCCATCAGTTTTAGCTCGCGCTAAAGCCACATATCGACGCGGAACGTTGTTCCCGTTCGAACGCGACCAACCGCCGTCGATTTGGTCTCCGGACGACGAAACCCGAGCCCCTCCCGCACGCGCCGCCGCATTTTTGGTCGCCGGAGTTGTCTCCGGCGCCGACGCCGACGTGGCACAGTGGGCCCCGCCTTTGTGTCACTGCCAGTGGGGCCCAGGGAACCTACTTGACTGGGTTGACCAGTCAACCCTGCTGTCTGGGCAACCCCCAGCCACTGACCAGTGGGCCCTCACCCCTCCTAATTAGCAGAAACTAATTAAATTAGTTTAGTTAACCGAAAATAGACACTGACAGGTGGGTCCACCATGTCAGTTTGACCAGTAAACCGAACTGTTGGCTGCTGACGTCACTCATACGCCATGCGGTGGTCATATTCCATTTCTGATAATTTATTTAATTCCAGAATATTGTTTAATCTTTAAAAATTCATAGTAATTAAACCGTAACTCCGATGAAAATGTTTTATATATGAAAATCGCTCAGAAAAATGTGACGAATCCGAATATGTCACCCGCATACCTGCCACCCCCCTCTAACCTACTGAACATGGAACATTCCCCCTCCGGTCATCTGTCTGACACAGGTCCGGAACCGGGAAAACATTCCCGGTTGTTTTCCCCCTTCACCTATGTCGTGCAGCGCTACGTTAGAACGACCATAGTTCTGCATACCGTCTTGTCATGCTTAGTGTTACTCTTGTTTACTCCATATTTACTGTTTCTTCTCCCTCTTCTCTTCGGTAGACCCCGGGACCGATGTTGCCCCTGTGATCGACTACGTCGACGACGACCCTTTCTTGCCAGAGCAACCAGGCAAGCCCCCCCTTTGATCATCCCGATATCGCCCATTCCATTCTATCATGCTTGCATTAGATTTTGCTACCGTTATTGTTTGCTCCTATTCTGATGCATAGCCTGCCTTTGTATCTTATCTGCTTAGCCTAAACTGCTTAGTATAGGTTGGTTAGTGATCCATCAGTGACCCCCACCTTGTCCTTGTTGCCCCTGCTTCATCATCGACGACTCGATCTACGTGATCGAAGACCAGGCCCCGACACCGCACATCACTTCCCCTTAGTTGCTTGACACTACTGGGTTTCTATCAAGTACCGAGGGTGAACCTCTTCAGCACTCCTGATGTTAACCCTGTAGTGTAGTCATTCGGTCGTGGTCATCGAGGGTGATTTCCTCCTTAACCACTTTCGATATGACTCTGTCGTGCAACCCCTCGAGTGTGAACCTCGAGGGTGATTCCTCTTACGTTCACCTTGATGATTACATCTAGTGGAATTCATCGGGGGTGATTCCTCGGGTTTTCCCTTTGATGTTTGGACACACGGATACTTGTACTTTACCACTGTTACTTAGAAAGACGGGTCGACCCAGAGGGGTACCCGCGTGAGCTTAATTGCGAGTGATGTGGAGTCGGGCGAACCTGGAAGGTGCCCGCGAGATAATTACGAGGCGTGGCCGGGCATTCCTAGCCCTTGCCACAAGTCCTCGAGACGGGGCAACGGGGTCACATCTTTCGTGAGTCTCTGCTTGTTACCGCGCGTTCCTAATCCACTACGATTTGGATATTTGATCCGAGGGGCCTCTGGCCCGATAGCACTAACCATCACGTGGGCATAGTATGGGCGTTCTGCGTCGTATGCATCAGCCAAAGCTTAATAGACGTCAGCGACTGAGTGGCGCGCGCCAGGTTGGACTGCGTAACCGCCTGCCTTGTTGAAGGGGGTAGCTAGGTCTGCTCACCGGCCGCGTTCGCAACGTGCAGGAGGTTCCGTGGAGATGGCCCATGACCCATGGGGGCATAGGTTTAGTCCGGCGTGTTGGCCTCTCTATTAAGCCTAGGTCGGGTTGCGGCGTATTGTTTGGCCGAGGCCGGGCATGACCCAGGAAAGTGTGTCCGACCGGAGTTAATCGAGCGTGGTGGGTAAGTTGGTACACCCCTGCAGGGAAGAAAACATCTATCGATAGCCTGTCCTATGGTAACGGACACTTGGAGTTGTATCCCGATCGATACAACTAGAACTGGATACTTGTGAAGAGAACTGGATGGTGATGAGATTGGATTGTGATGATAACTGGATAGTATGGCTCTGGGATGCCTTTCTCGCAGGGAGTTGAGAAAGGATCTCTGGCCGAGGTTGATAACACTTCTACTACTTTACTTTATGCTTCTCTACTCCCTCCGATTGCTGCAAGATGGTGATTTCCAGAAGATGCTAGTCTTCGATAGGACTAGGCCTTCTCTCTATTCTGGCTTTTCAGCAACCCAGTCCACATATACAGCCTTCTTTTGATAATGTTGCATATGTAGTGTAGATCCTTGCTTGCGAGTACTTTGGACGAGTACTCACGGTTGCTTTGCTCCCCCTTTCCCCCCTTTCTTCTTCTTTCCGGTTGATGCAACCAGATGTCGGAGCCCAGGAGCCAGATGCCACCACCGATGCATACTACTACGTGGAGACCGTCGACGACCAGGAGTACTTAGGAGGCTCCCAGGCAGGAGGCCTTGCCTTTTCGATCGATGTTGCTTTTGTGCTAGCCTTCTTGAGGCACCCTTGTCTAACTTATGTATGTACTCAGATATTGTTGCTTCCGCTGACTCTTGTGTTTTCGAGCTTATGTATTCGAGCCCTCGAGGCCCCTGGCTTGTAATATAAAGCTTGTATTATTTTAATTTGTGTCTAGAGTTGTGTTGTGATATCTTCCCGTGAGTCCTTGATCTTGATCGTACACATTTGCGTGTATGATTAGTGTATGATTGAATCGAGGGCGTCACAAGTTGGTATCAGAGCCGACTGCCTGTAGGTAGCCCCCTTTCCCACTCCTTGGCCGAAGTTGAGTCTAGTCACTGAAAAACTTTTACTAACATTGGCTGTGTGTCTCACGAACCCACGTCGCCATTGGGTGGTATTAGGATCTTTTTATTCCTCGTCTATACTCTGGGTCTCTGATCTCTCGTCTATTCGGTTTAAAGATTTTACTAACTCTGACTCTAGGATCTCGTAACCACTTTCTCCCGGAGAGCCCCTTCAGTCCAGATGATCGCTTGCTGCTTCAGAAGATTTCGAAGATACTCTCCGATGTTTCCCCGAAACCCTTGTGCCTTTCGCCGTTGCAATTCCATATCACCGATAAACCCATCTAGTTAACTACATACACCTGTCATTCATATTGTCATCCCAAGTTGATCTTGTTATTACAAGATGCCTTGTAATACTTTCAGGTATTTCGAGAATCCACTATGCCTGCTAAGTTGCAGCTCCTTTTCCGCCTGAATACATGTACGAATAATTCCTCACAGTTATCGAGGATTCGTTCATCCCCAATTGTTTAGGTGTTTCACAAAATTCTTTGAAATACTATTTGATCTCCCGAAATCCTCAGTAGCTTATTACTCTTGTTCTTCACTACCTGCTTGCATGATGGTTAATTCCATATGTCTAACAATATCCATTGATTACCGTTGTGGTTGACTTTCTGATCCTATTGATGCAACATGTTTGTGAATGCACGCAATCATTAGTTGATCCTTATGAAATTCGTCCTTTTGGCTCAGACGTCACTTCAAACACGAGCTTGTTCTTGTCAAATCAAACCTTGATTGATTGTCGATCTATATCGATTAAACTCAATTATCTTTTGATCAGAGCCTTTGCTTCATATCTTCTGATTGGAAAATCGTAATTCGTTTGTATTCAAGCTTTGAAATTATCCAGTTATATCTATAACCCGATGCCTTTGCTTTCTTTCTTCTTCGCTTTCTTTCTTCTTCTGGGTGAGTATCGATACTCACATCAGATCTTTTATGGACCGCCATATCCTTGGTTGGATTATTATCCGACAATGACCTTCATATTAATTAAACTTGTGAGTTTTTCCCTAACACCTAATGCCTTTGGTAAATTTTATCATCTGCTTTTGTCAACCATGCTCTGCTTTCGAGCTGGTATATTTTAATCCTGAAGTTAGTGGTATATGTTCCTAAGATACCCCTACGGGTTGAACCTATGCCTTCCCTAATCCGTGTGAACTCGAAAGAGATGTGAGTCATACTCTTCTGGTGCTTCACCAGATAAATCTTTCGCACTACAACTTCATCGAAAACAAGGAGTAAATGAAAGGTTATGCATTGAAGAAGTGGGAGTCGACCTTGAACTTTGTGTTCATGCCCATAGACACGATGTAGACCTTATCATGGAAGCTTCTCTTTTAATCAAATCTTCCCTTGGTATAAGCTCATCTTGCATTTGTAAATTGATTCTTCGCAATCGTGGTTCCGGTCATATTTTCTCCTTGATTCCATTTCTCGGACAAGTTAAAGTACTTGTCTTCTGCAGGTCTTTTCGCCTGTCAAGCATCTATTCTACTCTACCTTCGAGTATTACCCCTGGTATCTCGAGGATATCATGTCATTGCACTACATCTAATGAACTTTTGATGAAGCACTACCCTTTCCCTGTCATTATCACTTCACGGGTTCTGGGTTGTTTATCAATTGAGAACACCAATAAATGAATCAATTCCGCACTCTGATTCAATAACTCTAAGTAAATTTCATTGCTTAAGAGTTTAATAACCCTTCAAGTCATTCCTAGCCTGATCGGCTATATCATTATCGTGATGAATGTTAACTGTGCTACCTGATCCTTCTTCCCGGAGCACAATTTTCGACGATGAGCTAAGCCTATGTCGATCTTCCTCGTCATATCATTTCGCCTTGAACAGCAAGCTTGATTTTGAGTATGTGTCATTCCCGTGGTTCCAATAAGCTTTCACTTCATCATTCATTTGACATGATGTCATCACCGATCGATTACATCTTCATGAAATCTCTCGACAAATGTGTCATGATCATCATCAACATTCTGAGCTCTTCCAGGCTATGAATCGAATTCATGATGAGGAATACAATCCTTGCCCCTCGATGATTTGTGTTATCATCGACAACATTCTCGCCTTCCCCAACACAAACTTGTTCATATAATTTTGGAAATACATCCTTTTTGACATGCCGATGGATTGTTGCTGAGCCCGTCGGCCACACCCTCATCTTTTCCTTGCTGAAATTGTATGACTTATTTTCTAAGTTGTTTCCGATGGATCCTTTGTGTATCCGAAGTCTGACATTTCCCTGATGACCATGTCAACACTATCCCGGAGCATGTGTGTGGTACTCCGATCATCAACAAGAACATTTGGGAGCGCAATGCTAACCGTTCTTGATCAGTTATCCAAACACCGTTGTATGGGTAAACCTCATAAATTCCTTGCCCCTTTGTCTAAATGGTTTAATACTTGGGGCCCTATCATGCTCTGCCTTTCCTTGGGAAAGTTATACCCTAATACTTGGGTATAAACACCTTTCCTTTCCATTGGTCTGATTATCATAATAATCACTTTTCCTTTCCATTGTTTTGTTTCACCTTTCTTGTAATCTAACTTGTCTGAGCAGTGATAATTCCATCCTTATGTAAACACCTCGGTGTACAAACTCTGTCAGTAAGACCATGTTACTATTGTTGATGACCACCGATGGACGAGAACTTTGCCTATTGGTCCGCCTCGTCTTGCGAGCAGGAGAATGTTTCTCTTCGTCCCTCGCCCTTGGTACCAACTGTTGTTGCCAACATAATTGACAACCTATGCTCTGACCTGCCTTGCTTTCATGACCGTGCAAAATGCTAGCGCCCTTCCTACTTTTAACCTACATGGTGGGCCCATAACCCACAGTTCCACATGATCGAAACCTGACTCCTGTACATCCTTGATTTTGAAGTATCATTTTTCACTTGCCTTCGTATGTTGTCACGAGCCACCATCCGAGAGATGATCTATTCCTGATGCTCTGAACCCCTTCTCACACTCTGTTCAGGTATCGATCGTTTGTCCATTCGCTTGAAACTTCCTATTATACCTTCATACTTTGCCCTCGATGTTTTATTAAGTTTCAACTCGAGAGATACTTCTGCCTCATTCCCTGATTTGTTCACCAAATAATTAACCCTATAAGGGTCAGTTCTCCCGAAGTTACTCTTTACTTCCCCACTTAAATCTCGGGACGAGATTTCTTGTAGTGGAGGAGATTTGTAACACCCCCAATGTCATGCTACAGTAACCCTCCGTGATTAAGCTAACCATTTCTCCAAACAGTGCATAATCACCTTTGTTCTATATCCCATTTGAAATTCCAGTCAATTCAAATTCAAGTGAAGTTTGAAGTTACTCAAAAGTTGCTGCAAAAATGTTCATCATTTGTTACAAATTCCATAACAATTATTTGTCAAGGAACACAACATCACTTGTGTGCAAAGATGAGCTTTAGCAATAATAACAGCACCAATTCAACATTTTTAATGCTATCCTATTTATGAAAAATACAAATGAATTCTTCTGGTCTCCCAAAATATTTATGACACTGTCTATAATCACCAGGGACTTAATGGGACACCTCCCCAATTTTTCCTAAGTGAAACAGTTGACCAAATAATTCCCTTTCTCTCTCTATTAAAAAAAAGAAAAGGAAATGGAAAAGGAGGAAAAGCAAAAGGGGCAAAGTGCTCTGTGCACTTAGGCCTGCCAACAAAGTGGCCGGCCCAGCCCGCTAACCGGGTCATCACCTACCTCCTGTTCACAGGAGCACGGTGGACGCCCGTGCGTCGTCCGCAGCTTGGATCGGCCACGGGTCGATCATCCGGCAGCTCCGCGACGACCTCAAGTCCAGGACGACGCCCCTGACCGAACCCTAACCCTAGACGCCCCTCAGTTCCCCCCCTCTCGTTCTCCTCCCCATAGACTGCACCCGAGCTGTGCCGCCATGAATGAGCTCGCCCGCGCAGCCGTCGTGCCCTCCTCGCCGTCCGCCCATGCCCAGGTGGACCTTCGTCGTCCTCCGCGTCTTCTACGCGCCTCTGTTCACGCTCGGAGGCTCGGGATCGCCGTCGACGCCGTCTTCCCCATCTCTCGATCGCCGACCTCCGCCGCCTCGATTCACTGCATCGAGACCTCCCCGAGCACGCTGCCGCCCCCCTACAGCCTCGCCGTGAGCTTCTCCCCCTCCTCCCCCTGTCCTTTCGCTCTCGCGCGCCTCCTAGCTAGCCTCGTCGCCGTTGCCGTGAGCTCGCTGCCGCAGATCACCTCACCGTCGTGGCCATTGTGGCCCGAGCTCGCGTCCGAGCTCGTAGCCGAGCTCATTGGGCTCGTAGGAGCCCAACTATGCTCCCCGCATCGCTTGCCGTGCCCCACATCGCCATAGCCACCAACGCCCGATTCCGTCGTCCGCCGGCGATGGCCTAGCGCTCGGCTCCATCAGTTTTAGCTCGCGCTAAAGCCACATATCGACGCGGAACGTTGTTCCCGTTCGAACGCGACCAACCGCCGTTGATTTGGTCTCCGGACGACGAAACCCGAGCCCCTCCCGCACGCGCCGCCGCGTTTTTGGTCATCGGAGTTGTCTCCGGTGCCGACGCCGATGTGGCACAGTGGGGCCCAGGGAACCTAGTTGGCTGGGTTGACTAGTCAACCCTGCTGACTGGGCAACCCCCAGCCACTGACCAGTGGGCCCTCACCCCTCCTAATTAGCAGAAACTAATTAAATTAGTTTAGTTAACCGAAAATAGACACTGACAGGTGGGTCCACCATGTCAGTTTGACCAGTAAACCAAACTGTTGGCTGCTGACGTCACTCATACGCCATGCTGACGTCATATTCCATTTCTGATAATTTATTTAATTCCAGAATATTGTTTAATCTTTAAAAATTCATAGTAATTAAACCGTAACTCCGATGAAAATGTTTTACATATGAAAATCGCTCAGAAAAATGTGACGAATCCGAATATGTCACCCACATACCTGCCACCCCCCTATAACCTAATGAACATGGAACATTCCCCCTCCGGTCATCTGTCTGACACAGGTCCGGAACCGGGAAAACATTCCCGGTTGTTTTCCCCCTTCACCTATGTCGTGCAGCGCTACGTTAGGACGACCCTAGTTCTGCATATCGTCTTGTCATGCTTAGTGTTACTCTTGTTTACTCCGTATTTACTGTTTCTTCTCCCTTTTCTCTCCGGTAGACCCCGAGACTGATGTTGCCCCTGTGATCGACTACGTCGACGACGACCCTTTCTTGCGAGAGCAACCAGGCAAGCCCCCCCTTTGATCATCCTGATATCGCCCATTCCATTCTATCATGCTTGCATTAGATTTTGCTACTGTTATTGTTTGCTCCTATTCTGATGCATAGCCTGCCTTTGTATCTTATCTGCTTAGCCTAAACTGCTTAGTATAGGTTGGTTAGTGATCCATCAGTGACCCCCACCTTGTCCTTGTTGCCCCTGCTTCATCATCGACGACTCGATCTACGTGATCGAAGACCAGGCCCCGACACCGCACATCACTTCCCCTTAGTTGCTTGGCACTACTGGGTTTCTATCAAGTACCGAGGGTGAACCTCTTCAGCACTCCTGATGTTAACCCTGTAGTGTAGTCATTCGGTCGTGGTCATCGAGGGTGATTTACTCCTTAACCACTTTCGATATGACTCTGTCGTCCAACCCCTCAAGTGTGAACCTCGAGGGTGATTCCTGTTACGTTCACCTTGATGATTACATCTAGTGGAATTCATTGGGGGTGATTCCTCGGGTTTTCCCTTTGTTGTTTGGACACACGGATACTTGTACTTTACCACTGTTACTTGGAAAGACGGGTCAACCCAGAGGGGTACCCGCGCGAGCTTAATTGCGAGTGATGTGGAGTCGGGCGGACCTAGAAGGTGCCCGCGAGATAATTACGAGGCGTGGCCGGGCATTCCTAGCCCTTGCCACAAGTCCTCGAGACAGGGCAACGGGGTCACATCTTTCGTGAGTCTCTGCTTGTTACCGCGCGTTCCTAATCCACTACGATTTGGATATTTGATCCGAGGGGCCTCTGGCCCGATAGCACTAACCATCACGTGGGCATAGTATGGGCGTTCTGCGTCGTATGCATTAGCCGAAGCTTAATAGACGTCAGCGACTGAGTGGCGCGCGCCGGGTTGGACTGCGTAAGCGCCTGCCTTGTTGAAGGGGGTAGCTAGGTCGGCTCACCGGCCACGTTCGCAACGTGCAGGAGCTTCCGGGGAGATGGCCCATGACCCCTAGGGTCATAGGTTTAGTCCGGCGTGCTGGCCTCTCTATTAAGCCTAGGTCGGGTTGCGGCGTATTGTTTGGCCGAGGCCGGGCATGACCCAGGAAAGTGTGTCCGGCCGGAGTTAATCGAGCGTGGTGGGTAAGTTGGTGCACCCCTGCGGGGAAGAAAACATCTATCGATAGCCTGTCCTACGGTAACGGACACTTGGAGTTGTATCCCGATTGATACAACTAGAACTGGATACTTGTGAAGAGAACTGGATGGTGATGAGATTGGATTGTGATGATAACTGGATAGTATGGCTCTGGGATGCCTTTCTCGCAGGGAGTTGAGAAAGGATCTCTGGCCGAGGTTGATAACACTTCTACTACTTTACTTTATGCTTCTCTACTCCCTCCGATTGCTGCAAGATGGTGATTTCCAGAAGATGCTAGTCTTCGATAGGACTAGGCCTTCTCTCTATTCTGGCTTTTCTGCAGCCCAGTCCACATATACAGCCTTCTTTTGATAATGTTGCATATGTAGTGTAGATCCTTGCTTGCGAGTACTTTGGATGAGTACTCACGGTTGCTTTGCTCCCCCTTTTCCCCCTTTCTTCTTCTTTCCGGTTGATGCAACTAGATGTCGGAGCCCAGGAGCCAGATGCCACCACCGATGCATACTACTATGTGGAGACCGTCGACGACCAGGAGTAGTTAGGAGGCTCCCAGGCAGGAGGCCTTGCCTTTTCGATCGATGTTGCTTTTGTGCTAGCCTTCTTAAGGCACCCTTGTATAACTTATGTATGTACTCAGATATTGTTGCTTCCGCTGACTCTTGCGTTTCCGAGCTTATGTATTCGAGCCCTCGAGGCCCCTGGCTTGTAATATAAAGCTTGTATTATTTTAATTTGTGTCTAGAGTTGTGTTGTGATATCTTCCCGTGAGTCCTTGATCTTGATCGTACACATTTGCGTGTATGATTAGTGTACGATTGAATCGAGGGCGTCACAATATTGTGGTTAAGTCAAGGAAGAAGGAGACTCTGGTTGATGATCTAAAGATAACCTTTGATAACCTGAGGACGTACAAGATGATGCTCAATCCGTCCAAATGTGTCTTTGGTGTACCGGCAGGCAAGTTGTTGGGTTTTCTGGTGTCCAACAGGGGAATTGAGGCTAATCCGGAGAAGATTACAGCCATCACCTCCCTGGCTAAACCGAAGTGTATCAATGATGTTCAGCGTTTGGCTGGCCGGATTGCCGCATTGAGCCGGTTTATCAGCCGCCTCGATGAGAAGGCAATCCCCTTGTATCAGATGTTGAAGAAGACGGATCAATTCGTCTGGAGTTCTGCTGCTGATCAGGCATTTCAGGACTTAAAGCGGCAATTGGCCAATCCACCCGTGCTCGCCGCTCCCATTGACAAGGAACCATTGCTGCTGTATGTCGCTGCCAATGCTTGGGCGGTCAGTGTGGCTATTGTGGTGGAGCGGAAGGAGACAGGCAAGGAGTATCCGGTTCAGTGTCCGGTTTATTATATGAGCGAGGTGCTTATTGAGTCCAAGCAAAGGTATCCACATTGGCAGAAGCTAGTATATGGAGTTTTTATGGCAAGCCGGAAGCTGAAGCAGTATTTCCAAGGGCACCCTATCACAGTGGTCAGTTCCGCCCCCTTGGGCGATATCATCCATAACCGGGAGGCGATTGGCCGGATTGCCAAGTGGGCTATAGAACTTGGGCCGCACGGGTTGAAATACGTACCTCGAACGGCGGTGAAGTCTCAAGCACTTGTTGATTTCATCAACGATTGGACGGAGCTGCAGGCCCCTGAAGAGAAGCCGGATCACACATATTGGACCATCCATTTTGACGGATCATGGCAATTAGAGGGCTCGGGGGCTGGAGTCGTGTTAACTTCCCCACGAGGTGACAAGTTCTGTTACGTTCTCCGCTTAATGTTCCCTTGTACTAACAATGTAGCTGAGTATGAAGCCTTGCTCCATGGTCTCCGGATGGCTAAGGAGATGAATCTAAGCCGGGTTAAGTGCTTCGGTGACTCGGATCTAGTGGCTCAACAGGTGTCTGGCACTTGGGATTCTAAAGACCCACTCATGGCTGCATATCGTCGTGAGGTGGATATCGTTGCAGGTCACTTCAAGGGCTATCAGGTGGACCACGTGGACCGTCGGAAGAATGAGGCGGCGGACGCTTTAAGCCGGCTGGGCTCTCAGCGTAAACCGGTCCCGCCTAATGTTTTTCTTGATGAGCTACACAACCCGTCGGTCAAGCTCCCTGGTGAAGCGGATTTGGCTATTCCTGATCCGGAGGCTCAATTGGTGGCGGCGCTTCACGTCATTCCGGATTGGACGCTTCCTTATCTTGCGTACATGAACCGGGGCGAGCTACCGGAGGACGAAACCTTGGCTCGGCAGATAATCTGGCGGTCTAAGTCCATGACTATTGTTGATGGTGAATTACATCATTGCAGTGTATCAGGGGCGTTTCAACGCTGTGTGTCTCCTGAGGAAGGCTGTGAAATTTTGCGTGAGATCCATGAAGGAGATTGTGGTCACCACGCCGGTTCAAAATCCTTGGTGGCTAAAGCATTCCGCCATGGTTTTTATTGGTTAACTGCTCATGCTGATGCGGAGGATCTGGTCAGACGGTCTGACGGTTGCCAAAAGTTTTCAAGACGCGCTCATGTGTCGGCTCAAGAATTGAGGACGATTCCAATCACTTGGCCATTTGCAACTTGGGGGCTGGACATGGTTGGGCCTTTCAAAAGGTCCAAGGATAAGAAGACCCACCTCCTGGTGGCGGTTGATAAGTTTACAAAGTGGGTGGAGGCAGAACCTGTTAGCAAGTGTGATGCGGCCACTGCGGTTCAGTTCATCAAAAAGGTGATTTTTTGGTTTGGCTTTACACACAGTATCATTACAGATAATGGTACCAATTTGTCCAAGGGGGCTATGAAGGAATTCTGCGAACGTGAGCACATCCGACTTGACGTTTCATCAGTAGCGCACCCGCAGTCCAATGGGCAAGCAGAAAGAGCTAATCAGGAGATCTTGAGAGGCATCAAGCCCCGGCTTATGGTTCCTTTGCAAAGGACCCCGGGTTGTTGGGTAGAAGAGTTGCCATCTGTGTTATGGAGCATCAATACCACACCCAACAGATCAACAGGATACACGCCGTTCTTCATGGTATGGAGCGGAGGCGGTTCTCCCTAGTGATATCCGTCACGATTCACCTCGTGTGGCGGCTTATGTTGAAGCGGACAAGACAACACGGCAAGACGCTTTGGACCGGTTGGATGAAGAGCGTGACATAGCAGCTGCCCGCTCAGCGATTTACCAACAGGATCTTCGTCGTTATCACAACCGCTGAGTCAGAACCAGAACCTTTCAAGAAGGAGATTTGGTGCTTCGGCTCATCCAAGATCAGACTGATATGCATAAGTTATCCCCACCTTGGGAGGGACCTTTCGTGGTCAGCAAGAATCTGCACAACGGGTCATACTATCTAATCGATATTCGAGAGCGTAAAGACTCACGCAAATCAGAGGTGGAGACCAATAGGCCGTGGAACATAGCTCATCTTCGGCCTTACTATACCTGAGCCACCGGCTCTACTTATGTACATATTATAACAGTGTATATATTATCAATATAAACCGGAGCCTCAGCTAAAGCGGGGTATCTGTTCTTTTAAATCATGCGTGGTTACATGGAGTTGTTCTGTCTTAAAGCGACCTCCGGTTTACCCCTTGAAAATTTTATAAACGTCACTTGGGGGCTTGGTCGTATCCGAACCAATGCAACACCTTTTGATAGGCGGAAGCCACCAGATCACTTGGGGACATGGTCAAATCTAAACCAGTCACGCCTCTTGATCGGCCTAAGGCCATGGAATCACTTGGGGGCTTGGTCGAACCCGAACCATTGCCACGCCTCTTGATCGGCATAATGCCACGGTTTCATTTGGGGACCTGGCTGACTGGAACCATAGCTACACCTATCGGGAGCTTGGTCGTGTCCGACCATGGTAACGCCATCTGATCAGCTCAGTAAAGCCTCTTTTTGCAAACGGTTTTATCATTGCCTTTGCTTCAATATTTTTTCCTTAAATAACTATTGATTTATTTTGTTGCATTTTATAAACCGACAAAATTTAAACCGGTTTAAGCTGTCAATTGACGGAATACGGTCCATTTTTAAATCCGGAGATTGTTTGCCCGGTTTAACTTTTCCTGTTAACATCCCATGATGGAGTAACAAGAGTGTTTTTGGTAACCCGGCACGATTTACATGGCAAACCGGCCTTGTATACACAGGAGCTATTCTCCTTTGACGGTGCAGGTTTATAAACCTCCGCTTCAAGATTGGTTAAGACAACTTCATGCCCAACGATGGCAGGTATTTTGTATCACAAAATTTGATCATATACCTCAATCTCCTTGCATATATATATGAAGGTCATAAACCGGCTGGCGGTACAACCGCCGTCGTAGTTTGAGATTTTATGATTGCAGGAGATATAGATTGAGGGTTTCGATATTTCAAACAAAAGTATCAGCACTGATGCACAAAGGCATCTCAGAAGCAGGAGTGCTGGCTATCCTATTACAAGGCAACATGGTGCCCAAATAAGATCATTGTTTTCTTGGGAGAATTTAAACCGGCCTCCGGTTCAAGCTTAGTCGCCGCCCTGATCTGATGGTTGTGGGTCTTCCTGCGCTGCTTCAGCTTCTTCTTCCCTACCCAGTGGCTGGAAATCAACAGTGGTCCAGTCGATTCCCATTAGGGCTTGAAAGACAGCTTCCTCATGGATCAGGGACGATGGTTCAATATCAGGAGCGTAAGTATGCTTACGGATTGGAGGGATGAGATTCTCCGCTTCAGGAATCGGTGCATCCATTCGTTTATTCTGGTCATTATATTGAGCTTGATAATGCGTCAAGTCTGCCTCCTCTACCAATTGGCAAGACAGAGGGCGCACCGCCCGGTTTATCGCTCTGAGGTCCTCTTCATTGAACTCTGAGCCGTCTTCCTTCAAACTGGGATAGCCCTGAGCTGCTTCAATAGGATCGAAATCCGGCACCCATGCCTTGGCCCGGATTAAGGCATTGATGGCACCGGTTCGAGCAGCAGATTTCTTCAGCTCTACAATACGAGCGGGAAGCATTGACAACCTCTTCAGAGTATCTTGAATTAAAGAGGGCGTCGGATTGTTATGTGATGCAGTGGAGATAATCCGCTGCGCTACGGTATACAACTGTTCAATTAAGGTATATGCGGCCTTCAACTTCATCCGAACATCTGACCCCAAGTGACCAATGCGTGTACCTACAACATTATAAAGAGTTCACAAACCTGACCTATCATAGGAAGGTCAAATTATTATAGAAGTCAAAGGAAGCTTACTAAAGATGGCTGCAGTCATGGCATGTACTTGCCGCTTTACGCTGGTTAGCTCATCTACCACCGGTTTAAGGGCGGCTTCAGCAGTTTCAATTTTCTTGGTCAAAGCGGCCTTCTCAGTGGCCCAATCCATCCGCTCTTTGTTGAAGCCCTCCTTCAGCTGTTCCATGACGCTTAGGGCGCTGGTCAACTCCTCTTTTGCCTTGGAGGTTTCAGCTTGTTGGGATTTCAAATTTTCTTGAAGATCGGCGAGTTGGCTTTCCTTGGTTTTCAGCTCAGCCTGCATACAGACAGTCATATGATTTAACAAATGGTACAAGAATTTAAGTACCAACTCCATAACAAGTTATGCATTTGGTTCTTGGGGGCTAATGCACATTTGATTTTCATCTATCAATTGATTACAAAGTCCCAAGCTCAATACAAGTATTCAACTTGGCACTTGGGGGCTAATGGCTATTTGCTCAAATAAGTTCTGATGCTGTAATGTTATTTACTTAAGATCCCGGTTTAACTATGCTAAGTTGAACCGGTACTTGGAGGCTACATTAGCAAGTTCCAAAGTGTTCAGCCTTATATTTCACAAGTCCCGGTTTGAAAGAAGATTACAAACTGGCCCTTGGGGGCTAGGAGAATCAGCAAGATTAAAATATCCAAGCAGGAAGAGGCATATGGAAGTTACCTCATATTTCTCTTTCATCATATTCACTAAGCGAGCTTCAAAATCACGACTGGTATACAGCCAGTTCAGGTAGCTAGAATGAAGATCTTGGGCATTCAGAGCGGCATAAGTTGCCAAATCGACATTCCACTTGCCCTTGCTCATTGCGGCAAATTCATCTATGGCAGTATGTTTGGACAAAGCAACAGGATTGCTTGGCTCGGTATGGCCAACACCAGTGATAACAACTTCATCATCCTGGGCGTCGCCGGTTTGCACTGGGGCTGTCGGTTTACCAGTAGTCTTGGATGGGCTGGTGGATTTCTCAATCCGGATGGGACTTCTAGGCTGGTCGGCAGGACCGGAGGCGTCAGCAGGCCTTTCTTCAGCAATAAAAACCTCATCTTGCACTGGCGGGTCGTTGGGCACATCCTCACGGATAGCCGCTTCAACATCTGGGGTGTTGCCCGGTTCAGGGGCAGCTTCTTCTTCGGCCGCTTTATCCAGGTGAGCCTTTTTGCTCGGCCTAGGCTTGGCCCTGAAAGGAGTAACAAAGTCAAAAACAGTGTATGTTACAAAGAACCATACCAGAAAGGTTATGATAAGTATAAACTACCCAAGCACGGTTTTGAGTGGTGGCAGCTGAGTAGCTGATGACTCGCCAGAGGATGAATGGGAAGTAACCTGATAATCGGAATCAGATGGATTAAGCGGTTGACGAAAACAGCCCACTTTAGGACGATTACTGATAAGCAAATTAGAGACCTCTGAACAGCGTTTACGAACCGGGCTGTTCGGTAAGCCGGCGGAGGTAACTACCTGGCCGCTGTGCCGGGTTGTGCGGCGAACTTCGTGTTGTTGGATCTTCAAGAGAAATTTGTGATCCAAGTAAGCAAGAGGATGAGAAAATTTAACTTTCCGGTTTGCCTGACGGATTTTTAGTGAAGGTAAAGGGTTTGAATCAGAAGAGAGAGTGATTACATCTGCAGCATCAGCATGACTAGCTTCAGCTTCATTTGACAAATATTATCATCAATAAGGCGTGTGAAAAGTAAGCCAAGTGAATCAAGTTCTACCTCAAGGTCCGGATTACCCACATCATCATCAGCGGGCGGATCAGAGGATGCAGTGGTTTTCCTTTTGTGAGCAGACTTCTTAATGACTTTGGTTTTTGGCCGGGTTGGTCTTTCCGGTTTGTCTGCTTTCTCCTGCGGAAGCTTCTTGCTCCAAAACGGATCATTGCCCTGTTTCAACAGATATTGGTGTCAAATAATAGGCAGATATAACAAATGTCAGGATCAATGAAAGGTGAAGTTAAAAACTTACAGCTGGCGGTTTGTTGGTGGCGCAGAAAGGAAGCAGGTCAGTTCGGGCACAAATGTATTCCGGTTCGTTCAAAATTTTCTTCACAGCTTCTGTGACTTCTTCGTCGGTGAGCTGGATGTTCATGTGTCGCAGTGGGTCGTCAACACTGCCCGTATATTCACACATCAAACTGGAGCGTTGACTAAGGGGCAGTATGCTCCATGATATCCAACAACGAGCGAGATCAACTCCGGTTAAACCGTTGGCCATGAAGGCTCCGAGCTTGGATAGTTGAGGAGCGTATTTACTCCTCTCCTTGGCACTCAACCTTTGTGGAAAGGGGTGCGTATTGCTAAGCCGCTCCAGACGAAAGCCAGGTAATGGATTTTCATCAGCAGGGGAGGTGTCTTTGCAGTAAAACCATGATTGGTTCCATTCTTGGGGATGGCTGTGCAGTTTTGCGTGAGGATAAGTGACCTCTTTCCTTTTCTGAATAGCCATACCACCCAATTCCATATTGGAACCGTCAGTAAATTCTGTGCGGCGGTTTAGATGAAAACAGTCTCGGAATAACTTGACTGTGGGTTCCTCTTGAAAGAACACCTCACAGAGTACTTGAAAATGGCATATGTTGGTGACAGAATTGGGGCCAGTATCTTGCGGACGGAGTTGGAAATTGGCCAAGACATCTCGGTAGAATTTCAAACCGGGCGGATTAAAACCTCGGGCTAAGTGGTCTGTGAAAACGACAACTTCTCCTTCCTGTGGCGTGGGAGGACATTCTTTGCCAGGGACCCTCCAATGGATGGTGTTTTTACTGCTTAAAGCGCCAGTCAGGACTAAGTTGTTCAGCTGCGTTTCTGTGACGCGAGAAGGAGCCCAGTTGCACTCATACACTTGTTTAGCCATGGCGAGTCTACAAAATAAGTGATTCCGGTTCAAGATTGTGTTGGGTAAAAGTATAATCCGCTGTGAAACAATGTTAAACCAGAGGTAATTATGTCTAAACCGGAGTTCTATGAAGCGGCATTATATAACTAATGAGTTCCGGCGGTTCAATAAGGGGACTAATGGCATATGCCGGTTTATGAAAACTTTCTATACTAAGTTAAACCGCCTGATCTAAGCATTGAAAGCAATTGAGGCTGCGGATGGCTAAGTGTGCAGAAACAGGTTTCACAAAGTTCTATTATAGTAATGGATCTGAGGCAAGTTCAGAAAAACAGAAAAATATTCAAAGGCTTAAAGTAGAGCGGAAGTGAATCAATGGGCAGATATACAGATGAGATCTACGAACTTGAACATGAAACTACAGGTGGGTGTGAAAAGCTAATGTTATTCAGAGCAGGGTTTCACAGATCTAGCCAGGGATTGATACATGAATAGGAAAAGTCGATGAACACCGCAAGAACGAGAAACCCTAGAACAGATCTAGGTTGAGAAGAACAGAGGGCTTACCAGAGCTGAGGAGGATGCGGAAGATCACCGCGGCTTTCTGGTACGTTCAGGTCGATGCAGTGGCCAAGGTTGGTGCTGGGGACGCGAGGAAGATGAAGAAGAGAAGGCACGAAGCGAAGAAAGGAAATGACCCTTCGGTCTTATTTATAAAATAAAAAGGACATGTGTCAGGCGCGATAAACCAGGAGCCACGGAACGGAGCTGTCGCCTCGATTTTCGCAGATTTATTAAATGAAGAGATATCGTGAATACTTTCTTTATGACGGATGACGTCACTCCGGTTTAACAGCAATTGGAGAAGATGACATCACGGCGGATCAACAATTACAAGAAGATATTGAAGGTGAAGATTTCTGCTAAGGATTGACATGAACTCATTCAAATCAATCTGGGGCCTAATGTTGGGGATATTACTACTGGGCGTAAACCGGCCTACCAGGGCTGGGTTAACTTCATCAGTAGTCCAAGAATGTTAAAGCCCAAGAAGATAGAAAAAGGCCCAAGGCCTGTAATCAGTTTAAGATCTGTAGCCGTAAACCGGCTTAGTATGTACTTGTATTGTAAGTTAGGAATAAGGAGAGACCAACCTGGATACGAGTATGAACCGGTGATTGGGACTCTGTAAACCGACGGGCGTCACCCGTGTATATAAGGGGACGACTTGGCGGAGGTTCAAGGACAGACAACAACAACTCGAGACTTAGGCAAAGCTTATTTGCTCCCTAGTCATCGAAACCCCATCAATTCCATCACAACTAGACGTAGGCTTTTACCTTCATCGAAGGGGCCGAACTAGTATAAAACTCTCTGCGTCCTTGTGTCCGCTTTAACCCCTTCAAGCTAACCCATCGCGATGGCTCCACGACAAAGTCCTTTCACCAGGACATCTACCGTGACAAAACCACGACAATATGATCACCATCGCACGCTCCCTCTACCTTCAGGATTAGTATTGAAACCAGATAAATGTTGTTTGCTTTGGTGTTTGCGTTGAGCATAGACATGATTGGATTATGTTTATAACAATACGGTTATTCATTTAAGGAGAATAATGGTTACTCTGTTTATTTGAATAATACCTTCAATGGTCTTGCACCTAAAATGAATGGTTTACTGAATCTCGATCGTAGTGATACACATGTTCATGCCAAAAGATATAAGATAGTAATGATAGTACCACATACTTGTGGCACTACCATTTGAGTCATATTGGTATAAAACGCATGAAGAAGCTCCATGTTGATGGATCTTTGGACTCACTCGTTTTTGAAAAGATTGAGACATGCGAACCATGTCTATTGGTAGATATGCATGAAGAAACTCCATACAGATGGATCATTTGGACTCACTTGATTTTGAATCACTTGAGACATGCAAATCATACCACATGGGCAAGATGACTAAAAGGCCTCGTTTTTAGTAAAATGGAACAAGAAAGCAACTTGTTGGAATTAATACATTCTGATGTGTGCAGTCCAATGAGTGCTGAGGCACGCAGTGGATATCGTTATGTTCTTACTTCATAGATGATTTGAGTAGATGCTGAGTATATTTACTTGATGAAACACAAGTCTGAACTATTGAAAGGTTCAAGTAATTTCAGAGTGAAGTTGAAGATCGTCGTGACAAGATGATAAAATGTCTATGATATGATCATATAGATGAATATCTGAGTTACGAGTTTGGCACACAATTAAGACATTGTGGAAATTGTTTCACAACTAAATACCGCCTAGAACACCATAGTGTGACTGTGTGTCCGAACATCATAATTGCACCCTATTGGATATGGTGCATACCATGATGTCTCTTATTGAATTACCACTATCGTTTATGGGTTAGGCATTAGAGACAACCACATTCACTTTAAATAGGGCACCACGCAATTACGTTGAGACGACATCGTATGAACTATAGTTTAGAGAAACCTAAGTTGTCGTTTCTTAAAAGTTTGGGGCTGCGACGCTTATGTGTAAAAAGTTTCACCTGATAAGCTTGAACCCAAAGCAGATAAATGCATCTTCATAGAATACCCAAAATAGTTGGGTATACCTCCTATTTCAGATCCGGAAGCAAAAGTGATTGTTTCTAGAAACGGGTCCTTTCTCGAGGAAAAGTTTCTCTCGAAAGAATTGAGTGGGAGGATGGTGGAGACTTGATGAGGTTATTGAACCGTCACTTCAACTAGTGTGTAGCAGGGCACAGGAGGTTGTTCCTGTGGCACCTACACCAACTGAAGTGGAAGCTTATGATAGTGATCATGAAACTTCGGATCAAGTCACTACCAAACCTCGTAGGTCGACAAGGATGCGTACTAATTCAGAGTGGTATGTAATCCTGTCTTGGAAGTCATGTTGCTAGACAACAATGAACCTACGAGCTATGGAGAAACGATGGTGGGCCCGGATTCCAACGAATAGCTCAAGGCCATAAAATCCGAGAGAGGATCCATGTATAAAACCAAAGTATAGACTTTGGAAGAACTACTTGATGGTCGTAAGGCTGTTGGGTGCAGATGGATTTTAAAAGGAAGACGGACAATGATGGTAAGTGTCACCATTAAGAAAGCTCGACTTGTCGTTAAGATGTTTTCCGACAAGTTCAAGGAGTTGACTATGATGAGACTTTCTCACTCATAGCGATGCTAAGAGTCTGTTGGAATTATATTAGCAGTTACTGCATTATTTATGAAATCTTGCAGATAGGATGTCAAAACATTGTTTCCTCGACGATTTTCTTGAGGAAAGGTTGTATGTGACACAACCAGAAGGTTTTGTCAATCCTGAAAGATGCTAACAAATATGCAAAGCTCCAGCAATCCTTCTAAGGACTGGAGTAAGCCTCTCAGAGTTGGAATGTACGCTTTGATGAGATGATCAAAGATTTTGGGTTTATACAAAGTTTATGAGAAACTTGTATTTCCAAAGAAGTGAGTGGGAGCACTATAGAATTTTTGATGAGTATATGTTGTTAACATATTGTTGATCAGAAATGATGTAGAATTTCTGGAAAGCATACAGGGTTATTTGAAAAGTGTTTTTCAATGGAGAACCTGGACTAAGCTACTTGAACATTGAGCATCAAGATCTATAAGGATAGATCAAAAACGCTTAATAGTACTTTCAAATGAATACATACCGTGACAAGATTTTGAAGGAGTTTGAAATAGATCAGCAAAGAAGGAGTTCTTGGCTGTGTTACAAGGTGTGAGTATTGAGTAAAACTCAAGACCTGACAACGGCAGAAGAGAGAGAAAGGACGAAGGTCGTCCCCTATGCTTTAGACGTAGGCTCTATAGTATGCTATGCTATGTACCGCACCTGAAGTGTGCCTTGCCATGAGTCAGTCAAGGGGTACAAGAGTGATCCAGGAATGGATCACATGACAGCGGTCGAACTTATCCTTAGTAACTAATGGACTAAGGAATTTTATCAATTATGGAGGTGGAAAAAGAGTTCGTCGTAAAGGGTTACATCGATGCAAACTTTGATACTAATCCGGATGACTCTGTGTAGTAAACCGGATTCGTATAGTAGAGCAGTTATTTGGAATAGCTCCAAGTAGCGCATGGTAGCTGCATCTACAAGATGACATAGAGATTTGTAAAGCACACACGGATCTGAAAGGTTCAGACCCGTTGACTAATAACCTCTCTCACAAGCGAGATATGAACAAACCCCATGGCTGTTGGATTCATTACAATCACATAGTGATGTGAACTAGATTATTGACTCTAGTGCAAGTGGGAGACTGTTGGAAATATGCCCTAGAGGCAATAATAAAATGGTTATTATTGTATTTCCTTGTTCATGATAATTTTCTATTGTTCATGCCATAATTGTATTAACTGGAAACCATAATACATGTGTGAATACATAGACCACAACATGTCCCTAGTAAGCCTCTAGTTGACTAGCTCGTTGATCAATAGATGGTTATGGTTTCCTGACCATGGACATTGGATGTCATTGATAACGGGATCACATCATTAGGATAATGATGTGATGGACGAGACCCAATCCTAAGCATAGCACAAAATTGTGTAGTTCGTTTACTAAGAGCTTTTCTAATGTCAAGTATCATTTCCTTAGACCATGAGATTGTGTAACTCCCGGATACTGTAGGAATGCTTTGGGTGTACCAAATGTCACAACGTAACTGGGTGGCTATAAAGGTGCACTACAGGTATCTCCGAGAGTGTCTGTTGGATTGGCACGAATCGAGACTGGGATTTGTCACTCCGTATGACGGAGAGGTATCTCTGGGCCCACTCGGTAATGCATCATCATAATGAGCTCAATGTGACTAATGAGTTCGCCACGGGATCATGCGTTACAGAACGAGTAAAGAGACTTGCTGGTAACGATATTGAACAAGGTATAGGGATACCGACGATCGAATCTCGGGCAAGTAGCATACCGACAGACAAAGGGAATTGTATACGGGATTGATTGAATCCCCGACATTGTGGTTCATCCGATGAGATCATCGTGGAACATGTGGGAGCCAACATGGGTATCCAGATCCCGCTATTGGTTATTGGCCAGAGAGCTGTCTCGGTCATGTCTGCATGATTCCCGAGCCCATAGGGTCTACACACTTAAGGTTTGGTGACGCTAGAGTTGTTATGGGAATTAGTGTGCAGTTACCGAATGTTGTTCGGAGTCCCGGATGAGATCCCAAACGTCACGAGGAGTTCCAGAATGGTCCGGAGGTAAAGATTTATATATGGGAAGTCCTATTTTGGCCACCGGAAAATGTTCAGGATTTTTCGGTATTGTACCGGGAAGGTTCTAGAAGGTTCTGGAGTGGGGCCCACCTGGATGGGGGGATCCACATGAACATGGGTAGTGGGGGCACGGCCCCACACCCCTGGTCAAGGCGCAACAAGATCCCCCCTTAGAAGGAATAAGATCATATCCCGAAGGGATAAGATCAAGATCCCTAAAAAGGGGGGATAACAATCGGTGGGGAAGGGAAATGATGGGATTTCTTTTCCCCACCTTTGGCAGCGCCCCAATGGACTTGGAGGGCAAGAAACCAGCCCCCTCCACCCCTATATATAGTGGGGAGGCGCATGGGAGCCGTACCCCTTCCCCTGGTGCAGCCCTCTCCCTCCCCAACACCCCCTCCTCCGTAGTAGTGCTTGGCGAAGCCTTGCCGGAGAACTGCAAGCTCCACCACCACGCCGTCGTGTTGCCGGAGCTCTCCCTCAACTTCTCCTCTCCCCTTGCTGGATCAAGAAGGAGGAGACATCCCCGGGCTGTACGTGTGTTGAACGCGGAGGCGCCGTTGTTCGACGCTTAGATCGGAATCAACCGCGATCTGAATCGCTACGAGTACGACCCTTCATCCACGTTCTTTTAACGCTTCCGCATCACGATCTTCAAGGGTATGAAGATGCACTCTGAGGGAGTCCTGGATTAGAGGGTGTTCGGATAGCCGAACTATATCTTCAGCCGGACTCCAGGACTATGAAGATACAAGATTGAAGACTTCGTCCTGTGTTCGGAAGGTTCTTTCCTTGGCGTGGAAGGCAAGCTAGGCATGCGGATATTCAAGATCTCCTACCAATGTAACCGACTCTATGTAACCCTAACCCTATCCGGTGCCTATATAAACCGGAGGGTTGTAGTCCGTAGGACGAACACATCATAACCATCATCATACCCATAGGCTAGCTTCTAGGGTTTAGCCTCCTTGATCTCGTGGTAGATCTACTCTTGTACTACCCATATCATCAATATTAATCTAGCAGGAGTAGGGTTTTACCTCCATCGAGAGGGCCCGAACCTGGGTAAAATAAAGTGTCCCTTGTCTCCTGTTACCATCCGACCTTGACGCACAGATCGGGACCCCCTACCCGAGATCCGCCGGTTTTGACACCGACATTGGTGCTTTCATTGAGAGTTCCTCTGTGTCGTCGCCTTTAGGCCCGATGGCTCCTTTGATCATCAACAACGATGAGGTCCAGGGTGAGACTTTTCTCCCCGGACAGATCTTCGTCTTCGGCGGCTTCGCTCTGCGGGCCAACTCGCTTGGTCATCTGGAGCAGATCGAGAGCTACGCCCCTGGCCATCAAGTCAGGTTTGGAAGCCTAAACTACACGGCAGATATCCGCGGAGACTTGATCTTCGACGGATTCGAGCCACAGCCAAGCGCGCCGCACTATCTCGAGGGGCATGATATAGCTCTGCCTCCGAACAGTGTCCTGGAGGCCGCATACGCTCCGGCCCTGATCCTCGATTCGGAGCCCGCTGCGTTCTTTGAAGATGAACGGTTGGACGTCACCTCGGGGGCTGCGATCTTAAAGGCCATTGAGCCGAACGCGAGCCCCACGCTCCGCACGGCCTGTGACTCCAAGGAGCCGGACTCTTCTCCGAACTTCGGGTCGTCCGTGCCCCCGCCGATCGAATCAGATTGGGCGCCTGTAATGGAGTTCACCGCCGCGGACATCTTTCAGTATTCACCTTTTGGTGATATTCTGAATTCTCTCAAGTCTCTCTCTTTGTCAGGAGAGCCCGGGCCGAACTATGGCCTGCGAGGTTGGGATTCGGACGACGAAGAAATTCAAAGCCCACCCACCGCCCACTTAATAGCCACTGTCGACGATATATCCGACATGCTCGACTTCGGCTCCGAAGACTTTGACGGTATGGGCGACGAAGGAGGAGACGAGCAAGAACCAGCACCTATAGGGCGCTGGACCACCACCTCGTCATACGACATATAAATGGTGGATGCTCCAAAAGATGGAGATGGCGATGGAACAGCGGAGGATGGCACTTCGAAAAAGCCTCCAAAACGCCGACGTCAGCGGCGCCGCTCCAAATCCCGCCACAACAGAAATGGTGATTCCGGCATGGGAGATAATACTACCCCGGACAGCGCCGAAGAACACCAAAACCAGCAGGATTCGTCACAGGAAGATGGAGAAGACCGCCCTCATGAGAGAGCGGCAGAGCGAGAGGTCGAGGACGATAACTACATGCCTCCCTCCGAAGACGAGGCAAGCCTCGGCGACGATGAATTCATCGTACCATCAGACCCCGCCGAAGAAAAGCGCTTTCAACGTAGGCTTTTAGCCACGGCGAATAGCCTAAAGAAAAAGCAGCAACAGCTTACAGATGATCAAGATTTACTAGCTGACAGATGGACTGAAGTCCTTGCGGCCGAAGAGCACGAGCTCGGACGCCCCTCCCAAAACTATCCTAAGCGCAGGCCGCTACCCCAATCAGAGGAGGAAGCCCAAGACATGGCACATCGGCCACCTCGCGGCCGCGACAGAGAAGCCTGTCGAACATCCAAACAAGCCATGCCCCGCAGCCACTTTACCAAGGCACGGGAACACGAACCAGACCTGCGAGGCGTCCTGGAGGACAAAGCAAGACAAACAAGATCGATCTATGGATCGCGCAGACGCCCGACGGCACGTGATAGTTTTCACTCCGGACACAATAAATCCGGCCGGGCCGAACACAACAGGCACAGCTCCTCCGAACTACATCGAGACATAGCCCAGTACAGGGGCGCCGCACACCCACTATGCTTCACAGACGAAGTAATGGATCATAGAATCCCAGAGGGTTTTAAACCCGTCAACATCGAGTCGTACGATGGTACGACAGATCCGGCAGTATGGATTGAGGACTATCTCCTCCACATCCACATGGCACATGGCGATGACTTGCACGCCATCAAATATTTACCCCTTAAGCTTAAGGGACCAGCCCGGCACTGGCTTAACAGCCTCCCCGCAGATTCGATCGGCTCTTGGGAGGACCTGGAGGCCGCATTCCTCGACAACTTCCAGGGGACCTACGTACGGCCACCGGATGCCGACGACCTAAGCCACATAATCTAGCAGCCAGAAGAATCGGCCAGGCAATTCTGGACACGGTTCCTAACAAAGAAAAATCAGATAGTCGATTGTCCGGATGCAGAGGCCTTAGCAGCCTTCAAGCATAACATCCGTGACGAGTGGCTTGCCTGGCACCTGGGACAGGAAAAGCCGAAATCCATGGCAGCCCTCACGACACTCATGACCCTCTTTTGCGCGGGCGAAGATAGCTGGCTAGCTCGCAGCAACAACTTATCGAAGAAGCAAGATAATTCAGATACCAAGGACAAAAGTGGCAGGTCGCGATGGAATAAACAGAAATGCCGCGTCAGCAGCGACAACAATGAAGATACGGCAGTAAACGCCGGATTCAGAGGCCATAAATCCGGTCAGCGGAAAAAGCCATTCAAAAAGAATACCCAGGGCCCGTCCAGTTTGGACCGAATACTCGACCGCTCGTGCCAGATTCACGGCACCCCCGAAAGGCCAGCCAATCACACCAACAGGGATTGTTGGGTGTTCAAGCAGGCAGGCAAGTTAAGAGCCGAAAACAAAAACAAGGGGCTAGACAACGATGACGAAAAGGAGCCCAGGCCGTCGAACAACAACGGACAGAAGGGGTTTCCCCCACAAGTGTGGATGGTGAACATGATATATGCGACTCATATTCCCAAGCGGGAGAGGAAGCGTGCGCTACGGGACGTATACGCGATGGAGCCAGTCGCCCCAAAGTTCAACCCATGGTCCTCTTGCCCAATCACCTTCGATCGAAGGGACCACCCCACTAGCATCCGTCACGGCGGTTTCGCCGCATTGGTTCTTGACCCAATCGTTGACGGATTTCACCTTACAAGAGTCCTCATGGACGGCGGCAGTAGCCTGAACCTGCTCTACCAGGATACAGTGCGGAAAATGGGCATAGATCCATCAAGGATCAAGCCCACAAGGACGACCTTTAAAGGCGTCATCCCAGGTGTAGAGGCCAATTGCATAGGCTCCATAACACTTGATGTGGTCTTCGGATATCCAGACAACTTCTGAAGTGAAGAGTTAATCTTCGACATAGTTCCGTTCCGCAGTGGCTATCATGCTCTGCTTGGACGAACCGCATTCGCTAAATTCAATGCGGTGCCGCACTACGCATATCTCAAGCTCAAGATGCCAGGCCCTCGAGGTGTAATCACGGTCAGCGGAAACACCGAACGCTCCATCCGTACGGAGGAACACACGGCGGCCCTCGCAGCAGAGGTACAAAGCAGCCTATTAAGGCAGCTCTCGAGTCCGGCCGCTACGAAGAAGGACAAAGCAAAACGCGCCCGGAGTAACCCGCAGCAAGACCGACTGGCGCGTTTAGAGCACGCGTAGCAATACGGCCCCAACCCCAGCCATTGCTACATAGCGGAGCTAGTACCTCAAGTACACAATTACGCCCTTACAATTCCATGGGCATAGGGGAAGGGGCAGATAAAACGGCATGCCAACAATACGACGTCAAACGTACTAGGGGCTGCCGGGTTCTTTTTTTTTTTAGGACTCCATACTCTGGATACAGTGTTCGGCCTCGCTGCCGCACAGACGATACAGGACCCAGGAAAGTAGACAAAACAACGCCGCATCATGGAACTCTCAGGTGGTCTCTATTTCGAGCGATATATCTGTTTCTAAATTCCGCGGCCTGCGCCTGGTCAGGACATGTTAAATAGTCTAACTTTTTTTCGCACTACTTGTATCGTTCAGCTTGAATAAACAGCCTCCTCATAAATAATGCATAGCTTTTCGTCTATTTTTGCATTATCTTCTTTTAATATACATATGTTTACTCAAATAACATGATCGTACCCGTACACCATGGTACGGCAAACCACGCCAGGGGCTTTATTACCCTTCTATCTGGTGTGAGAAATCTGTCCACTTTCACAAGTGCGGCACCCCGAACTTATAGCATTATATGCATCGGCTCCGAGTCATGATTTTGGTCATATGTTGGGTTTGCCCGGCTCCTATTTTTGGTGCCTTACGTTCCGCTCTATCGGCTAAGGTAGCACTAGGAGAACCACTGCGATTGTGCCCCAGATCAGGTGGGTGAGCACCTCAGTGGAGAAAGCTAAAACAGACTGTCATGATAAGGCGCGAGACCGGTCGCTGTTCGAGAGGTTTTTCGAGTCCCTAAAGGCTTATGCCGCTTCGAGCGGAGAGCTGGTTAAGTCCGGCTAAAGGCATGGATAGTGCCCCGAATTCGGCCTTCCGAACTAGGGGCTTCGCCGAAATTTAAAATTATAACGTTCTATGGCTAAGTGAGAGTGTTCAAGCATTATAGTCCGATTGCCTGGTTCGCTGTGCTGAGCGCCTCCCTCGAAGGACCCAACTATGGGAACAAGAGCCCTCAGGTTTATCCCGAACACCCCAGCACTAGTTGCATGGGGCAGAAGCCGACGACTCGCCATCTCTCAGTTATTGATAAACGGCCGCACAGAAAATAATATTTTAAATTCAGAAAGCATTGCTTAAGCGCATATGAACAAGTTTTCAGCGCACAGGATACAAACGAGCGAGTTCATTGAAATATTACATCTTTGGCACACTCATCCGCGACAAGGCGAGCTCCAGCGAGAACTTCCTTGTAGTAGTTCTCGGGCTTGCGATGCTCCTTCCCCTGCGGCGGCCCGTCCTTCACCAGCTTCCCTCCGTCCAGCTTGCCCCAGTGTACCCTTACACGGGCAAGGGCCCTCCGGGCACCTTCTATGCAGACGGAGCGCTTGATGACCTCAAGCCGTGGACAGGCCTCCACCAGCCGCCGCACCAGCCCAAAGTAGCTCCTAGGCAGGGCCTCTCCAGGCCACATCCGAACTAGTAAGCCCTTCATGGCCTGTTCGGCCGCCTTGTGGAGCTCGGCCAGCTGCTTCAGCTGATCGCTTAAGGGCACAGGGTGTCCGGCCTCAGAATACTGAGACCAGAACACACTCTCCGTCGAGCTGTCCTCTTCAGCTCGGTAGAATGCGGCGGCGTCGGATGCGCTGCGGGGAAGATCAAAGAACGCCCCTGGAGAACTCCGGATTCGGGTAAGTAATAGGTATTTCACCTTTATATTCCTACTTTGCATTAAGAATGCCTTACCCGCTGCTATCTTTTTCACATCCTCCAACTCTTGGAGGGCCTTTTGGGCTTCGGCCTTGGCACTCTTGGTGGTCTCAACAGCCGACGCGAGCTCGGATGCTTGCGTTTTTGCCTCAAGCTCCAAACCCTCATGTTTCTTCATGAGAGCTTGCAGCTCTTGCTGCACCTCGCCGACTTGGACCCCAAGCTTTTCTCGCTCGGCGCGCTCCTCGGCCGCTTTCTTTTCGGCCTCAGCCAACGCCTGCTTCAGGGTTGCCACCTCGGTTGTGGCCCCTACAATAAGCAGTACAATCCTGTTATTTCTTTTTGCAATCAAGCCTCTCTATAGGCACCTTTTTTTTCTAAGGGGTATTTCTTACCTTCCTTTTCCACGAGCTGCCTTTTGGCAAGGCCGAGCTCTTGCTCGGACCGCTCGAGGTCCTTTTTCAGGACTTCCACCTGCGCAGTCAGTGCGGCGGTGGACAGCAGGGAAGCCTGCATACGCATATTAGACTTTTTATTAGACTCCTGCGAAAATTGTTGGATCCTCTATTCGGCTTTCTTTCCGAACACCGAACAGAGCATCAGGGGCTACTGTCTATGCGGTAATGAATTTAGCATATTTTTTGCTTACCTGGAAGCCTGTTAGAAGGCTAGCGCAAGCTTCATTCAGTCTGCTCTTGGCGGACTGAACCCTTTGGACCACCGCACTCATAACAGTACGGTGCTCCTCGTCGATGGTGGCGCCTTCAAGCGCCTCCAACAGACTATCCGGCGCCTCTGGTTGGACAGAGGTCGCCGGCTCAGACGGCTTACTCCTCTTGGAAGGAGTTCGCCCACCGCGAGCCAGGACGGTTGAGTCCGGCGCGGTGTCCGGCACAAAGCCGGACTGGGAGCCCTGGGGTGTTTCATCCCCTTTACTCCTGGGGTCTTGAGGATTGCCTTGCGGCTCCTCCAGGACCACCTCCTCCTGTCCTGTTCGGCGGGACGCCGCTTCGGCGTCGTCCGCCCCGCTGGGGGAGACTGCGGGCGGGACAGAGTTCATGTCCGACGAATCCAGGGAGCCGCTCGATGAATCATCGAGTGCGGCTTGGGGCGGGCTGCGCAAATAGCATTCGACATTAGGGTAAGCTGCGCACTTGAAGATACTATGAGTCATTCTGGTATGTGAATACTTACGATGTCGCCGGACGCTTGGTTCTGTCCGGCCACTCCTTTCCGCCCTCTTCGGCGTTGGGGGAGTAGTCCGGCGGAGGGGTCTTCCTTTTCCTCGACCCCTTGGCCTCCCCTGTTGGGGCGGCCTTCTTCTTTTTCGCTCCCCTCGCTGGAGGGGGAGAGCTTCCTTGTTCCTCCTCCTCGTTTTCACGAGAGGAGGGCGTCGCAGACTCGCCAGATGACGAGCTCGACACCACCACATTGCGGGCACTCTTTCCAGTCCCGGTGGTCTTCTTCTTCTTGACCTTCTTCTCCGGCACCACATAGGGCGCCGGAGCCAGCACCTTCTCTAACAGAGCTGGGGCTGGGTCTTCGGGCAGAGGAGCCGGACAGTTGATTGGTCCGGCTATCTTCAGCCACGCCTGTCAAAGGCAAAGGGAGTTTTTAGATCCCACATAGAGTTAATCTATGTAGAAAAGCTTAACGAACCTGTGAAAGGTATAAATAGCCTACCTCGCCAGCGTTGCGCTGCGAGCTGTATCCGCGGTCCTCGGAAGCGGATGTGGGGCACTCGGCGCCTTTGGTTAGCACCTTCCAGACGTCTTCATACGTCGTGTCGAAGAGCCTATTGAGGGTTTGGTGCTGCGCTGGGTCGAATTCCCACAAAGTGAACTCCCGTTCTTGGCACGGGAGGATCCGGCGAACGAACATGACCTGGATGATGTTGACATGCCAGATGGGCTTGTTCATCAGGGACCGGATGCAAGTTTGCAGTCCGGTCACTTCTTCTTCGTTGCCCCATGATAGGCCCGTCTCTTTCCAGGACATGAGCCGCGTGGGGGGTGCGGATCAGAACTCAAGGGCCGTGACCCATTTCGAGTCGCGTGGCTCGGTGATGTAAAACCACCCTGCCTGCCAGCCCTTTAAGGACTCCACAAAGGAGCCATCGAACCAGAGTGCGTTGGCCATTTTGCCGGCCATAGCACCTCCGCACTCCGCCTGGGTGCCGGACACCACCTTGGGCTTGACGATGAAGGTCTGGAGCCAGAGGCCGAAGTGGGGGCGGATGCGGAGAAAGGCCTCACACACGATGATAAACGCCGAGATATTGAGGATAAAGTTCGGGGCCAGATCGTGGAAGTCCAGGCCGTAGTAGAACATGAGCCCCCGGACAAAAGGGTGAAGTGGAAAACCCAGTCCGCGGAGGAAATGGGGGAGAAAAACTACCCTCTCATGGGACCTTGGGGTGGGAAGAAGCTGTCCCGCCTCGGGAAGCCAGTGCGGGATGTCCTTGGACAGATATCCGGCCTTCTTAAGCTTTTTGATTTGACCTCCGTAACGGAGGAAGCCATCCACTTGCCACCCGCTCCGGACATCGCTGGAGCAGGTTGGGGAAGAAAGAGCGAACTTGGGCGTTGGAGCTTGAGTTCGCAGGAGATGGATGGGCAAAGGAGGAAGAAGGCGTAGGTGAAAGAGGTGGATCTTTATCCCCATATATAGGCTGATGCCGTTATGCGTCCCCACCTACCTAATAAAACTCGCTTGCCGCTCACAGGCCGTGGTAAAATGGCGCGGTTGGGTTACCCACGTCCGCATTAATGAGAATCCCGTTAAAAGGGGCACACGATCTCTGCTTCGACAAGACGTGCCAAGGAAACAGCCTCGTTGAATGTGCTGCGGTGGAACAACAAAAAATAATCCATACAAAGGGCTTGGTCGCAGTGTTATGACACACTGCGGAATACGTCAGCAGATTTGATTTGTGTTTGTATTATTCTCTATATGGCAATACATGGAAACTTGTTTTGCAGAGCCGGACACTATTTTTTGGTGTTTATTATCTTCTTGAAGAATTTGGAGGAGGAACCCACCTTGCAATGCCGAAGACAATTTGCGCGCTGGACTCGTCATCATTGAAGCCTGGTTCAAGGGCTACCGAGGGAGTCCTGGATTAGGGGGTGTTGGGATAGCCGAACTATATCTTCAGCCGGACTCCAGGACTATGAAGATACAAGATTGAAGACTTCTGTAACGACCAAACCTCGAAGGATTTGAGTCTCTGTGCTTACCGTGCTAATCCCTGGATCGAACTCGCTAGCACACACAGTATAGATGAATACCAGAATAGCAAGTGCATCATTTATTACAACGTATGATCCAGAGTATATAAAATAAAACAATCTGCATAGCACTTGGCTAGCTTTATTCAATCAAACAGCGAAAGTAGCAGAAAATAACGATGAGTCCCATCATAGCCCACTGGCGATGCTGAGTGCAGACTCGCGACCCTAACGGTACCTTACTCTTCGTCTGAATATCCTGCAACATGAGACGTTGCAGCCATATAGGTCAATACTTTGAATGTATTGGCAAGTTACACAGGAGTAATAATATAGCAGACCTACATATATATGCATAGTACAACAAAGGAAGACTTGAGGGTTTATTTTTGCGGAAAGCTGATTTTGTCCTCATAACTACCTAATAGTCAAATTCTCATTTAGTTCTTTTATTACTACAGTTATATACACAAGGTTGAGTTGGCAAAATCAACTCCAACCTACCCTTTATTAAGTTGCCCACAAATATTATTAAGTGTCACAATCTGTCAAGATCATCCAACAACTGTAATGGCATAGTGGCTCAAAGTTACCCATAACCGGGGGCACGGCTAATCATGATTAGTTCTAATACTATGCAGAGTTTTGTACACTTTACCCACTGGACCCAATCCGAAGATTGAGACATAGTCTTTCAGAAGAGGTTCCCTTAACCACCTGACGGCCACATCCCACCTACATATGCTACATCTGTCGACACAGTCTGGGCAAGGGTTCCAACAACTGATCAACTAAGCCAGAGCCCATATAGCCAGTGGACGCACATGGAAGCTACTAGTCACTAAGTCTGTCTGATCTTTTTGAACCTGGGCGGCATTCCACTTAGGGTGCACTCTCATGAGCGCAAGGCCTTAGAAAAGGTGCAAGACCCCATGATGCCTTCCCTCAACACCAAGCAATACCACTTCCGCCCAGAGGTGAATTAAATCCTGAGTTACTACTCAATTGTTATAATATAAAATCCTCACATAAACTCAATGAATACACGAACCACCCCCGTCTACAAAGCATAGCAAGCTACAACTACCACGATTTGCAAAAAACGGGAAGATAGCTCAACAACATAGCAAAATAATATAGTATTCCTATACATGCATATATTCATAGTGTGATATAACTACATGCATAGAAAACAATAGGTAAAGGATGATCAACATGTAACTTGCCTTGGTTCTGGTTCAGAAAGTCACACTCCTGACAATAGTTCACGTCGCACTCCGGACAATCTACACGTTTCACACAATTCAACAAATCAATCACCGAAACACAAATAGAACCAAAACAAAACCACATTTTTAAAACTCAACAACAGAAGCTTAACAGCACCTAAAATGCACTACGGTCACAACGCAAAAAGAATCACTCGATTCCGGTAAACGGTTTGAGAGTTATGGCGTCCGGGAGATTTAGTTTGAATTTGAACGAATTCAAATTTAAACAGTGCAAACATGAGAAGTTTTGGTACTGTCATAATGTACTGATTTTTGTGAGTGCATAGGAAAAAGAACCACCTAATTTGGATATATAGAATAAAAGATATAGCTAGTTGAAGTTAGAGGAAGAATCTGAATAAAAAAACAAAACAGCAACATAAAACTCCTGAACAGTGCACGTGCGGTTACTGTAGCAGGCGCTGTATATTTTGCCATGTGGCATCGCCCGATTGGCCGACGTGTGTTGCATGCGCGTGCTCACCAGAGAACAGAGGAAAACGGCGGTGGTCTCGGGCGTCGGCGGCGGCGCGTCTCCGGCGGGTCTCCGGCGAAGGCAAGGCTACGGGCGGGTGCGGTGTGGAGTGGGGGAGGTGGTGGTGGTGTTGGACGGCGGCGAGGTTCCTTCTGTAGGCGGCGGCGGCTCACGAACTCCGGCGTGCTCCAGCGCTTCTGCCCGGCGTCGGGCGGCGGCTCCGGTGGCTCTCTGCCCAGGTAAGAGTGTCAGAAGGTTCCGGTGATGAGTGGGGGTCGAGGGGTGCAGGCAGCGCGGCTCTGCGGTCTCTTAGGACGACGGAATCGACCGAAGAACGGCGGCGGCAGTGGAGCTTCTCGGCGAGATCCAATCGCCCCAACCAGGGCGTGCTGCAACGGTGAAGATCGAGACAGGGGGTGCGGGGTTTCCCTAGGGTCCTTTGCTTGCGTTCGGTGTCCTCGAAGCGCACGGGATCAACAGGGCGCACGAGCTCGATCCGGTTCGGCGTCGGGTGCGCGTGCGGCTGTGCGCGTTCGTCCGACCGGAGGAAGGGGATGAATAGGCGCGAGGCCCACTGGACAGAGAGAGGGGCGGCGGGTCGGGTTACGAGCGCGGGTCGGGTGCAGCGGCTGGTGCGTACCGCTTCGCGGCTGGAGGCTGTGGGCTGAAGCCGTGTGGGCTGCGCTGCAGCTGGCTGCTGCGCTGGGGTACTGGGCCGCGGCGCTGGGCTGCGCAGTGTGCTGCGCTGCTTCTGTTTTTTTAACCAAAACTACAGCAGCAGAAAACGAAATAAATATAATAAAATACACAGTATAAAATCTAAATAAAAATACCTAGACCCACAGTAAAAATAGCCCTATAGCTGTAAACTACAGGAACACTAGTTCCAAAACTAATGCAATTTTGTAAAATCCTTTTGATGCAATAGGTCACTCAAACAGCAACAAAAACCACAAATAAAATACTTTGAAGATTGCAAAAATTACCAGAAGATATCAGATGAACTGGAAATAATATTCTGCACATTATGAACATTTTTAATAACAGGGGAGAAGTCATGTTATCTCCACTCCAAATAAATTGCCTCTGTTGCATAATGATTTGAATATTCCAGAGAAGCAAATAATGCATGGAAAAATATGATATGCATATGAATGATCTATTAACATCCTAATTTAGGAAAATTGGGATGTTACAAACCTACCCCCCTTAAGATGAATCTCGCCCTCGAGATTCGGGCTGGCTAGCAAATAGGTGTGGGTGATCCTGCCTGAGATCTTCCTCTCTTTCCCAGGTAGCTTCCTCCTCTGTATGATGATCCCACTGAACCTTGCATAACTTAATTGTCTTGGTGCGAGTAACTCTCTCTGCTGTCTCCTGAATCTTCACAGGCTTCTCCTCATATGTCAAATCACTCTCCAACTGAATTGCCTCAAGTGGCACTGTGTCCCTCAATGGAACATTCATCATCTCTGCATGACACTTCTTCAACTGAGATACATGAAATACATTATGAACTCCTGACAAGGATTCTGGCAATTCCAGCTGATAAGCTACCTCTCCTCTACGCTCCAAGATCTTGTAAGGCCCCACAAAACGTGGTGCTAACTTACCTTTGACTCCAAACCTCTTAATCCCACGAAGGGGTGAAACTCGAAGGTATGCACGGTCTCCTACCTCATATGTCACCTCCTTACGTTTTGCATCAGCATAACTCTTCTGCCTGGACTGTGCTATCTTTAGCCTGTCACGAATCAACTTGACCTTCTCCTCAGCATCTCTGATCAAGTCTGGTCCAAAGAATTGACGTTCTCCAACCTCATCCCACATCAACGGTGTCCTGCACTTTCTGCCATACAATACCTCAAATGGTGCCATCTTCAGACTAGCCTGATAACTATTATTATATGAGAACTCTGCATAAGGTAAATTATCATCCCAACTGGACCCATAGTCCAAAGCACAAGCTCTCAACATATCCTCCAAAATCTGGTTTACCCTCTCTGTCTGCCCATCTGTCTGTGGATGGAAAGTTGTACTGAACTCCAGCCTAGTGCCCAAGGATTCATGCAACTGACGCCAAAATTTAGATGTGAACTGAGTACCTCTATCAGACACTACCTTCCTTGGAACTCCATGTAGACAAACAATTTTAGGCATATAAATTTTTGCTAGCTGAGCACTGGTATAAGTAGTCTTTACCGGGATGAAGTGAGCAACCTTAGTCAAACGATCAACAACTACCCAAATAGAATCATAACCTGACCGAGTCCTGGGTAAACCTGTAATGAAATCCATACCAATCTCATCCCACTTCCAATCAGGTATAGGCAATGGCTGTAAAAAACCTGCTGGTCGCTGATGTTCTGCCTTAACTCTCTGGCACACATCACATGTTGCAATATATCCAGCAATTTCCCTCTTCAGGCTAGGCCACCAAAATCTATCCCTCAAATCCAAATACATCTTAGTATTACCTGGGTGAATAGAATAAGGTGAATCATGCGCCTCTTGAAGAATCAACTTCCTGATATCTGCATCTTGAGGTACACAAATACGCTTCTCAAACCATATGGCTCCATGTTCATCCTCATGGAAACCTTCTGCCTTACCTTTAGCCATATTCTCTTTTATCTCAGCAATCTCCTTATCATTCTTTTGAGCTTATCTGATCCTGTCAAGCAAAGTAGGCTTTACCTCAAGTGTTGCCAAATATCCCTTAGGAACCATCTCCAACCTGAGATTCCTGAACTGTTCACATAACTCGGGTGGCATATTATCAACATTAATTACATTAGCATGGCTCCTACGACTCAATGCATCAGCAACAACATTAGCCTTACCAGGATGATACTGCACATTCAAATCATAATCCTTAATAAGCTCCAACCATCTCCTCTGCCTGAGGTTCAAATCCTTCTGGGTAAAAATATACTTCAAGCTCTTATGATCAGTAAATATATCACAATGATTACCAATAAGATATGGCCTCCAAGTTTTCAATGCATGCACAACTGAGGCTAACTCCAAATCATGTGTAGGATAATTAAGCTCATGATTCTTAAGCTGACGTGAAGCATATGAAACAACTTTACCTTCCTGCATCAAAACACTCCCAAGTCCTTGACGAGAAGCATCGCAATATACCTGGAAGTCCTTATGTATATCTGGCAGAGTTTAAACTGGTGCTGTAACCAAACGCTGCTTCAATTCCTGAAAGCTGGCTTCACATTCATCAGTCCAAACAAACTTCTTCTCCTTCTTCAACAATTCAGTCATAGGCTTTGCAATCTTGGAGAAGTTCTCAATAAACCTCCTGTAATAACCTGCAAGGCCCAAAAAGCTGCGAATCTCTCCAACTGTCGTGGGTGTCTCCCACTCTGTGACTGTAGCAACCTTAGATGGATCAACTGCAACTCCATTACCTGACACAACATGTCCAAGGAATGCTACCTCATCTAGCCAAAACTCACATTTGCTGAACTTGGCATACAACTGATGTTCCCTCAATTTCTCCAATACCAAACGCAAATGCACCTCATGCTCTTGCTTATTCTTGGAGAACACCAATATATCATCAATGAAAACAACCACAAATTTATCCAAGAACTCCATAAACACCTTGTTCATCATATTCATGAAGTATGCAGGGGCGTTAGTCAATCCAAATGACATAACAGTATATTCATACAACCCATACCTTGTAGTAAAAGCAGTCTTTGGAATATCTTGCTCACGAATCTTTAATTGATGATAACCAGAACGAAGATCAATCTTAGAAAACACAGTAGCTCCCTCCAACTGGTCAAATAGATCATTTATCATAGGCAAAGGATACTTATTCTTAATGGTTACCTCATTCAGAGAACGATAATCAACACACATCCTCAAGGTCCCATCCTTCTTCTCCACAAACAAAACTGGAGCTCCCCAAGGTGATGAACTTGGGCGAATAAATCCTTGTGCCTGCAATTCTCTTATCCGTTTCTTCAATTCCTCCAACTCTTGAGGGGGCATTCTATACGGTCTCTTCGCAATAGGTCCAGTGCCTGGTATTAAATCAATAAGAAACTCAATATCTCTATCTGGTGGCATACCTGGCAACTCCTCTGGAAACACATCTGGATAATCTCTCACAACTGGCACCTCTTCCAGGCTACCCCCCTTAAGAGAGTTCACCTGCACCTGATTACGCTTGTACTTACATACATATTTGATCCTCTTCCCGCCTGGTGCACTGAGAGTGATAGATCGACTGGCACAATCAATACGACCTTTATATAACTGCAACCAATCCATACCCAAAATAATATCCAGACCTTGTGACTTCAATATAATCAAATCCGTAGGAAAATCATGCTTTCCAATAGACAAAGTCAACTGATGACAACCAACACCTGCTATCATCTCAGCTCCTGGGGAACTCACTCTAATAGGCATACTAAGTTTTTTGGTTGGCAATCCATGTTTATCAACAAATACCCTCAAAATAAATGAATGCGATGCACCAGTATCAAAAAGAACAACTGCGGGTACTGAATTAATCAAGAACTTACCAATCACTGCATCAGGTTCATTATAGACCTCCTCAACATTAACATGGTTGACATGACCCTTTTGGAAGGGGTTTGTCTTGTTGACTCCTGAATTCTTCGCCCCGGGGCATTCTGTGGCATAGTGCCCCATAGCCTTACACCTGAAGCACTACACCTGACTCAAATCCCTTGGCGCACGTGTAACCTGGTGGTTCTGGTTATTGTTCCCTCCATTGCCATTGCCATTACCATTACCATTACCTCTACCATTGCCATTGTTACTCTTGTGCCCATTATGATGATGGTGGCCATTATGGTTGTGGCCATTCCCTCCATGATGATTATGTTCATTACCTCCATGATGATTATGTCCATTACCTCCATGATGATTATGTCCATTACCTCCATGATGATTATGTCCATTACCTCCATTACCATGATATGAAGTGTGTGGCTTCTGCTGTGGTCCTGAATTATACCTGTTATTGTCGTTGTACTTCCTCTTGCGATTCTCTATGGCCTGTTGCTTTCCCTCCAACACAATGGCCTTATCAATCAGGTCCTGACAATTCCTAAAAGTGGCCACTGTCAACTGAAGGCTCAAGTCATCATTTAGGCCCTCCAAGAATTTCTCCTGCCTAGCTGCATCAGTGTTAACATCATTAGGAGCATAACATGCAAGATTATTAAATTCCTCCACATACGCATTAACTGTGCGACCTCCCTGGCGCAAACTGCGAAACTCCTTCTTTTTCAGACTCATAGCACCAGCAGACACATGTGCAGCACGGAAAGCATCCTGAAACTGAGGCCATGTGATAGTAGCAATGGGATAGGTGACCAAGTAATTATCCCACCAAGCTGCAGCAGGACCCTCCAACAAATGTGAGGCAAACCTCACCCTCTCTGCATCAGTGCATCCAACTGTCTCCAGGTTCCTATTGACTGCACGGAGCCAATCATCAGCCACAATAGGTTCCGGGGAACTGGAGAACCTCTGAGGATTCAACCTCAAGAACCTGGTAAGCATATCCACGGGTGGAGGTGGCGGTGGATTGTTGTTGTTGTTGTTGTTGTTGTTGTTGTTGTTGTTGTTGTTGTTGTTGTTGTTGTTGTTGTTGTTGTTGTTGTTGTTGTTGTTGTTGTTGTTGTTGTTGTTGTTGTTGTTGTTGTTGTTGTTGTTGTTGTTGTTCTGGTTCTGGATAAGCAACTGGATCAACTGAGCCTGTCCCTGAAGCACCTGCTGCATGTATGGCGGTACATCATTGCCATTGTTGTCTCCTCCTGCAGCATTACGCCTATTATCACGCCTCGGCGGCATCTGGTGGGCAAGCATAGAAGAGTTATAGATATAATAGGGCCAAGGCTATGTATATATAAATATATTCTACCCATATGCATAATATGATCAAGCCAACAAAACACAACAACAAATAACACCAACAAACAAACAAACAACAAACAACAAACAATATGATAATATTATATATATATGCATATATAGTCGAATAATTTCGACACTAAGCAATTTAACAAACAACTATCAATCAAGCAAACAATCTAGTATCTTCATACCACGAAAGTGGACATAATCAGATATGCTAACACGATAACGTTGCAATATAAAACAAACATGAATGGTGGTCTCAACACTAGTTCCTACTTAACTGTTCAAGATACTTGAGGGGTTTACTAATAAACAGTAAGAAGTATAGCTAGTTTATAAAATAATTTTCGCTCCTATGGCTTTTCTAATCCATTTTCTAGGGTAACGTCCTACAGTCAACACACTGCTCTGATGCCATCTGTAACGACCAAACCTCGAAGGATTTGAGTCTCTGTGCTTACCGTGCTAGTCCCTGGATCGAACTCGCTAGCACACACAGTATAGATGAATACCAGAATAGCAAGTGCATCATTTATTACAACGTATGATCCAGAGTATATAAAATAAAACAATCTGCATAGCACTTGGCTAGCTTTATTCAATCAAATAGCGGAAAGTAGCAGAAAATAACGATGAGTCCCATCATAGCCCACTGGCGATGCTGAGTGCAGACTCGCGACCCTAACGGTACCTTACTCTTCATCTGAATATCCTGCAACATGAGACGTTGCAGCCATATAGGTCAATACTTTGAATGTATTGGCAAGTTACACAGGAGTAATAATATAGCATACCTACATATATATGCATAGTACAACAAAGGAAGGCTTGAGGGTTTATTTTTGTGGAAAGCTGATTTTGTCCTCATAACTACCTAATAGTCAAATTCTCATTTAGTTCTTTTATTACTACAATTATATACACAAGGTTGAGTTGGAAAAATCAACTCCAACCTACCCTTTATTAAGTTGCCCACAAATATTATTAAGTGTCACAATCTGTCAAGATCATCCAACAACTGTAATGGCATAGTGGCTCAAAGTTACCCATAACCGGGGGCACGGCTAATCATGATTAGTTCTAATACTCTGCAGAGTTTTGTACACTTTACCCACTAGACCCAATCCGAAGATTGAGACATAGTCTTTCAGAAGAGGTTCCCTTAACCACCTGACGGCCACATCCCACCTACATATGCTACATCTGTCGACACAGTCTGGGCAAGGGTTCCAACAACTGATCAACTAAGCCAGAGCCCATATAGCCAGTGGCCGCACATGGAAGCTACTAGTCAGTAAGTCTATCTGATCTTTTTGAACTTGGGCGGCATTCCACTTAGGGTGCACTCTCATGAGCGCAAGGCCTTATAAAAGGTGCAAGACCCCATGATGCCTTCCCTCAACACCAAGCAATCCCACTTCCGCCCAGAGGTGAATTAAATCCTGAGTTACTACTCAATTGTTATAATATAAAATCCTCACATAAACTCAATGAATACACGAACCACCCCCGTCTACAAAGCATAGCAAGCTACAACTACCACGATTTGCAAAAAACGGGAAGATAGCTCAACAACATAACAAAATAATATAGTATTCCTATACATGCATATATTCATAGTGTGATATAACTACATGCATAGAAAACAATAGGTAAAGGATGATCAACATGTAACTTGCCTTGGTTCTGGTTCAGAAAGTCACACTCCTGACAATAGTTCACGTCGCACTCCGGACAATCTACACGTTTCACACAATTCAACAAATCAATCACCGAAACACAAATAGAACCAAAACAAAACCAACAGCAAGAAAAACATTTTTAAAACTCAACAACAGAAGCTTAACATCACCTAAAATGCACTACGGTCACAACGCAAAAAGAATCACTCGATTCCGGTAAACGGTTTGAGAGTTATGGCCTCCGGGAGATTTAATTTGAATTTGAACGAATTCAAATTTAAACAGTGCAAACATGAGAAGTTTTGGTACTGTCATAATGTACTGATTTTTGTGAGTGCATAGGAAAAACAATCACCTAATTTGGATACATAGAATAAAAGATATAGCTAGTTGAAGTTAGAGGAAGAATCTGAAAAAAAAACAAAACAACAACATAAAACTCCTGAACAGTGCACGTGCGGTTACTGTAGCAGGCGCTGTAGATTTTGCCATGTGGCATCGCCCAATTGGCCGACGTGTGTTGCACGTGCGTGCTCACCAGAGAACAGAGGAAAACGGCGGCGGTCTCGGGCGTCGGCGGCGGCGCGTCTCCGGCGGGTCTCCGGCGAAGGCAAGGCTACGGGTGGGTGCGGTGTGGAGTGGCGGAGGTGGTGGTGGTGTTGGACGGCGACGAGGTTCCTTCTGTAGGCGGCGGCGGCTCACGAACTCCGGCGTGCTCCAGCGCGTCTGCTCGGCGTCGGGCGGCGGCTCCGGTGGCTCTCTGCCCAGGTAAGAGTGTCAGAAGGTTCCGGTGATGAGTGGGGGGTCGAGGGGTGCAGGTAGCGCGGCTCTGCGGTCTCTTACGACGACGGAATCGACCGAAGAACGGCGGCGGCAGCGGAGCTTCTCGGCGAGATCCAATCGCCCCAACCAGGGCGTGCTGCAACGGTGAAGATCGAGACAGGGGGTGCGGGGTTTCCCTAGGGTCCTTTGCTCGCGGTCGGTGTCCTCGAAGCGCACGGGATCAACAGGGCGCACGAGCTCGATCCGGTTCGGCGTCGGGTGCGCGTGCGGCTGTGCGCGTTCGTCCGACCGGAGGAAGGGGATGAATAGGCGCGGGGCCCGCTGGACAGAGAGAGGGGCGGCGGGTCGGGTTACGAGCGCGGGTCGGGTGCAGCGGCTGGTGCGTACCGCTTCGCGGCTGGAGGCTGTGGGCTGCAGCCGTGTGGGCTGCGCTGCAGCTGACTGCTGCCCTGGGGTACTTGGCCGCGGCGCTGGGCTGCGCAGTGCGCTGTGCTGCTTCTGTTTTTTTAACCAAAACTACAGCAGCAGAAAACAAAATAAATATAATAAAATACATAGTATAAAATCTAAATAAAAATACCTAGACCCACAGTAAAAATAGCCCTATAGCTGTAAACTACAGGAACACTAGTTCCTAAACTAATGCAATTTTGTAAAATCCTTTTGATGCAATAGGTCACTCAAACAGCAACAAAAACCACAAATAAAATACTTTGAAGATTGCAAAAATTACTAGAACATATCAGATGAACTGGAAATAATATTCTGCACATTATGAACATTTTTAATAACAGGGGAGAAGTCATGTTATCTCCACTCCAAATAAATTGCCTCTGTTGCATAATGATTTGAATATTCCAGAGAAGCAAATAATGCATGAAAAAATGTTATATGCATATGAATGATCTATTAACATCCTAATTTAGGAAAATTGGGATGTTACAACTTCGTCCCGTGTCCGGAAGGTTCTTTCCTTGGCGTGGAAGGCAAGCTAGGCGTGCGGATATTCAAGATCTCCTACCAATGTAACCGACTCTGTGTAACCCTAACCCTATCCGGTGCCTATATATACCGGAGGGTTGTAGTCCGTAGGACGAACACATCATAACCATCATCATACCCATAGGCTAGCTTCTAGGGTTTAGCCTCCTTGATCTCGTGGTAGATCTACTCTTGTACTACCCATATCATCAATATTAATCTAGCAGGAGTAGGGTTTTACCTCCATCGAGAGGGCCCGAACCTGGGTAAAATAAAGTGTCCCTTGTCTCCTGTTACCATCCAACCTTGATGCACAGATCGGGACCCCCTACCCGAGATCCGCCGGTTTTGACACCGACACACTCCCCTCTCTCTCTCGTTGCTAGCCTCTCCATAGATTGATCTTGGTGACACGTAGGAAAATTTTGAATTATTGCTACGTTCCCCAACAAGGCATGGTTCGCAAGCATCAAGTGATTCATAATCAAGTGATTCCGAAAGCCCATCAGCATGGAGTTTCTTCATGCGCTTTACACCAATATGACCTAAACGGCAGTGCCACAAATAAGTTGCACTATCATTATTAACTTTGCATCTTTTGGTTTCAATATTATGAATATGTGTATCACTACGATTGAGATCCAACGAACCATTTTCATTGGGTGTGTAACCATATAAGGTTTTATTCATGTAAATAGAACAACAATTTATTCTCTTACTTAAATGAATAATCGTATTGCAATAAACATGATCAAATCATATTCATGCTCAATGCAAACACCAAATAACACTTATTTAGGTTCAACACTAATCCCGAAAGTATAGGGAGTGTACGATGATGATCATATCAATCTTGGAACTACTTCCAACAGACATCGTCACTTCACCCTCAACTAGTCTCTGTTTATTCTGCAACTCCTGTTTCGAGTTACTACTCTTACCAACTGAACTAGTATCAAATACCGAGGGGTTGCTATAAACTCTAGTAAAGTACACATCAATATGTATATCAAATATACCTTTGTTTATTTTGCCATCCTTCTTATCCGCCAAATACTTGGGGCAGTTCCGCTTCCAGTGACCAGTCCCTTTGCAGTAGAAGCACTTAGTCTCAGGCTTAGGTCCAGACTTGGGTTTCTTCACTTGAGCAGCAACTTGCTTGCCGTTCTTCTTAAAGTCCCCCTTCTTCCCTTTGCCCTTTTATTGAAACTAGTGGTGTTGTTAACCATCAACACTTGATGTTTTTCTTGATTTCTACCTTCGTCGATTTCAACATCACGAAGAGCTTGGGAATCGTTTCCGTTATCCCTTGCATATTATAGTTCATCACAAAGTTCTACTAACTTGGTGATGGTGACTAGAGAATTTTGTCAATCACTATTTTATCTAGAATATTAACTCCCACTTGATTCAAGCGATTGTAGTACCCAGACAATCTGAGCACATGCTCACTTCTTGAGCTATTCTCCTCCATCTTTTAGCTATAGAACTTGTTGGAGACTTCATATCTCCCAACTCGGGTATTTGCTTGAAATATTAACTTCAACTCCTGGAACATCTCATATGGTCCATGACGTTCAAAACGTCTTTGAAGTCCCGATTCTAAGCCGTTAAGCATGGTGCACTAATCTATCAAGTAGTCATCATATTGAGCTAGCCAAATGTTCATAACGTCTGCATCTGCTCCTGCAATAAGTCTGTCACCTAGCGGTGCATCAAGGGCATAATTCTTCTGTGCAGCAATGAGGATAAACCTCAGATCACGGATCCAATCCGCATCATTGCTACTAACATTTTCCAACTTAGTTCTCTCTAGGAACATATATAAAATATAGGGAAGCAACAACGCGAGCTATTGATCTACAACATAGATATGCTAATACTACCAGGACTAAGTTCATGATAAATTAAAGTTCAATTAATCATATTACTTAAGAACTCCCACTTAGATAGACATCCCTCTAATCTTCTAAGTGATCACGTGATCCATATCAACAAAACCATGTCCGATCATCACGTGAGATGGAGTAGTTTCAATGGTGAACATCACTATGTTGATCATATCTACTATATGATTCATGCTCGACCTTCCAGTCTCCGTGTTCCGAGGCCATATCTGTATATGCTTGGCTCGTCAAGTATTACCTGAGTATTCCGCGTGTGCAACTGTTTTGCACCCGTTGTATTTGAACGTAGAGCCTATCACACCCGATCATCACGTGGTGTCTCAGCACGAAGAATTTTCACAACGGTGCATACTCAGGAAGAACACTTCTTTATAATTAGTGAGAGATCATCTTAAAATGCTACCGTCAATCAAAGCAAGATAAGATTCATAAAAGATAAACATCACATGCAATCAATATAAGTGATATGATATGGCCATCATCATCTTGTGCTTGTGATCTCCATCTCCGAAGCAACGTCATGATCACCATCGTCACCGGCGCGACACCTTGATCTCCGTCGTAGCATCATTGTCGTCTCGCCAATCTTATGCTTCTACGACTATCGCTACCGCTTAGTGATAAAGTAAAGCATTACAGGGCGATTGCATTGCATACAATAAAGCGACAACCATATGGCTCCTGCCAGTTGCCGATAACTCGGTTAGAAAACATGATCATCTCATACAATAAAATTTAGCATCATGTCTTGACCATATCACATCACAACATGCCCTGCAAAAACAAGTTAGACGTCCTCTACTTTGTTGTTGCAAGTTTTACGTGGCTGCTACGGGCTTAGCAAGAACCAATCTTACCTACGCATCAAAACCACAATGATAGTTTGTCAAGTTGGTGCTGTTTTAACCTTCGCAAGGACCGGGCGTAGCCACACTCGGTTCAACTAAAGTTGGAGAAACTGACACCCGCCAACCACCTGTGTGCAAAGCACATCGGTAGAACCAGTCTCGCGTAAGCGTACGCGTAATGTCGGTCCAGGCCGCTTCATCCAACAATACCGCCGAACCAAAGTGTGACATGCTGGTAAGCAGTATGACTTATATCGCCCACAACTCACTTGTGTTCTACTCGTGCAAATAACATCAACACATAAAACCTAGGCTCGGATGCCACTGTTGGGGAACGTAGTAATTTCAAAATTTTCCTACGCACACGCAAGATCATGGTGATGCATAGCAACGAGAGGGGAGAGTGTTGTCCACGTACCCTCGTAGACCGAAAGCGGAAGCGTTATAACAACGCGGTTGATGTAGTCGTACGTCTTCACGGCCCGACCGATGAAGCACCGAAACTACGGCACCTCCGAGTTCTAGCACACATTCAGCTTGATGACGATCCCCAGACTCCGATCCAGCAAAGTGTCAGGGATGAGTTCCGTCAGCACGACGGCGTGGTGACAATCTTGATGTTCTACCGTCGCAGGGCTTCGCCTAAGCACCTCTACAATATTATCGAGGATTATGGTGGAGGGGGGCACCGCACACGGCTAAGAGAACGATCACGAAGATCAACTTGTGTGTCTATGGGGTGCCCCCTGCCCCCGTATATAAAGGAGTGGAGGAGGGGGGAGAGGGCCGGCCCCTATGGCGCGCCCTGGAGGAGGCCTACTCCCACCGGGAGTAGGATTCCCCCCTTCCAAGTAGTAGGAGTAGGAGTCAAGGAAAGGGAAGCGGGAAGAGAAGGAAGGAGGGGGCGCTGCCCCTCCCCCTAGTCCAATTCGGATTAGTCAATGGGGGGGCGCGCGGCCTGCCTCTTCCTCTCCCCTAAAGCCCAATAAGGCCTATATACTTCTTCCCCCGTATTTCCGTAACTCCCCGGTACTCCGAAAAATACCCGAACCACTCAGAACCTTTCCGATGTCCGAATATAGTCGTCCAATATATCGATCTTTACGTCTCGACCATTTCGAGACTCCTCGTCATGTCCCCGATCTCATCCGGGACTCAAAACTCCTTTGGTACATCAAAACTCATAAACTCATAATATAACTGTCATCGAAACCTTAAGCGTGCGGACCCTACGGGTTCGAGAACAATGTAGACATGACCGAGACATGTCTCCGGTCAATAACCAATAGCGGAACCTGGATGCTCATATTGGCTCCTACATATTCTACGAAGATCTTTACCGGTCAGACCGCATAACAACATACGGTGTTCCCTTTGTCATTGGTATGTTACTTGTCCGAGATTCGATCGTCGGTATCTTAATACCTAGTTCAATCTCGTTACCGGAAAGTCTCTTTACTCGTTCCGTAATACATCATCTCACAACTAACTTATTAGTTGCAATACTTGCAAGGCTTATGTGATGTGCATTACCGAGAGGGCCCAGAGATACCTCTCCGACAATCGGAGTGACAAATCTTAATCTTGAAATACGCCAACCCAACATGTACCTTTGGAGACACCTGTAGAGCTCCTTTATAATCACCCAATTACGTTGTGACGTTTGGTAGCACACAAAGTGTTCCTACGGCAAACGGGAGTTGCATAATCTCATAGTCATAAGAACATGTATAAGTCATGAAGAAAGCAATAGCAACATACTAAACGATCGGGTGCTAAGCTAATGGAATGGGTCATGTCAATCACATCATTCTCCTAATGATGTGATCCCGTTAATCAAATAAAAACTATTTTGTTCATGGTCAGGAAACATAACCATCTTCGATTAACGAGCTAGTCAAGTTGAGGCATACTAGTGACACTCTGTTTGTCTATGTATTCACACATGTATTATGTTTCCGGTTAATACAATTCTAGCATGAATAATAAACATTTATCATGATATAAGGAAATAAATAATAACTATTATTGCCTCTAGGGCATATTTCCTTCAGGTTGACCTATGAGGTTCGGTAATAACTTGATCTGAAGTTTCATGATCATCATCATTAACTTCCTCACTAATTGGTGTAGGTCTCACTGGAACTGATTTCAGTGATGAGCTACTTTCCAATTCAAGAGAAGGTACAATTACCTCATTAATGTCTACTTTCCTCCCACTCACTTCTTCCGAGAGAAACTCCTTCTCTAGAAAGGATCCACTCTTATCAACAAAGATCTTGCCTTTGGATCTGTGATAGAAGGTGTACCCAACAATTTATTTTGGGTATCCTATGAAGACACACTTCTCCGATTTGGGATTGAGCTTATTAGGCTGAAACTTTTTGACATAAGCATCGCAACCCTAAACTTTAAGAAACGACAGTTTAGGTTTCTTGTGAAACCACAGTTCATACGGTGTCGTCTCAACGGATTTTTAGACGGTGCCCTATTTAACGTGAATGGATTTGTCTCTAATGCATAACCCCAAAACAATAGTGGTAAATCAGTAAGAGACATCATAGATCTCACCATAACTAATAAAGTACGGTTACGACGTTCGGACACAACATTACGATGTGGTGTTCCAGGTGGTGTGAGTTGTGAAACTATTCCACATTGTTTCAAATGAAGGCCAAACTAACTCAAATATTCGCCTCCGCGATCAGATCATAGAAACTTTATTTTCTTGTTACGATGATTCTCAACTTCACTCTGAAATTCTTTGAACTTTTCAAATGTTTCAGACTTGTGTTTCATTAAGTAGATATACCCATATCTTCTCAAATCATCTGTGAAGGTCAGAAAATAATGATACCCGCCGCGAGCCTCAACACTCATCGGACCGCATACATCGGTATGTATTATTTCCAATAAGTTAGTGGCTCGCTCCATTGTTCCGGAGAACGGAGTCTTAGTCATCTTGGCCATGAGGTATGGTTCGCAAGAACCAAGTGATTCATAATCAAGTGATTCCAAAAGCCCACCAGCATGGAGTTTCTTCATGTGTTTTACACCAATATGACCTAAATGGCAGTGCCACAAATAAGTTGCACTATCATTATTAACCTTGCATCTTTTGGCTTCAATATTATGAATATGTGTATCACCACAATCGAGATTCAATAAACAACTCACCTTGGGTGTATGACCACAGAAGGTTTTATTCATGTAAACAGAATAACAATTATTCTTTGACTTATAACTAGTGGTCTTGTCAACCATCAACACTTGATGCTTTTCTTGATTTCTACCTTCGCCGATTTCAGCATCGCGAAGAGCTCGGGGAATCGTTTTCGTGATCTCTTGCATGTTATAGTTCATCACGAAGTTCCAATAACTTGGTGATAGTGACTAGAGAACTGTAACACCCTCGATGCGGCTATATCTCCCACGTGTCGAAGCACGACTTAGAGGCATAACCGCATTGAAAGCAATGTCGCAAGTGAGGTAATCTTCACACATCCCATGTAATACATAAGGGGAAAAGATACATAGTTGGCTTACAATCGCCACTACACACAAATACATGAATAAAACATTACATCATACAGTTACAATCAGGGCCCGACTACGGAGCCAAAATAAAAGAAGAAACCCCAAAAGCGACAAAGGTCCCCGATCGACCCCAACTGGGCTCCACTACTGATCGATAAGAACGAAACAACACGATGAACAAGATCTTCATCGAGCTCCTCCTTGAGCTCGGGTGCGTCACCTGCATAGTTTTATCGGCACCTGCAAACTGGTTTGGAAGTATCTGGTGAGTCACGAGGACTCAACAATCTCACACCCGCGAGATCAAGACTATTTAAGCTTAAAGGTAGGACAGGGTAGTGAGGTGGAGCTGCAGCAAGCGACTAGCATATATGGTGGCTAACATACGCAAATGAGAGCGAGAAGAGAAGGCAAAAGCACGGTCGAACAACTATGATCAAGAAGTGATCCTGAACAACTTACGTCAAACATAACTCCAACAACCGTGTTCACTTCCCGGACCCTACCGAGAAGAGACCATCACGGTTACACACGCGGTTGGTGTATTTTAATTAAGATCAACTTCGGGTTTTCTACAACCGGACATTAACAAATTCCCATCTGCCTCATAACCGCGGGCACGGCTTTCGAAAGATCATACCCTGTAGGGGTGTCCCAACTTAGCCCATGATAAGCTCTCGCGATCAACGAAGGATATTCCTTCTCCCCAGGAAGGCCCGATCAGTCTCGGAATCCCGGCTACAAGACATTTCGACAGCAATAAAACAAGTCCAGCAAAGCCGCCCGATGCGCCGACATCCTGATAGGAGCTACACATATCTCGTTCTCAGGGCAACACCGGATAAGTCAAGCTACGAGTAAAACCAGGCCTCGAGTTTCCATGAGGGGGCCCCGCAGGCTGCTCGGTTCAGACCAACACTTAGACAAGCATTGGCCCGGGGGGGGGGGGGGGCTAAATAAAGATGACCCTTGGGTTAATTACTCCCAAGGGAAAAGTAGGTGGTGGTGAGGCAAATGGTAAAACCAAGGTTGGGCCTCGCTGGAAAAGTCTTATTCAAAGCGAACTGTCAAGGCGGTCCCATAAATCACCCGGCCGCGTTAGGGACGCAAAATCCGGGAACATAACACCGATATGACGGAAACTAAGGCGGCAAGAGTGGAACAAAACACCAGGCATAAGGCCGAGCCTTCCACCCTTTACCAAGTATATAGATGCATTAATTAAATAAGATATATTGTGATATCCCAACAAGTAAACATGTTCCAACAAGGAACAACATCTCCATGTTCCAACAAGGAACAAACTTCATCTTCACCTGCAACTAACAACGCTATAAGAGGGGCTGAGCAAAAGCGGTAACATAGCCAAACAACGGTTTGCTAGGACAAGGTGGGTTAGAGGCTTGGTTTAACAATATGGGAGGCATGATAAGCAAGTGGTAGGTATCGCAGCATAGGCATAGCAAAAGAGCGAGCAACTAGCAAGCAAAGATAGAAGTGATTTCGAGGGTATGGTCATCTTGCCTGAAATCCCGCAAGGAAGAAGAACGAGTCCATGAAGAAGACACACGGACGTAGTCGAACGAAACCTCACAACTCCGGAACGAAACCTCACAACTCCGGAACGAAACCGAAGCTAACGAGAGAAGCAACCCGGAAAGAAACAAACAACATAGTAAACAACCATCACATAAACATGGCATGATGCACAAACAGGAATGATGCATGTCCGGTTTAAATATGCAGGGCATGGCAAAGTGCACAAACAACACTACAAGTTAAGTGGAGCTCAATATGCAACGAGTTGCATATTGACGGAACTTCACAACAATTATTTAGTTCTCTCTTGTTTATGTACCCAACAATATTAAATGTTGATTAACATGGCAAGAGGGTGAAGCAAAGTAAAACTACATATCTAGTCAAGTTTAAATGAGGCCGGAACAACAAACAACAAGTCCGGAAACTCCTCATATGCACATTTCAAATTTGGTACTGTTCTGCCTAAAACATATTTCAATATTGTTAAACAGAAAAATAAAGTGCAACATGTTAAACTAGGCATTTTTCTACCCCATTTACATATAAAGTTTATTAAATTCTGAGCTACGGTTAATTAGTTATGAATTAAATCATTTTAACATGGCATTTAGCAAAATAAATGCAAACAACAATTTTAATCATTTTAAATGTTGTTATCATGATGCGGATGACAATTTCAAGTTTTATGCAATTATTATAAAAATGTTGATAAGAGCATATTATGAAGCATTTGGTCGCCATGGCGGAACGAAAAGGGTGCCACGGCAACAAATCCGAAAATGGTGCCACGGCAACATATCGGTTTCCGGTACTCGATTGAGATGCCGGTGCAAAAGGGAAATTGACGAGAGCGTGACATGCAAGATGGTGGGGTGATCCCGGATACCGGGTTCCCACGAGACGATGGCAACGAGGAGAAACATGCAAGCGACAATTCGATCACGGTGCAAAACTCGAGCATCTCATACATCACACATGCATTCGGTCCACGGCGGTCGTCTCGGGGGTATACCTTCGAAGCGTGCATTTTCGGAGCGGTTCAAAATCGTCGAGGGAAGTAGTGGTACACGCGGAGGTAGTCGAAGTAGTCGTTCTCACACGCTCTAGGATCGACGGTAGAGGTACTCGTGATCTTGGCGGCGGTAGACGTTCACGTATCGTCGTGGTACTTGGCATCACATCGTGTAGTCGAACTTGGCGGTTCCGTTACATGGGTCTTCGGCAACGGTAGATATGCATGTTCCAACATCGAACTTGGAGGGACACCTTGTGGTACTTGGTGAATCCTGGAGACGGTGACCGTCGTGGAACTTGACGGTCTCGCGCGGGGCAGCAACATGGCAGTCTTCGAGGGACTTGGTGCGGCTCAACAGGAGCTAGGCAGGGGCGCGCGGAGCTGGGCTCGTTCACCTCGCGTGGACGGAACAGAAGGGGGCCGGGTCGACGCGAGCGAAGCAGAGCAGCGTGGCAGGAGCTTGGACATGTAGAGGCGCTAGGGGCTGGATCGAACGAGGCAAAGACGCGGGCGAGCGGTTCGAGCTCCTCTGCTCGAACGAAACAGAGGAGCGGCGCGGCGAGGGACTTGGCGCTGGTCGATGCGGGCGAACGGAGGTGGTCTCCGGCGAGGGCACCGGTGGCCGGGGATGGTGCCCAACCGGCGGGATCCGGCCAGAGCGGGCAAGGGCGGCGGAGAGGGCCAGCGGCGTCGACCTGCGAAGGGCATAGAGAGAGGGAGACCATGAGAGAGCAGACAGATGGAGGGGGAGCGACGAAGAGAGGGAGAGGCAGGGGCGTGGCGACGAAGGGCGGCGTTCGGGACTGCTGCTGCTGCTCGGGTGGCCGGCGGCCATCGGCGCGAGGAGGGGCATGGAGGAGCTCCTCTCCTCCGGATCGAACAGGGAGGAGAAGGCAGCGGGGCGCTGGTCTCTGGCGAGGGCGGAGCATGGGGCGCGCAGATGCGGGAGCGAGGGGAGACGAGAAGCGGGCGCTAGGAGGAAGGAGGGGATCGAGAGAAGGGTTCTCCCTCTGCGTGCGATGCGTGTGTGTGTGTGTGGCGGCGCAGGGAGGGACGAGAGGGAGAGATCGTGGTGAGAGGCTAGGGTTAGGAGGAGCTGGGCCTTAGGGGTTTAGTGGGCCGGCCTGGTTAGTCAGGCCCAAGAGGCCGGCTGGGCTCGAACCTCTTCTCTCCCTCTCTATTTCCTAGAAACAGAAAATAACAAAGAGGAAAAAGAGAAGAAAGGAGGTGTTTGGGAAGAAAATGGACACGCGGATAATTTTCCCGGATTCACAAAAATAAGCTTGGTCCGGGAAAATTAGGAAAGGCAAGATCGAACGATAAGAATTCAAACTCATTTGAATTTAATTCAAATGGGTTTGAACTAGGACGAGGTTTTAGGAGTGTCCAAAAATGTTGAGAAATTAGGAGGAGCCTCGATAAATGGAGAAAGAATTGTGGACAAGATTTGAAGGTCAAACTCGAAGAGGAATAGGCATGGGAATTATTTTGCAAGTGTGTTATGGTTAATTCCAAATAAATGGAATAATTAATATAGCTCCCTAAAATATTGGGAGGATATGTTATAAAGAGAATTCACCATGTGAATACCCTCGGTTTAAATGGATCAAAGATCCATGCCATTTATTTATTTGAGTTTTAAAAAGGGTGCAAGATGCCATGATGCAATGCACATGAAGCAAAGAGATGAGATGCAAGACAAGAACAAAAATGCAAGACAAAAACAAAAACCCAACCAAGAAGGAAATATCAAAACGCATCTCCGGAAAAGGCAAGAGTTAGAGTTACGAATATGGAAAGTTGCATCCGGGGCGTTACAACACTCCACCACTACGAGAGGATCTCGTCCCGAGATCTAGGATGGCACTGGAGGAGAAAACAGAAGAGAAAGAGAAGAGGTAAAGCTAAGTTGCTTCTTTGACAAAAGAGTGAAACCAAGGAACCTTGAGAGGTTGAATCAAAATGAAAGAACGAAAACAACGAAGATGAACAAAGTTGAAAACACTCCGTTTGGAAAGAGGAACATGGGATATGACGAGAACCAAAAGGTTTAGTGACACGACAGATAATGAAACCACTCCGGTTAAAACAAGAAGAGAAGGAATAAGAATGGTATAATTTGGGCAGCACTCCGACTGAAAATGGAAGGGATTTGAACATGATCTTGACAAGATAAGAGGATACTTGCTGAAATTAACAACACACTGCCTCCGGAACTATTAAAAGAATGGAACAAGGGGTAAGAAAGATTTTAGACAGCATTCCGGTTGAGAAGGGATGCAAGACTTGATAAGATGAGAGAGCTCGAATGAAAACACGACACTTCGGTTAAATGGATTAGCAAGGAAAAGAATATGATCTTGATAAAACGAGACGATGGGTGAAGAGAGCAACATCACAATGCCTCCGGAAGAAGAAATAGAAGATAGATCATTGGAATAAAGGAATGGAGAGGAAAATGACAACTCTCGCAAATAAAATTGAAAGAGAAAGCTTACGAAGAGAAGGTTGAACGGAGTTGTTGGATTATCAACAACGAAAGCTTAAGCTTGATGTGGACTTATGGGAGACATCCCAAAATTATGAGGTGACAACCTGCCACTAACGAAAACCAAAGATTGGATTGATATCACCAAGGAGACGAGAGACTTATTTCACCGGGAGGACAAACGAAGAATTTGGGTCATTGATAAACACCATAATAGCAACAAACCTTAGAGAAGGCTTTAGGTGAAATATGACACAAGATAACTCCAATGAAAAGATTGATGGATTTAAAATACCTCATTCTTGACAACATGTGAATCATGAGACATGAACTCAAAATATCAAGAATGACATAATACCACCTCGAATATATGGTTGAAAGAATTGCACTTTGGAATGCAAGAGGAAGAATACTTGAACTCCTCAAGACAAAACATGTGTTGAAACACCATGTTTATTTCAGAGTATGGCTTGACGGATCGTAACTTCGAGAGAAATCTTGAAGAACAATTGAAGAATGAAAAGAATCATTGGCGAACCACCATGTAGAGCCTCCATGAATAACTCCGGTAATAAAAGGATGATAAAAGGAAAAGAAGTTGAAAACACAAGGTGAAACCTTGCGATGATTTAGATGGAGCTTCGCGACAAGATAATGCAGAAAACTTGGAACTCCGGAAAAGAGAAGATGAAACACATGAAACCGAGAAAAATGACATGACGAACCACTCTGGAAAGAAGAAACTAAATCACTTGGATGAAACAAGAATGAGAATTATGTTATGCGTGTCCTTCACCAATTTAAATTGATGACAAGCAATGGACTTGGCATACCACTTATTCTCATAGAAAGAATCAAGAGATAAAGCACAAACTTGAGAAAAACTTGAACAAACCACCGGTAGGATTGAAACAACAAATAGATTGATATGATAACAAGGAAAGAGAACTCTTGAACGAACCACCGTAAGAATTGAAAATGGACGAAGAAAAGATAAAGAAACACCGGGAAAAATTAGCAAATGAACGAAGATGCTTGCTAGGATTTAGATACATGAGAACGAAGAGATCATGAACTGATTAGAGAATATTGAAAGATGCACCGGTAAGATTTGGAGAACAAGAGCTGAAAGCTGAGAATGAAGAATTCTGAGATAACGGCTCCGGAGAATCAAACTGAAAAGACTCCTGAAATGCTCCGGATGGGTGAAAAGAATTCTCACAATCAAAACAATTATGAGATGATGGCAACAAGCTAGAATATTGAGTCTTGAAGAGAATGGAGCAAGATTTAAGAGAAACTCGTCTTCGGTCTTCAAATGTTGAGAATGATGATGAGAAACACCACCATGAATTGTTGAGAAACACCGAAAGGATTAAAAGAGGAAAGGTTGAACCAAAGATGAAAAAAGTTTGAAAGATTTTGGAGAAAGACATATGACTGATGAAAATTCATTCTTACGTCAAACTTCTAAATGAATTTGAGAAAAACTCCGGGAAGATTAGAAGAGTCAGGTAAGATCCTGGGAAAAAACCTGTGGGTTAGGGCCCACTCAAAAGAAACACCGTTGAAGTGATTGCTTGAAAGGAGAGATTGCACCGGTTGAATTAAATGACTTGAATGTGATAACAACCTCGAAATAGCTTGAATGGATTAGGAATGAAAACACGAATCTCCTGAGTCATCTTCAGCACTCCCGAACAAATGAATAGCGAGAAGTGAATTATTATGAGGTGCACCGGTACGAGAAAACATTAGAAACGAGGAAAAGATATGATCAACACCGAAATCTAGAATTAAATCCACCGGAGAAGAAAAGAATGACAAATGACGAACTTGAAACTCCGTTAGTATTCTCCTGATAATCACCGGATAAGAGCATTGAAGGAAAGAATGGAGAAACTTCACATCGATAAGATGGATACTTGATCAAGAAATTTGCGTCCTTGAGGAAATAAGGGTGGGAGGGCGGGAAAACAAAGATAACTTGGAACGGATGAAGCAAACACCGTTGAGAAGAACTGATAATTGATCTTGCGACTATTGAAGTGATCGGAACCACTTGAAGAGGGACACACCGGTTGGAAAAGAATTAACATGACAATCTCGATGATCAAGAAGGATTGGTATCCACATAGGGATATGAGAACAGCGCTTGGAAAAAGGTATGGAATCAACACTTGACATCGAAGCAACTCGAATACCATAAATAAAACAAAACAAAGGATTTGGCTTGCAGAATAAGCCGGAAACAAACATATGATAGATCCCATATCGTATTATGTGTCTGTTGGAAAGATATCCTACGAGATACTTGAATTCCGACCTATAAACTCCCGAAACTTTCTGGTTATGCAATCAGGTGTTGGGGATATAGGGGACACAAAATATATCACCCAAACTAACAATACCTAGATCCAGCTGTATCCATCCTTCAACACATAACCAAGAAATCCTCGGAAATCGTCTACCTCAACCTTCGAAAAGCATCCGTTATACGAGTCATGGCAATACTCCCACACTCGCCTCAGTACTGGGCTATCAGGGTTATCTCACCAACAACTGTACAACAGAGATTTTCGATGTCGGCGTACTAAACTCAGGTATTCCAAAACCGCAACGATAAAATTATGACGACAACACCTCGGAGCTCAACTCCCCGGGACACTGCCACAACCCCTAAATGTCAGGAGGCAACCAAGACAATGTTGTCATCACGGAACGATTGTAATATACCCGCGTGATCCTAAAATTTTTTTTTAGTGAAATTTGAGAAGAGAAGAGTCAAAACTCTACATCAGGATGCCTTACCAGAAGGTCGAAGGGACTGGGGAGTAAAAAGAATTCCTAAACTCTCCGATATATAATTCCTAAATGACTCAAAACATTTTTCTAGACACAACTCGGCCACTAAAGATGATCAAACAGTGGGGGCTCCTAAGGTCGGGGAAGGCTCTGATTACCAACTTGTAACGCCCTCGATGCGGCTATATCTCCCACGTGTCGAAGCACGACTTAGAGGCATAACCGCATTGAAAGCAATGTCGCAAGTGAGGTAATCTTCACACATCCCATGTAATACATAAGGGGAAAAGATACATAGTTGGCTTACAATCGCCACTTCACACAAATACATGAATAAAACATTACATCATACAGTTACAATCAGGGCCCGACTACGGAGCCAAAATAAAAGAAGAAACCCCAAAAGCGACAAAGGTCCCCGATCGACCCCAACTGGGCTCCACTACTGATCGATAAGAACGAAACAACACGATGAACAAGATCTTCATCGAGCTCCTCCTTGAGCTCGGGTGCGTCACCTGCACGGTTTTATCGGCACCTGCAAACTGGTTTGGAAGTATCTGGTGAGTCACGAGGACTCAGCAATCTCACACCCGCGAGATCAAGACTATTTAAGCTTAAAGGTAGGACAGGGTAGTGAGGTGGAGCTGCAGCAAGCGACTAGCATATATGGTGGCTAACATACGCAAATGAGAGCGAGAAGAGAAGGCAAAAGCACGGTCGAGCAACTATTATCAAGAAGTGATCCTGAACTACTTACGTCAAACATAACTCCAACAACCGTGTTCACTTCCCGGACCCTGCCGAGAAGAGACCATCACAGTTACACATGCGGTTGGTGTATTTTAATTAAGATCAACTTCGGGTTTTCTACAACCGGACATTAACAAATTCCCATCTGCCTCATAACCGCGGGCACGGCTTTCGAAAGATCATACCCTGTAGGGGTGTCCCAACTTAGCCCATGATAAGCTCTCGCGATCAACGAAGGATATTCCTTCTCCCCGGGAAGGCCCGATCAGTCTCGGAATCCCGGCTACAAGACATTTCGACAGCAATAAAACAAGTCCAGCAAAGCCGCCCGATGCGCCGACATCCTGATAGGAGCTGCACATATCTCGTTCTCAGGGCAACACCGGATAAGTCAAGCTACGAGTAAAACCAGGCCTCGAGTTTCCACGAGGGGGCCCCGCAGGCTGCTCGGTTTAGACCAACACTTAGACAAGCATTGGCCCGGGGGGGGGGGGGGCTAAATAAAGATGACCCTTGGGTTAATTACTCCCAAGGGAAAAGTAGGTGGTGGTGAGGCAAATGGTAAAACCAAGGTTGGGCCTCGCTGGAAAAGTCTTATTCAAAGCGAACTGTCAAGGGGGTCCCATAAATCACCCGGCCGCGTTAGGGACGCAAAATCCGGGAACATAACACCGATATGACGGAAACTAAGGCGGCAAGAGTGGAACAAAACACCAGGCATAAGGCCGAGCCTTCCACCCTTTACCAAGTATATAGATGCATTAATTAAATAAGATATATTGTGATATCCCAACAAGTAAACATGTTCCAACAAGGAACAACATCTCCATGTTCCAACAAGGAACAAACTTCATCTTCACCTGCAACTAACAACGCTATAAGAGGGGCTGAGCAAAAGCGGTAACATAGCCAAACAACGGTTTGCTAGGACAAGGTGGGTTAGAGGCTTGGTTTAACAATATGGGAGGCATGATAAGCAAGTGGTAGGTATCGCAGCATAGGCATAGCAAAAGAGCGAGCAACTAGCAAGCAAAGATAGAAGTGATTTCGAGGGTATGGTCATCTTGCCTGAAATCCCGCAAGGAAGAAGAACGAGTCCATGAAGAAGACACACGGACGTAGTCGAACGAAACCTCACAACTCCGGAACGAAACCGAAGCTAACGAGAGAAGCAACCCGGAAAGAAACAAACAACATAGTAAACAACCATCACATAAACATGGCATGATGCACAAACAGGAATGATGCATGTCCGGTTTAAATATGCAGGGCATGGCAAAGTGCACAAACAACACTACAAGTTAAGTGGAGCTCAATATGCAACGAGTTGCATATTGACGGAACTTCACAACAATTATTTAGTTCTCTCTTGTTTATGTACCCAACAATATTAAATGTTGATTAACATGGCAAGAGGGTGAAGCAAAGTAAAACTACCTATCTAGTCAAATTTAAATGAGGCCGGAACAACAAACAACAAGTCCGGAAACTCCTCATATGCACATTTCAAATTTGGTACTGTTCTGCCTAAAACATATTTCAATATTGTTAAACAGAAAAATAAAGTGCAACATGTTAAACTAGGCATTTTTCTACCCCATTTACATATAAAGTTTATTAAATTCTGAGCTACGGTTAATTAGTTATGAATTAAATCATTTTAACATGGCATTTAGCAAAATAAATGCAAACAACAATTTTAATCATTTTAAATGTTGTTATCATGATGCGGATGACAATTTCAAGTTTTATGCAATTATTATGAAAATGTTGATAAGAGCATATTATGAAGCATTTGGTCACCATGGCGGAACGAAAAGGGTGCCACGGCAACAAATCCGAAAATGGTGCCACGGCAACATATCGGTTTCCGGTACTCGATTGAGATGCCAGTGCAAAAGGGAAATTGACGAGAGCGTGACATGCAAGATGGTGGGGTGATCCTGGATACCGGGTTCCCATGAGACGATGGCAACAAGGAGAAACATGCAAGCGACAATTCGATCACGGTGCAAAACTCGAGCATCTCATACATCACACATGCATTCGGTCCACGGCGGTCGTCTCGGGGGTATACCTTCGAAGCGTGCATTTTCGGAGCGGTTCAAAATCGTCGAGGGAAGTAGTGGTACACGCGGAGGTAGTCGAAGTAGTCGTTCTCACACGCTCTAGGATCGACGGTAGAGGTACTCGTGATCTTGGCGGCGGTAGACGTTCACGTATCGTCGTGGTACTTGGCATCACATCGTGTAGTCGAACTTGGCGGTTCCGTTACATGGGTCTTCGGCAACGGTAGCTATGCATGTTCCAACATCGAACTTGGAGGGACACCTTGTGGTACTTGGTGAATCCTGGAGATGGTGACCGTCGTGGAACTTGACGGTCTCGCGCGGGGCAGCAACATGGCAGTCTTCGAGGGACTTGGTGCGGCTCAACAGGAGCTAGGCAGGGGCGCGCGAAGCTGGGCTCGTTCACCTCGCGTGGACGGAACAGAAGGGGGCCGGGTCGACGCGAGCGAAGCAGAGCAGCGCGGCAGGAGCTTGGACATGTAGAGGCGCTAGGGGCTGGATCGAACGAGGCAAAGACGCGGGCGAGCGGCTCGAGCTCCTCTGCTCGAACGAAACAGAGGAGCGGCGCAGCGAGGGACTTGGCGCTGGTCGATGCGGGCGAACGGAGGTGGTCTCCGGCGAGGGCACCGGTGGCCGGGGACGGTGCCCAACCGGCGGGATCCGGCCAGAGCGGGCAAGGACGGCGGAGAGGGCCAGCGGCGTCGACCTGCAAAGGGCATAGAGAGAGGGAGACCATGAGAGAGCAGACAGATGGAGGGGGAGCGACGAAGAGAGGGAGAGGCAGGGGCGTGGCGACGAAGGGCGGCGTTCGGGACTGCTGCTGCTGCTCGGGTGGCCGGCGGCCATCGGCGCGAGGAGGGGCATGGAGGAGCTCCTCTCCTCTGGATCGAACAGGGAGGAGAAGGCAGCGGGGCGCTGGTCTCTGGCGAGGGCGGAGCGTGGGGCGCGCAGATGCGGGAGCGAGGGGAGACGAGAAGCGGGCGCTAGGAGGAAGGAGGGGATCGAGAGAAGGGTTCTCCCTCTGCGTGCGATGCGTGTGTGTGTGTGTGGCGGCGCAGGGAGGGACGAGAGGGAGAGATCGTGGTGAGAGGCTAGGGTTAGGAGGAGCTGGGCCTTAGGGGTTTAGTGGGCCGGCCTGGTTAGCTGGGCTCGAACCTCTTCTCTCCCTCTCTATTTCCTAGAAACAAAAAATAACAAAGAGGAAAAAGAGAAGAAAGGAGGTGTTTGGGAAGAAAATGGACACGCGGATAATTTTCCCGGATTCACAAAAATAAGCTTGGTCCGGGAAAATTAGGAAAGTCAAGATCGAACGATAAGAATTCAAACTCATTTGAATTTAATTCAAATGGGTTTGAACTAGGACGAGGTTTTAGGAGTGTCCAAAAATGTTGAGAAATTAGGAGGAGCCTCGATAAATGGAGAAAGAATTGTGGACAAGATTTGAAGGTCAAACTCGAAGAGGAATAGGCATGGGAATTATTTTTCAAGTGTGTTATGGTTAATTCCAAATAAATGGAATAATTAATATAGCTCCCTAAAATATTGGGAGGATATGTTATAAAGAGAATTCACCATGTGAATACCCTCGGTTTAAATGGATCAAAGATCCATGCCATTTATTTATTTGAGTTTTAAAAAGGGTGCAAGATGCCATGATGCAATGCACATGAAGCAAAGAGATGAGATGCAAGACAAGAACAAAAATGCAAGACAAAAACAAAAACCCAACCAAGAAGGAAATATCAAAACGCATCTTCGGAAAAGGCAAGAGTTGGAGTTACGAATATGGAAAGTTGCATCCGGGGCGTTACAAGAACTCTGTCAATCACTATCTTATATGGAAGATTAACTCCCACTTGATTCAAGCGATTGTAGTACTCAGACGTTCTGAGCACATGCTCACTGGTTGAGCTATTCTCCTCCATCTTGTAGGAAAAAATACTTGTCAGAGGTCTCATACCTCTTGACTTGGGCATGAGTCTGAAATACCAATTTCAACTCTTGAAACATCTCATATGCTCCATGGCGTTTCAAAACATTTTTGAAGTCCCAGTTCTAAGCCGTAAAGCATGGTGCACTAAACTATCAAGTATTCATAACGCCTGCATTTGCTCCTGCAATAGTTCTGTCACCTAGCAATGCATCAAGGACATAATTCTTTTGTGCAACAATGAGGATAATCCTCAGATCACGGACCTAGTCCGCATCATTGCTACTATCAATTTTCAACTTAGTTTTCTCTAGGAACATATCATAAATAAAACGGGGAAGCTATACGCGAGCAATTGATCTACAACATAGATATGCAAAGACTATCAGGACTAAGTTCATGATAAATTTAAGTTCAATTTATCATATTAATTAAGAACTCCCACTTAGATAGACATCCCTCTAGTCATCTAAATGATCACGTGATCCATACCAAGTAAACCATGTCCGATCATCACGTGAGATGGAGTAGCTTTCAATGGTGAACATCACTATGTTGATCATATCTACTATATGATTCACGTTCGACCTTTCGGTCTTAGTGTTCCGAGGCCATATTTACATATGCTAGGCTCGTCAAGTTTAACCCGAGTATTCTGCATGTGCAAAACTTGCTTACACCCGTTGTATGTGAATCTAGAGCTTATCACACCAGATCATCATGTGGTGTCTCAACATGAAGAACTGTCACGATGGTGCATACTCAGGGAGAACACTTATACCTTGAAATTTTAGTAAGGGATCATCTCACAATGCTACCGTCGTACTAAGCAAAATAAGATGCATAAAAGATAAACATCACATGCAATCAAAATATGTGACAAGATATGGCCATCATCATCTTGTGCCTTTGATCTCCATCTCCAAAGTACCGTCATGATCTCCATCGTCACCGGCATGACACCATGATATCCATAATCTTGATCTTTATCAACGAGTCATCACATGGTTGTCTCGCCAACTATTGCTTTTGCAACTATTGCTATCGCATAGCGATAAAGTAACGCAATTATATGGCGCTTGCATCTTATGCAATAAAGAGACAACCATAAGGCTCCTGCCAGTTACCGATAACTTTAACAAAACATGATCATCTCATACAGCAATTTATATCTCATCATGTCTTGACCATATCACATCACAACATGCCCTGCAAAAAAGTTAGACATCCTCTACTTTGTTGTTGCAAGTTTTACGTGGCTGCTATGGGCTTCTAGCAAGAACCATTCTTACCTACGCATCAAAACCACAATGATTTTTTCATTAAGTGTGCTATTTTAACCATCAACAAGGACCGGGCATACTCAAACTCAATTCAACTAAAGTTGGAGAAATAGACACCCGCTAGCCACCTGTGTGCAAAGCACGTCGGTAGAACCAGTCTCATGAACGTGGTCATGTAATGTTGGTCCAGGCCGCTTCATCCAACAATACCGCCGAAACAATGTAAGACATTGCTGGCGTGGTGACGATGATGATGAATTTCACCGGCGCAGGGCTTTGCCTAAGCACTATGACTATATGATCGGGGTGTTGAACTGTGGAGGGGGGCACCGCACACGGCTAAGAGATTGTCTGTTGTGCCTTTGGGGTCCCCCCTTGCCCCCGTATAAGGAGGGGAGGAGGAGGCCGACCAACAAGGGGTGTGCCAGGGAGAGGGGAGTCCTACTAGGACTCCAGTCCTAGTAGGATTCGGCCCCATCCTTTTTTCCTTCTACCGGAGGGGGAAAAGGGGAAGGAGAGGGAGTAGGAGAAGGAAAGGGGGGTGGCGCCCCCTTCCCAAGTCCAATTCGGCCTCCTCCCTTGTGGGGGGCGCAACAGCCCCTTGTGGGCTGGTTAGCCTCCCTCCTATGGCCCATAAGGTCCATATCATTCCCCGGGGGGTTCCGGTAACCCCTCCGATACTCCGGTATGTACCCGATACACTCTAGAACCCTTCCGTTGTCTGAATACTACCTTACAATATATCAATCTTTACCTCTCGGCCATTTCGAGACTCCTCGTCATGTCTGTGATCTCATCCGGGACTCCGAACAAACTTCGCTCATCAAATCACATAACTCATAATACAAATCGTCATCGAACGTTAAGCGTGGGGACCCTACGGGTTCGAGAACTATGTAGACATGACCGAGACACATCTCCAGCCAATAACCAATAGTGGAACCTGGATGCTCATATTGGCTCCTACATATTCCACGAAGATCTTTATCGGTCAAACCGCATAACAACATACGGTGTTCCCTTTGTCATCGGTATGTTACTTGCCTGAGATTCGATCGTCGGTATCATCATACCTAGTTCAATCTCATTACCGGAAAGTCTCTTTACTCGTTCCGTAATGCATCATCCCATGACTAACTCATTAGTCACATTGCTTGCAAGGCTTATAGTGATGTGCATTACCGAGAGGGCCCAGAGATAACTCTCCGATACACGGAGTGACAAATCCTAATCTCGATCTATGCCAACCCAACAAACACCTTTAGAGACCTCTGTAGAGCATATTTATAATTACCCAGTTACGTTGCGACGTTTCATAGCACACAAGGTGTTCCTCCGGTATTCAGGAGTTGCATAATCTCATAGTCAGAGGAACATGTATAAGTCATGAAGAAAGCAATAGCAATAAAGCTTAATGATTATAATGCTAAGCTAACGGATGGGTCTTGTCCATCACATCATTCTCTAATGATGTGATCCCGTTCAGCAAATGACAACACATGTTAATGGCTAGGAAACATAACCATCTTTGATAAGCAAGCTAGTCAAGTAGAGGCATACTAGGGACACTCTGTTTTGTCTATGTATTCACACATGTACTAAGTTTCCGATTAATACAATTCTAGCATGAATAATACATATTTATCATGATATAAGGAAATATAAATAACAACTTTATTATTGCCTCTAGGGCATATTTCCTTCATTCGGATTAGTGTAAAAGCTTGCATCAGTGTAACTCTTTACGACAAACTCTTTATCACCTCCATAACCGAGAAATATGTCCTTAGTCTTCTAAGGATAATTTTGACCGATGTTAAGTGATCCACTCCGGGATCAACATCGTACCCCCTTGCCAAACTCATGGCATGGTACACAATGGGTTTGGTACACAGCATAGCATACTTTATTGAACCTATGGCTGAGGCATAGGGAATGACTTTCATTCTCTTTCTATTTTCTGCCATGTCGTGTTCTGAGTCTTACTCAACTTTACACCTTGCAATGTAGCCAAGAACTCCTTCTTTGACTGTTCCATTTTGAACTACTTCAAAAATCTTGTCAAGGTATGTAGTCATTGAAAAATCCTATCAAGTGTCTTGATCTATCTCTATAGATTTTGATGCCCAATATGTAAGCAACTTCACCAAGGTCTTTCTTTGAAAAACTCCTTTCAAACACTCCTTTATGCTTTCCAAGAAATTCTACATCATTTCCGATCAACAATATGTCATTCACATATACTTATCAGAAAGGCTGTAGTTCTCCCACTCACTTTCTTGTAAATAAAGGCTTCACCGCAAGTCTTTATAAAACTATATGCTTTGATCAACTTATCAAAGCGTATATTTCGACTTCGAGATGCTTGCACGAGTTCATAGATGGATTGCTTGAGTTTGCACATTCTGTTAGCACCTTTAGGATTGACAAAACCTTCTGGTTGTATCATATACAACTCTTCTTTAATAAACCCATTAAGGAATGCAGATTTGATATCCATTTGTCAGATTTCTTAAAATGTGGCAATTGCTAACATGATTCGGACAGACTTTAAGCATCGATACGAGTGAGAAAATCTCATCGTAGTCAACATCTTGAAGTTGTCAGAAACCCTTTTCTACAAGTCGAGATTTGTACATAGTATCACTACTATCAGCGTCCGTCTTCCTCTTGAAGATCCATTTATTCTCAATGGCTTGCCGATCATCGGGCAAGTCCACCAAAGTCCACACTTTGTTCTCATACATGGATTCTATCTCAGATTTCATGGCCTTGAGCCATCTATCGGAATCTGGGCTCATCATCGCTTGCTCATAGTTCGCAGGTTCATCATGGTCTAGCAACATGACTTCCAGAACATGATTACTGAGGGAGTCCTGGATTAGGGGGTATCTGGACAGCCGGACTATAACCTTTGGCCGGACTGTTGGACTATGAAGATACAAGATTGAAGACTTCGTCCCGTGTCGGGATGGGACTCTCCTTGGCGTGGAAGGCAAGCTTGGCAATACAGATATGTAGATCTCCTTCCTTGTAACCGACTCTGTGTAACCCTAGCCCCCTTCGGTGTCTATATAAACCGGAGGGTTTAGTCCGTAGGATCAAGAACAACAATCATACCATAGGCTAGCTTTTAGGGTTTAGCCTCTCCGATCTCGTGGTAGATCAACTCTTTTAATACTCATATCATCAAGATCAATCAAGCAGGAGTAGGGTTTTACCTCCATCGAGAGGGCCTGAACCTGGGTAAAACATCGTGTCCCATGTCTCCTGTTACCATCCGCCTAGACGCACAGTTCGGGACCCCCTACCCGAGATCCGCCGGTTTTGACACCGACATTGGTGCTTTCATTGAGAGTTCCTCTGTGTCGTCATCGTTAGGCTTGATGGCTCCTTCGATCATTGATAGCGATTAGTCCAGGGTGAGACTTTTCTCCCCGGACAGATCTTTGTATTCGGCGGCCTCGCACTGCGGGCCAACTCGCTTGGCCATCTAGAGCAGATTGAGAGTTACGCCCCTGGCCACCAGGTCAGGTTTGGAAGCTTAAACTACACGACCGACATCCGCGGAGACTTGATCTTCGACGGATTCGAGCCCCTGCCGGGTGCGCCACACTGTCACGATGAGCATGACTTAGCTCTGCCGCTGGACAGTGTTTAGGAGACCGCACCCGCAGCCGCTCTGACCCTCAACATCTCGGCGTTTAACTCCACCGCTCTTTTACCATGATTGCGCCACAGAGATCGCACCTGCAGATGTGGAGGATAGACCCCGCCACGGAGGCCGCAGTCTCAGCGGTGATCGAGCCGAATACCAACCTTACCCTTAACGAGAGCCGTGACTCCAAACTGCCGGATTCTTCCCCGGCCACGGACTCCGAACCGCCTGCGCCCGTGCCTATCGAATCCGACTGGGCGCCGATCATGGAGTTCACCTCCGCGGATATCTTTCAGCACTCGCCCTTTGGTGACACACTGAACTTATTAAGGTCTCTCTCCTTGTCAGGAGAGTCCTGGCCGGACTATGTCCGGCAGGATTGGGATGCGGATGACGAAGAAATTCGCCACCCACCCACCACCCACTTAGTAGCCACTGTCGACGATTTGACCGACATGCTCGACTTCGACTCCGAAGACATCGACGGTATGGACGACGATGCAGGAGACGAATAGGAACCACTGCCCACAGTGCACTAGACAGCCACCTCATCATATGATGTATACATGGTGGACACACCAAAAGAAAACGACGACGAGGAGCGGAAGGACGAAGCGAAGGATCGTTCCCTCGAGAAGCAGTCAAGGCAGCAGCGTAAGCGCCACTCCAAATCCCGCCTCGGCAGAAACAACGCTCATAAAGACCCAGCGATAGAGCAGGGTGAGCCAGCGGACGACGAACACGACATTGAACCACCGTCCGACCGAGGCAACACAGAGCATCAAACAGAACACCCCGTCTCCGGCGAAGATAACAGTTCGGATGATACTACACCGGACAACCTCTTGGAGCAGAAGAATCTCCATCAAAGGCTTGTCGCCACTGCACGGAGTCTGAAAAAGCAGAAGCGAAAGCTCAAGGCTGCGCAAGATACACTCAGAATCAGATGGAGTAAAGTGCTCAACACCGCGAGAAAATATGGCGGCAGTTGCCACACAAAGAGCTACCCGAAGCGAAAGCTACTACCCGAATTTGATGATGAGGCCCTAGAGCCCCCGCAGTCAAAAAACAAAACAACCATCCGGTCGGATAGACGACCTCATGGCCAACATAGAGCGGCAAATGACGCCGCACACAAGCCAGTACGCGATCCATGTGAGGACTCGCATCAAAAGGATGGCCCAACCCGATCCATCTACGGGCCAAGAAGGCGCGCTCCAGCACGCAATGCAACACAACAAAAATCCGAACACCACGGTACACCCAAATACAGGGGTGCCGCACACCCCCTATGTTTCACCGATGAGGTGCTGGACCATGAATTTCCAGAGGGATTCAAACCCGTAAACATAGAGGCATACGACGGAACGACAGACCCTGGGGTCTAGATTGAGGACTATATCTTCCATATCCACATGGCTCGAGGAGACGATCTCCATGCCATCAAATACTTACCCCTCAAGCTCAAAGGGCCAGCCCGACACTGGCTTAAAAGCCTCCCTGAAAACACCATTGGAAGTTGGGAAGAGCTCGAGGACGCTTTTCAGGCAAATTTTCAAGGGACCTATGTCCGACCACCGGATGCAGACGATCTAAGTCATATAACTCAACAGCCCGGAGAGTCAGCCCGAAAGCTTTGGAACAGGTTTCTCACTAAAAAGAACCAAATAGTCGACTGTCCAGACGCCGAAGCCTTAGCAGCTTTCAAACACAGCGTTCGAGACGAATGGCTCGCCAGACACCTCGGCCAAGAAAAGCCGAGAACAATGACTGCTTTTACAAGCCTCATGACCCGCTTTTGCGTGGGCGAGGACAGCTGGTTAGCCCGTTGCAGCACCAGCGACCCAAGTACATCTGAAGTCAGGGACGGAAACGGGAAGCCACGACGCAGCAAAAACAAGCGCCAGAATAAAGAAGATAGCCCGAAGAGCACGGCGGTCAATGCCGGATTCAAAAGCTCTCGACCAAGTCAGCAAAAGCCGCCCCCAAAGGCAGCAGAGATGAACTATCCAACCTAAACAAGATTCTGGACGAACTATGTCAGATCCACAGCACCCCTGACTAACCTGCAAATCATACCCATAGAGAATGTTGGGTCTTCAAGCAGCCTGGCAAACTCAACACCAAACACAAGGGGCTGGATACACCAAGTGAAGATGAGGATGATCCTCGCAAACAAAGCACCGGGGAACAGAAGAAATTCCCTACAGAAGTCAAAACAGTAAACATGTTACACGTGACGCAGGGGAGAAACAAAGCGGCGCTCCTAGAGACACATGCCCCAGGGCCCATCACCGCGGAGTTCTACCACTGTTCATCCCAACCGATCACCTTTGACCATCGGGATTACTCGGCAAGTATCCGGCACGCAAGATGGGTTGCCTTGGTTTTAGACCCGATAATTGATGGATACCACTTCACACGAGTCCTGATAGACGGTGGCAGTAGTTTAAACCTGATATATCAGGACACAGTCCGCAAAATGGTGATAGACCCAACAAAAATCAGCCATAGCAATACTACCTTTAAAGGAGTAACGCCAGGCCCAGAAGCCCATTGCACAGGCTCCCTGCTACTAGAGGTTATATTCGGCCTTCCCGATAACTTCCGCAGCGAAAGGTTAACCTTCCACATCGCTCCGTTCCAAAGTGGCTATCAAGCACTACTCGGACGCAAAGCTTTCGCCCACTTTTACGCGATACCGCATTACGCTTCTCTCATGCTTAAGATGCCCGGTCCGCGTGGCATCATTACAGTAAGTGGAAATATTAAGCTTTCCTTGTGCGCGGAAGACTGTGCGGCTGCCTTGGCAGCCGCACACTATACGGCCTCACCAACTAGAGCATCTGACAGGTCGTTAAGACCACTGACACGGTTAGACGAGTCCGATGTAGCTATACATAATTGATACAGGTTTGATGGCAATACACCTATAATAATGCAAGGGGCTCAACGCGTGTAAACAAGTGACAATTAGACTCAACTTTACTCATCTTGAACTGTATATGGTTTATTTAGTATAACCTACCTTTTTGCACGACAACTTCTCGGCTAAGTTCCTCTCTTTTACAGATGACCATCGTGCTACACCCGTCCAAGATACGGCACAACGGGGACACAGGCGCAGACGTGCAGCAGGGACCCGTTCCAAGGATTCTTTTCAGATTAAGACCCTGCGTAAACCTTTTTTACTGTCTCTTGTTGATACACATACCCCGGATTCTCAGTACAACTAAGAAGGAGGCTGACGTATTGGCATGTGGCCACATCAGAATATTGCACGTACTTGGACACCAGGGGCTTATTACAAAGGGCACCGTTTAGCCCGGTTTACATCATAAAGACCGAATACCTTAGGGAGTGTTCGGCGTCGCGAGTTTGGCCTTATATGCATCAGCTCCGAATCATGTCTTTGGTCAAATGTTGGGTTTGCCCGGCTCCTGTGTTTTGCTGCCTTACGTTCCGCTCTATCGGCTAAGGCGGCACCAAGAGAACTACTACGATTGTGCCCTGGTTCATCCAGACGAGCACCTCAGTGGAGAAAGCCGAAAACTGACTGTCATGATATATCGTGAGACTGGTCAACCACTCGATGACCTAGCGGGATCTTCGGGATTCCTCCGCCTTAACGAAGGGCCGTTTCTCGGCCAGGCATGTACGCGCCCCGAATTCGAATGAGCGCGGAGCCACCAGGGGCTATATAGCAGCCCCACTATCAAACTCCTCTGGCTAAGTGAAAGTGTTAAAGCATTATAGTCCGATTGCCTAGTTCGCTGCGCTATCACCTCCTTAACGGACCAAGACGTTGGATAAAGTGTGAACATGCGTCTTCTGCAAACACCCCCACATTATATGCGTGGGGGCTGAAGCCGACGACTGGCATCTTTCAGGTTATATACATATATACATAAACGGCCGCACAGGAGGTATTATAATTCTTTTAGGCAAAAGTATAAAATAGCCTTACAATTCAGTAAAACATTGATTTTCAATGGGAGTACATGTCATTAGAACATAATATTCTTCGAGCACTGTGCTACTATTGAACGAGCACCCTCAAGAACTTCTCGAAAGTAGTGCTTGGCAGGTACTCGGTTCTTGTCCGATCTTGGGCTGCAATGGCGGTGGCATCCATCTCCGCCTAGTATGTCTTCACACGGGCAAGGGCCATCCACGCACCCTCTACGCACGCTGACCTCTTCATTGCATTGATGTGCGGCACGGCACCAAGGAACTGCTGCACCAAACTAAAATAACTGTTCGGCTTTGGCCTTTCCGGCCACAGATGATCCACAATAAACCTCATGTCGAGTCTGGACAACCTATTCAGCTCGACCCATTCGTCCAACCAATCAGTCAATGGAAGCGGATGCTCTGGAACGTTAAATTGTGACCAGAAGAGCTTTTCCACTTCGCGATCTTTTTGATCTCAGAAGTATTCGGCCGCATCGGCAGCACTCGCCGCTAAGTCCATATATGCATCCGCAGAACTCCACAGCCGGTCCAAAGGGGCGTACTTAGGATCTCCGAACTTCATCCGCAGCATAAAGGGCTTCCCAGTCGCGATGTCCCCGGCTTGACGCAGCTCCTCCTTCATCGCTCTCATTGCAGAGCGGGTGTCTTTGGCCGCCACCATGGCCTTCTCCAGGTCTGTCCTCTTCGCTTGATCTTCCTTTTCAAGAAGCTTGCAATGGTCGGCGGCATTCTTCAATTCCATAGCCATCCTGGCTATTTCTTCCTTGCTTTGGCAGTGAGCATCCTGTTCGGCTTTCAGCTCCTCTATTGCCTTTGGCAGCCGCATCGCTTTTTCTGGCTTGTTCTTTGGCTCGGGCAAGTTCTGCCCGAAGGTTCTCCACGGCCGCAGCTCCGTCTGCATTCACACACATGTTATAGATACTGGCATCATGCTCCTCTTCCCATGTGTCATCAGAGGAATCACATACCTTGTGCCTCGTCAAGCCACTTGTTGACAAGTACGATATCGGCATTTGCCACGTCAAGCTGCCGCTTTCACTCGGCAAACTCATCAGTCCGGCTGGCCTCCGGGCACTTCGCCACCTGCATAATAAGGCGACAGGATTATTCCTAGGACTATGATCCTCTGTGCGCCGTCATCTTCGACAACACCTAGAGTCTCAGGGGCTACTATCTACACAGGGCACATATAAAAATGTGCGGTACTGTAAAAAATGTACATCCTTTCACGTACCTCAAAACCCGTCAGTAGACTCATAAAGGCTTCATGCAACCCGCTTTCGGCGGACGAAATCCTTTCAATCACCGTACCCATCAATGTGCGTTGCTCTTCTGAGATAGTTGCTCGCTCTAGCAGATCCCTCAGTACGTCCGACTGCACACCAGACGGTGCCGGACTCTTTCGATTGCTCTCTTCAAGAGCCGGACACTGAGGACTTCGGGTGGCCATAGGATTGCCCTCTGGCCTTGCTGGATCAGGAGAAACCCTCCGTGACGACACCTCGGGGTCGCCCGCCTCACAAGGCGGTATGGCAGGGGGAGGCGTTCCGCTCTCCATCATCTCTGGAAGAAGATCCCCTGAAGACGAGCTCTGCTGAGAAGGGCTGAAATCCGAACTGCAAGATAAATGCTTCGGTTATCTTCCTCAGAAGTAAGGCAAGATATTTTTATTATCAAGTATCCTTTTACTTATCGCTCGGTGGAGGGCTGATCCCCTTGAGGCCATAGTGCGGCCGGGGTATCCTCCGGGGCAGGACCCTCAGGCGAAGATTTCTTCCCCCGTTTAGAGACCATTGTTCCCCCCTCTATCTTCTCCTGAAGGCGCTTGGTAAGGCGCGATCTCCAGCATGCTGGTTAACACTGAATCCGGTGAGGTCTCAGGGAGGGGGGCCGGACACCTGATCAACTTTGCCTTCGCTATCCAATCCTGGTAAAAGAGCGGCTTTTTTAGGGTGACATTGCGATCAATAAATGGACAGTGTGTTCGGATGCATGGCTACTTACTTGGGTATCCGGGCGATTGCCGCTCAGACCTGCATCCTCAGTGGTGTCCGGACACATTGTTTGTGGTCCGAAGAACAATTTCGACATCTCCTCGGGCGTCATGCCGAGGAAATGTTGAAGAGCTCGCGGTCCCTCTGGATTAAACTCCCACATGCGGAGGGGACGACGTTTGCAGGGTAGGACTCGGCGAATTAGCATGACTTGCATCACCGTGACCAGACTGACATCTCTCTCTAGGAGATCTCGGATGCGGCTCTGCAATATGGGCACATCCTTTACTGGCCCCCTGTCCAGCCCCTTGTTGACCCATGACGTTAGTCGTGGCGGGGAACCCGAGCGAAAGACAGGTGGGGCCACCCACTTGGTACCCCTGGGAGCTGTGATATAAAACCACTCTTGTTGCCATAAACTGGGCACCTCCTGGAAAGAGCCCTCGGGCCATGGGGCGTCGGCATTTTTGCTTATTACGGCGCCTCTGCACTCTATGTTCCGCCCCTCGATCATCTTCGGCTCCACTTTGATGGTCTTGAGCAGTTGTCCGAAGTGAGGGGTGATACGAAGGAAAGCTTCACACACGACGATGAACGACGAGATGTCGAGGATAGACTCCGGAGCTAAATCATGGAAGTCTAGCCCATAATAGAGCATAAGCCCCCTTAAGAAGGGATCTGGCGCGAAGCCTAGCCCTCGGAGCAAGTGAGATACGAACACGACGCTCTCACCGGGCTTGGGAGTGGGAGTGACCTGCCCTTGAGCGGGCAGCCTATGCGGGATTTCGCCGGTCAGATACCTGGCCTCCCTTAGCTTTATTATGTCTTCCTCCGTGACGGAGGAAGGCATCCACCAACCTTGAAGGTTGGATCCGGACATAATCCAAGGTCCGAAGCACCTAAACCTAAGCTTTGGGTGTTGGAACTCGAGGCGGGAGGCGGATTCGATTAAGATCGAGAGGAAAAAGAATAGGCCTTGGTCTCTTTATAAAGAGGTTGAATACCAAGAGCCCTCCTCGTGACCGTTTGGGACTTACCTTTAATCGAGGGGTCATACCAACAGACACGATTGGGTTACCCACGTCCGTACTGATGATAATCCCGTAACAAAGGGGACGCAATCTGTGCTTCGACAAGACGTGCCAAGGAAACCGCCTCGTGAAACACGCTGAGGTTGCTTGTAAAAAACGAATCGAATGGTGACCTGGCTGTGGTGTGATGACACACTGTGAAATACGTCAGCAGATTAGATTTGTGGAAACATTATTCTCTCTACACTGGTATGTGTAACTTGTTTTGCAGAGCCGGACATGATCCTCGTGTTCAAAATCTTCTATGAAGTATTCGGAGGAGGAACCCGCCTTGCAATGTCGACAATCTGCGTGCCGGACTCATCGTCATTGAAGCCTGGTTCAGGGGCTACTGAGGGAGTCCTGGATTAGGGGGTATCCGGACAGCCGGACTATAACCTTTGGCCGGACTGTTGGACTATGAAGATACAAGATTGAAGACTTCGTCCCGTGTCCGGATGGGACTCTCCTTGGCGTGGAAGGCAAGCTTGGCAATACGGATATGTAGATCTCCTTCCTTGTAACCGACTCTGTGTAACCCTAGCCCCCTCCGGTGTCTATATAAACCGAAGGGTTTAGTCCGTAGGACCAAGAACAACAACCATACCATAGGCTAGCTTTTAGGGTATAGCCTCTCCGATCTCGTGGTAGATCAACTCTTTTAATACTCATATCGTCAAGATCAATCAAGCAGGAGTAGGGTTTTACCTCCATCGAGAGGGCCCGAACCTGGGTAAAACATCATGTCCCATGTCTCCTGTTACCATCCGCCTAGACGCACAATTCGGGACCCCCTAGCCGAGATCCGCCGGTTTTGACACCGACAATTACCGTAGCACTCTCATGCGGATCGTACTCTGGTTGACGTATGAGGTTCGGTCGTAACTTGATCTAAAGTTTCATGATCATCATCATTAACTTCCTCACTAATTGGTGTAGGTATCACTGGAACTGATTTCAGTGATGAGCTACTTTCCAATTCGAGAGAAGGTACAGTTACCTCATTAGGGTCTACTTTCCTCCCACTCACTTCTTCCGTGAGAAACTCCTTCTTTAGAAAGGATCCACTCTTATCAACAAAGATCTTGCCTTCGGATCTGTGATAGAACGTGTACCCAACAGTTTCTTTTGGGTATCCTATGAACACGCACTTCTTTGATTTGATTTTGAGCTTATTAGGCTGAAACTTTTTCACATAAGCATCTCAACCCCAAACTTTAAGAAACGACAAATAGGTTTCTTGCGAAACCACAGTTCATACGGTGTCGTCTCAATGGATTTTTAGACAGTGCCCTATTTAACATGAATGGAGCTATCTCTAATGCATAACCCCAAAACGATAGTGGTAAATCGGTAAGAGACATCATAGATCACACCATATCTAATAAAGTACGGTTACGACGTTCGGACACACCATTACACTGTGGTGTTCCAGGTGGCGTGAGTTGCGAAACTATTCCACATCGTTTCAAATGAAGGCCAAACTAACTCAAATATTCGCCTCCATGATCACACCGTAGAAACTTTATTTTCTTGTTACGATGATTCTCAACTTCACTCTGAAATTCTTTGAACTTTTCAAATGTTTCAGACTTGTGTTTCATTAAGTAGATATACCCATATCTGCTCAAATCATCTGTGAAGGTCAGAAAATAGCGATACCCGCTGCGAGCCTCAACACTCATCGGACCGCATACATAGGTATGTATTATTTTCAATAAGTCAGTGGCTTGCTCCATTGTTCCGGAGAACGAAGTCTTAGTCATCTTGCCCATGAGGCACGCAAGCATCAAGTGATTCATAATCAAGTGATTCCAAAAGCCCACCAGCATGGAGTTTCTTCATGCGTTTACACCAATATGACCTAAACGGCAGTGCCACAAATAAGTTGCACTATCATTATTAACCTTGCATCTTTTGGCTTCAATATTATGAATATGTGTATCACCACAATCGAGATTCAATAAACCATTCACCTTGGGTGTATGACCACAGAAGGTTTTATTCATGTAAACGGAATAACAATTATTCTTTGACTTAAATGAATAACCGTATTGCAGTAAACATGATCCAATCATATTATGCTCAAATCAAACACCAAATAACATTTATTTTAGGTTCAACACTAATCCCGAAGGTAAAGGGAGTGTGCGATGGTGATCTTATCAACCTTGGAATCACTTCCAACACACATCGTCACCTTGCCCTCAACTAGTCTCTGTTCATTTTATAACTCCTGTTTCAAGTTAGTAATCATAGCAACTGAACCATTATCAAATACCCAAGGGATACTATGAATACTAGTAAAGTACACATCAATAACATGTATATCATATATACTTTTGTTCACTTTGCCATCCTTCCTATCCGCCAAGTATTTGGGGCAGTTCCGCTTCCAGTGACCATTTCCTTTGCAGTAGAAGCACTCAGTTTCATGCTTGGGTCTAGCTTTGGGCTTCTTCATGGGATTGGAAACTTGCTTGTCATTCTTCTTTAAGTTCCCTTTCTTTCCCTTGCCCTTTTACTTGAAACTAGTGGCCTTGTGAACTGAGGGAGTCCTGGATTAGGGGGTATCTGGACAGCTGGACTATAACCTTTGGCCGGACTGTTGGACTATGAAGATACAAGATTGAAGACTTCGTCCCGTGTCCGGATGGGACTCTCCTTGTGTGGAAGGCAAGCTTGGCAATACGGATATGTAGATCTCCTTCCTTGTAACCGACTCTGTGTAACCCTTGCCCCCTTCGGTGTCTATATAAACCGGAGGGTTTAGTCCGTCGGTGTCTATATAAACCGGAGGGTTTAGTCCGTAGGACACAACAACAACAACAACAACAACAACAACAACAACAACAACAACAACAACAACAACAACAACAACAACAACAATCATACCATAGGCTAGCTTCTAGGGTTTAGCCTCTCTGATCTCATGGTAGATCAACTCTTGTACTACCCATATCATCAATATTAATCAAGCAGGAGTAGGGTTTTACCTCCATCGAGAGGGCCCGAACCTGGGTAAAAACATCGTGTCCCTTGTCTCCTGTTACCATCCGCCTAGACGGACAATTCGGGACCCCCTACACGAGATCCGCCGGTTTTGACACCGACATTGGTGCTTTCACTAAGAGTTCCTCTGTGTAGTCATCATTAGGCTTGATGGCTCCATCGATCATCGATAGCGATGCAGTCCAGGGTGAGACTTTTCTCCCCGGACAGATCTTTGTATTCGGCGGCTTCGTACTGCGGGCCAACTTGTTTGGCCATCTGGAGAAGATCGAGAGTTACGCCCCTGGCCATCAGGTCAGGTTTGGAAGCTTAAACTACACGGCGGACATCCGCAGAGACTTGATCTTCGATGGATTCGAGCCCCGGCAGAGTTCGTCGCACTGTCACGATGGGCATGATTTAGCTCTACCGCCGAACAGTGTTCAGGAGACCGCACCTGCAACCGCTTCAACCTTCAATTCGGAGTCAATTGCGCCATCCGTGGGCGGGTGGTTAGACCCCGCCACGGAGGTCGCAGCCTCAATGGAGATCGAGCCGAACACCAGCCTTACCCTTCGCGAGGCCCGTGACTCCAAATTGCCGGACTCTCATCCGGACTCCGAACCACCCGCGCCCCTGCCAATCGAATCCGATTGGGCGCTGATTATGGAGTTCACCGCCACGGATATCTTTCAGCACTCACCCTTCAGCGACATACTGAATTCACTGAGGTCTCTCTCCTTGTCAGGAGAGTCCTGGCCGGATTATGACCGACATGATTGGGATGCGGATGACGAAGAAATTCGACGCCCACCCACCACCCACTACGCAGCCACTGTCGATGATTTGACTGACATGATCGACTTCGACTCCGAAGACATCGACGGTATGGACGACGATGTAGGAGACGAACAGGAACCACCGCCCACAGGGCACTGGACAACCACCTCATCATTTGACATATATATGGTGGACACACCCAAAGAGGGCAATGGCGACGGAACAGCGGAGGATGACCCCTCCAAGAAGCAACCTAAGCGCCGGCGTCAGCGGCGCCGCTCTAAGTCTTGCCAAAGCAAAAACAGTGATACCGGCACATGAGATAATAACACCCCGGACAGTGCCGAAGACAACCCCCTCCAGCAAGATTCAGCGCAGGAGGATGGAGAAGCCAGCCCTCCTGAGAGAGCGGCTGATAGAGAGGTAGAGGATGATTATTACATGCCTCCCTCCGAAGACGAGGCAAGCCTCGATGATGACGAATTTGTCGTGCCTGAGGATCCCATCGAGCAAGAGCGCCTCAAGCGCCAGCTTATGGCCACGACGAATAGCCTTAAGAAAAAGCAGCAGCAACTTAGAGCTGATCAAGACCTACTAGCTGACAGATGGACTGAAGTCCTTGCGGCCGAGGAATACGAACTCGAACGCCCCTCCAAGAGCTACCCAAAACGCAGGTTGCTACCCCGATTAGAGGAGGAAGCATTAAAACCTACATCTCCAGTGTATGATGCGGCTGATCGGCCACCTCGTGGCCACGACAGAGAGGCCTCTTGTCCCACAGCTCAAGCCGCACCCTGGCGTCACTCAAAGAATACCAAGGCATGGGGAAATGCGCTAGATCTGCGAGACATATTGGAGGACAAAGCAAAGCAAGCAAGATCGATCTACGGATCGCGAGGGCGCCCCACCACACGAGACGATAACCGTCACGCTGGATACAGTAAAGGTAAATCCGACCGGGCCGAACACAGCAGACAAAACTCATTTGAGCTGCGTCGTGATATAGCCCAGTACAGAGGCGCCGCACACCCGCTATGCTTCACAGATGAAGTAATGGATCATCAAATCCCAGAGGGTTTCAAACCCATGAATATCGAATCATATGATGGTACGACAGATCCTGCGGTATGGATTGAGGACTATCTCCTTCATATCCACATGGCCTGTGGTGACGATCTACACGCCATCAAATAACTCCCACTCAAGATTAAAGGACTAGCTCGGCATTGGCTCAACAGCTTGCCAGCAGAATCCATTGGTTGTTGGGAAGATCTGGGAGCCGCATTCCTCGACAACTTCCAGGGCACTTATGTGCGACCACCAGATGCCGATGACTTGAGCCACATAATTCAACAGCCAGAGGAATCGGCCAGGCAATTCTGGACACGGTTCCTAACCAAGAAAAATCAAATCATCGACTGTCCGGATGCACAGGCCCTAGCAGCTTCCAAGCATAACATCCGTGACGAGTGGCTTGCCCTGCACCTTGGGCAGGAAAAGCCGAAATCTATGGCAGCCCTCACGACACTCATGACCCGATTTTGCGTGGGAGAAGACAGCTGGCTGGCTCGCAACAACAACATATCAAAGAGCCCTGGTACTTCGGATACCAAGGACAGCAATGGCAGGTCACGTCGCAACAAACACAAGCGCCGCATTAACATCGACAATACTGAGGATACGGCAGTTAATGCCGGATTCAGAGGCTCTAAGCCCGGTCAGTGGAAAAAGCAATTCAAAAGAAGCACTCCGGGCCCGTCCAGTTTGGACCGTATACTCGATCGCTCGTGCCAAATACATGGCACCCCCGACAAGCCAGCCAACCACACCAATAGGGATTGTTGGGTGTTCAAGCAGGCCGGCAAGTTAAATGCCGAAAACAAATACAAAGGGCTACATAGCGATGACGAGGAGGATCCCAGACCGCCAAACACCAGAGGACAGAAGAGGACCCCCCCCACAAGTGCGGACGGTGAACATGATATATTCAACCCACATCCCCAAGAGGGAGCGGAAGCGTGCGCTAAGGGACGTATATGCGTTGGAGCCAGTCGCCCCAAAGTTCAACCCATGGTCCTCCTGTCCGATCACTTTCGATCGCAGGGACCATCCCACTAGCATCCGCCATGGCGGATTTGCCGCATTGGTCTTAGACCCAATCATCGACGGATTTCACCTCACTCGAGTCCTTATGGATGGCGGCAGCAGCCTGAACCTGCTTTATCAGGACACAGTGCGCAAAATGGGTATGGATCCCTCAAGGATTAAACCCACAAAAACGACCTTTAAAGGCGTCATACTAGGTGTAGAGGACCATTGCACAGGCTCAGTCACACTAGAAGTGGTCTTTAGATCCCCGGATAATTTCCGAAGCGAGGAGTTAATCTTCGACATAGTCCCGTTCCGCAGTGGCTATCATGCACTGCTCGGGAGAACCGCATTTGCAAAATTCAATTCGGTGCCGCACTACGCATACCTCAAGCTCAAGATGCCAAGACCTCAAGGGGTCATCACAGTCAATGGAAACACAGAACGCTCCCTCCGAACGGAGGAGCACACTGCGGCCCTCGCAGCAGAAGCACAAAGCCGCCTCTCAAGGCAATTCTCCAGTCCGACAATCAAACGTCCGGACGCCGTCAAGCGCGCTCGGAGTAATCTGCAACAAGACCGCCTGGCATGCTCCGAGCAGGTGTAGCAATGCGGCCCCAACCCCAGCCCCAGCCAAACGGCGAAATCCGTGCCACGTGTACATAATTACGCTCTAAAAATACCATGGGCATAGGGGGAGGGGCACGACCACGGCACGCCCCAAAATGCGGCTCAACCGCACTAGGGGATTCCGACTTTGTTATTTTTTCTCACTTTCAGGACTTTACTCTCTGGAAGACCTGTTCGACAGTACAATCGCCGAACACACGATACAACAACCAGGGAGGCAGAAAAGCTACGTCACACTATGGAACTCCCAGGTGGTCTCTATACCGAGCAAAATACCTGCTTTAAATACCATTCCGCAGCTCTCCCCCGGAGGGGACATGTCAAATAGTCCCATTTTTTGCCTATCGCACTATTTGTATTGTTCTGCTTTTAATGCACCTTTTCGAATAAGCAATGCATAGCTTCAGTCTATTATTGCATTCTCTATTCCTCCCCTTTTTATGTATACATGTTCATTCATGACATTTAGCACCCGTACACTTTGGTACGGCCAATACGCCAGGGGCTTAAGCACCCCATAATACGGCATGAGAAGTCCGAACACTTTCACAAGTGCGGCACCCCGAACTTATAGCATTATATGCATCAGCTCCGAATCATGTCTTGGGTCAATAGTTGGGTTTGCCCGGCTCCGAATCATATCGGCTAAGGTAGCACTAGGAGAACTACTGCGATTGTGCCCCGGTTTAGCTAGGCTAAGCACCTTAGTAGAGAAAGCTAAAACTGACTATCATGATAAGGCGAGAGCTGGTCGCTGTTCGAGAGGTTTCGAGTCCCTAAAGACTTTTGCTGCTTAGGGCGAGGAGTCGGCTTTGTCCGGCTTAGGCGTGTATAGCGCCCCGAACTCGATCTTCCAAATACTAGGGGCTTCGCCAAAATTTAAAAATATAGAATTCTCTGGCTAAGTGAGAGTGATAAAGCATTATAGTCCGATTGCCTTGTTCCTTGTGCTGAGCACCTCCCTCGAAGGACCCAAGAATGGGAAAAAGAGTGCTCAGGTTTATCCCGAACACCCCAGCACTCATGGCACGGGGGCAGAAGCCGACGACTCGCCATCTCTCAGATTTAATAAACGGCCGCACAGAAGGTAATATTTTAAATTCAAACTAGCGTTGCATAGCGCATATGAACAAAGTTTTCAGCGTACAGGATCACACGAGCGAGTTCACTCAAATATTACATCTTTGGAACATTCATCCTCCACAAGGCGGGCACCCTTCAGGACGCCCTCATAGTACATTTTAGGGTGGCGATGCTCCTTGCCCTGCGGTGGCCCATCCTTCACCAGCTTCTCAGCGTCCATCTTGCCCTAGTGTACTTTAACGCGGGCAAGCGCCCTGCGGGCGCCCTCGATGCAGACGGAGCAGTTGATGACCTCAAGCCAAGGACAGGCATCCACAAGCCGCCTCACCTGCCCGAAGTAGCTCCCTGGCATGGCCTCTCCAGGCCACAGCCGGACTATAAGACCCTTCATGGCCTGTTAGGCCGCCTTATGGAGCTCGACCAATTGCTTCAGCTGGTCGCTTAAGGGCACCGGGTGGTCGGCCTCAGTATACTGAGACCAGAACACCTTCTCCGTCGAGCTCCCCTCCTCGGCTCGATAGTGCTTTGCAGCATTCGACACACTGCGGGGCAAATCTACGAACGCTCCTGGAGAGCTCTGGACTCGGATAAGTAACAAGTAATTTACTTTCACATGCTTGCTTTGCATAATGAATGCCTTACCCTCCGCTATCTTCTTCATCGCCTCAATTTCCTGGAGGGCCTTCTGGGCTTCAGCCTTGGCATGCTTGGCGCTCTCAAGGGTTGAGGCAAGCTCGGACTCTCGCGTCTTCGAGTCAAGCTCCAAACTCTCATGCTTTTTCACGAGAGCCTGGAGCTCTTGCTGCACCTCAGCAACCCGCGCCTCTTGTTTCCCCCGCTTGGTGCACTCCGTGGCCGCTTTGTTTTCGGCCTCAGACAGTGCTTGCTTCAGGGTCACCACCTCGGTCGTGGCCCCTGGCACATTAATAACGATCCTATCATTTTTGCAACTTCATTTTTTTATATATACACACATAGACAAGGCATTACTTACCTTGGTTCTCCTCGAGCCGCTTCTTGGCAAGGCCGAGCTCTTTCTCAGATCGCTCGAGGTTCTGCTTCAGCGCATCAATCTCCGCAGTCAGTGCGGCAGAGGTCAGCAGCGAAGCTTGCATACGCATATCGACATACTTATGTTAGACTCCTGCGGATATTCTTAGATCCTCTATTCGGCTTTTCTTTGTGAACACCGAACAGAGCATCAGGGGCTACTGTCTATGCGGTAATATTTTCATATATTTTAAATACATACCTCAAAGCCTGTTAGAAGGCTGGCACAGGCTTCAGTCAGTCTGCTCTTGGCAGACTGAACCTTCTGGATCACCGCACTCATAATAGTGTGGTGCTCCTCGTCGATGGAGGCGCCGTTAAGCACCTCCAGCAAATTATCCGGTGCCTCTGGTTGGACGGAGGTGACCAGGACAGTAGGCTTGCCCCTCTTGGTGGGGGGCCGCTTGCCGGAGTCTGGAACCACTGGAGGTTCCGGTGCGGTATTCGGCCCAGGGCCGAACTTGGAGCCCTTGGGAGCCTTGCTCCCTTTGCGCCTGCAGTCCGGAAGGTCGCCTTGTGGCACCTCCAGGACTACCTCCCCTCGGCTTGGTGCCCTTTGAGACAACACCTCGGTGTTGTCCGTAGGGCAAGGGGTGGAGGCGGTCGGAAGTGATCCTCCGCTGCTCATGGCCGACGGGTCCAAAGAACCGCTCGACGAGGATACGTCGATACGGGCCCGGGACGGACTACATAACCGTGTCCGGCGTTAGAAGAAGCTGTGCAATTAAACGGTGCCATGAGTTACTCTGGTGTCCGAATACTTACGATCTCGCCAGGGGCTTGGCCCTAGGTGGCCACTCGTCTTCGCTGTCGGCAACGGTGGCGGAGTAGTCCGGAGGGAGAGTCCTTCCCTTCTTGGACCCTCCGGCCTCCCTAGTTGGGGCGGCCTTCCTCTTCTTGTCTTCCCCGGCTGGAGGGGAATAACCTTTATCTTCCTCCTCCTCGTTTCCACGAGAGGAGTGCATCTCGGAGTCATCGGATGATGAGTCCGATAACACCTGGCGCCGGGAACTCTTTCGGGTTCCCGTAGCCTTCTTCTTGACCTTTTTCTCCGGCACCTCATAAGGAGCCGGAGTAAGCATCTCCGTCAGGAGAGCGACCGCAGGGTCTTCGGGCAGGGGGGCTGGACAATCAATCTGCCCCGACGTCTCCACCCATTCCTGTCAACGACATGGAAGCTCATATCCCGCACATAGTTAAACTATGAAAAATGAATACCCTATAAGAGATAAAGTAGCTTACCGCGCTGGCTTGGCGCTTCGCGCTGAATCCGTGATCCCCGGTAAGGGGAGGAGGAACCTCGGCGCCCTTAAATAGCACCTTCCAAGCATCCTCGTGTGTTGTGTCGAAGAGCTCGCTCAGAGTTTGGTGCTGGGCCGGGTCGAACTCCCACAAGTTGAACGCTCGTTGTTGACACGGGAGGATCTGTGGCTGCACACGGAAGTTTCTAGTATGAATAATCTCATGATCCCTTTGAGCCTGGGTGGCGGTCCATAAAGAAAAACAACAGGCAATCCTGGAATACCCAGGTACCTCAATCCACCCAGATGTGTGTTTAAGTTGCCACCTTAAATAAACCATTGAATAACAATCTCACATCTGTCATGGATATCACTCACCCAATCCATGTCTACTAGCATAGCATGGCGTAATAGCAAACGTAGGAGTAACTCCCAAAGGTTTGATAATACAACAGGTAATAGGTACTACCTCAACTACTTCCCATCCTGCAATTTAATTAGATCATAATCATGCAATTGTTTGAGGATTGATCTAATGCTATAAAATTGGGTAGTAAAGAGGTATGATCAAAGTGTTACTTGCCTTGCTGATGATCTGCGAAACCTAGAGATTCGAAGTAACAGGCGGCGCACTCCGGATACTCTATCGCAAACAAACAAACAAGCATACAATAAGTACTCATCTAATGCACAGGTAAAACTCAAATAAGAGATCTAACCAGAAAGTTCAACTTAAGAACTTCGGTTTGCAAAAAGAATCAAATCGAACCAATTAACGAAAGTCAAACGGCGAAAGAAACAAACTTTGTTTTACTAATCTGGACCTAAGTCAAATTTTACAGAAGCAAAAACTGGTTTGAGTTGGTTAAACAGAAAGAGGGTTTCGAGACAAAACTCCAGGCGCTTGAATCACCTGATTCCGATAAACGAGCGAAACGTTATACTAAAACGAAAATCGGACCAGAAATCGCGATCAGAAATAATCACGGAAAAATCCGAGAAAAAGGAAAACGACGAACAGATTAACGAACGAATGTTCGTTATCTGGATCTAAACTACGAACGTGTTCGTTAAAACGAACGAACGAGCGAACGCTCGCTAATTAACCTAAACCGTAAAAAACCGAATCTAAAAAAACGAAACTAAAAAAACCGACGGAAAACCGAACGGTTTTTGAGAAAAATCGGCGGCGAGATCGAGGTCAACCTCGGGCAGCGGGTCCGGCGGGCGGCGCAGCGGCGGCGCGATGCGGCGGCGGCAAAGGCAGCGGGGTCGGGGCGGCTAGGGTTTGGGGGTTCGGCTGGGCCTCCCCCGGCTAATAGAGCCAGCCGGGCCAGGAGTCCGGGTCGGACACGGCCTGTTAGGTCGGTTCGCGTTTTTTTTAAATAGTACGCGCGCAGAAAAACAAACAAAAGAAATACTAAACGGACTCCAAAAATCCTGAAATAAAATTTCCCCGACTTCTAAAATCAAGCCGGACAAAGTGAACATTTTTTTAGGGCCTAAATGTAATTTTGGAAGACGCACATTTTTCCTAAATTCAAATAAAATAGCGAAAAACTCCGAAACAAAAACTTATTTGATTTATTATTAAATCCTCAATATTTCTTTATTTTGGGAAAGTCATTTTATCCCTCTCTCGATTTTTTTTGTAATAGAAATATTAGAAGATAAATTAATAAAAATCAAAAGATCCTATTCTCAAAATTTGAGAAAACTCAAATATGAAAATAACGAAATCCCCAACTCTCTCCGTGGGTCCTTGAGTTGCGTAGAATTTCTAGGATCAAAACCAAGAGCAAAATAAAATATGATATGCAATGATGATCTAATGTATAACATTCCAAATTGAAAATTTGGGATGTTACATCACGGACCTAGTCCTCATCATTTCTACTATCAACTTTCAACTTAGTTTTCTCTAGGAACATATCATAAATAAAATGGGGAAGCTATACACGAGCAATTGATCGACAACATAGATATGCAAATACTATCAGGACTAAGTTCATGATAAATTTAGGTTCAATTAATCATATTACTTAAGAACTCCCACTTAGATAGACATCCCTCTAGTCATCTAAATGATCACGTGATCCATATCAACTAAACCATGTCCGATCATCACGTGAGATGGAGTAGCCTTCAATGGTTAACATCACTATGTTGATCATATCTACTATATGATTCACGTTCGACCTTTCGGTCTCAGTGTTCCGAGGCCATATCTGCATATGCTAGGCTCATCAAGTTTAACCTGAGTATTCTGCATGTGCAAAATTGGCTTGCACCCGTTGTATGTGAACGTAGAGCTTATCACACTGGATCATCACGTGGTGTCTCAGCATGAAGAACTGTCGCAACGGTGCAAACTCAGGGAGAACACTTATACCTTGAAATTTAGTAAGGGATCATCTCATAATGCTACTGTCGTACTAAGCAAACTAAGATGCATGAAACATAAACATCATATGCAATCAAAATATGTGACATGATATGGCCATCATAATTTTGTGCCTTTGATCTTAATCTCCAAAGTATAATCATGATCTCCATCGTCACCGGCATGACACCATGATCTCCATCATCTTGATCTTTAACAATGTGTCATTACATGGTCGTCTCGCCAACTATTGCTTTTGCAACTATTGCTATCGCATAGCAATAAAGTAAAGAAATTATATGGCGCTTGCATCTTATGCAATAAAGAGACAACCATAAGGCTCCTGCCAGTTGCCGATGACTTTTACAAAACATGATCATCTCATACAACAATTTATATATCATCATGTCTTGACCATATCACATCACAACAAGCCCCACAAAAACAAGTTAGACATCATCTACTTTGTTGTTGCAAGTTTTACGTGGCTCCTACGGGCTCTAGCAAGAACCGTTCTTACCTACGCATCAAAACCACAATGATTTTTCATCAAGTGTGCTGTTTTAACCTTCAACAAGGACCGGGCGTACTCAAACTCGATTTAACTAAGGATGGAGAAATAGACACCCGCTATCCACCTGTGTGAAGCACGTTGGTACAACCAATTTCATGAATGTGGTCATGTAATGTCGGTCCGGGCCGCTTCATCCAACATTACCGCCGAATCAAAGTAAGATGTTGCTGGTAAGCAGTATGACTATTATCGACCAAAACACTTTGTGTTCTACTCAGGCATATAACATCTACGCATGGACCTGGCTCAGATGCCACTGTTGGGGAACATAGTATTTCAAAAAATTTCCTACGATCATGCAAGATCTTTCTAGTAGAAGCATAGCAAAGAGCGGGGAGAGTGTGTCCACGTACCCTCGTAGACCGAAAGCGGAAGCGTTTATCAACGCGGTTGATGTAGTCGTACGTCTTCATGATTTGACCGATCCTAGCACCGAACGTACGGTACCTCCGTGTTCAGCACATGTTCAGCTCGATGACGCCCCTCGTACTCTCGATCCAGTTGAGGCCAAGGGAGAGTTTCGTCAGCACTACGGCGTGGTGATAACGATGATGAAGTTCGTTAAAACGAACGAACGAGCGAACACTCGTGTCACATCCTAGCTAGACCATGCATTAGAGTGTTGCATCATGTCTACTTTCAACAGAAACTTGAACTGGGGAAGACAGAACCCCCAACACTCCCTCTGAAATCAACTAGGGTTTTCTAAAAATATTTTCAATGAACCTGAAATGCCCTTCTAAAATGTTCACCTTTTTTGTCTTTGGTTAGAACCTCTAGCAAAATTGGTGCACAATTTTCTAGGTTAACAGAACGCCATTGAATTAAATCAAATGTAATTGGCATTTGGGCATTTAAATGCTAGTAAATATTTTAAATGTTCGAATAATTCTGGAAATAAGTGTGGGCTGTTGGATATATTCTAAGGAGAGCCTCTGATTATTTTCAGGATTTTCAGTAGTGCCTAGCTATTTTTAATAAAGCAACAAACCTACAGAAAATTAGAAAAACAGAAATTAAAAGAAAGGCCGAGGCTTACCTGGCGCCACCTGGCAAGCCCACCAGCCGTCCCAGCCCAGCCACCGCTCCAGCGAGCTGCTTGGCTCGACCAGGCAGGCAGCCAGGTGCTCAACAGCGGCACCAGCGCGCGCCACGCAGCTGGCCGCCGCCCTGCTTCCTCCCCTCGCCGCCCTGCTAGCCTGGGCGACCCCCACATCGCCGCCCCGACCCCCTGGACACACCCATTCCCCCTGCCTCTCTCCCTCGCTCTCTTCCGCCATGGCCGACGCAGCCGCCGCCGTTCCGCCACCGTAGTCGTGCCCACCGTTGTCATTGCGCCGCACCACCGTGTCCGTTCGCTCCGCCGTAATTGACTACATCGAGTAGGCCGAGCCCCGAGCGCTTGCATGCTCTGCAACACCTCCACCGACCCCGTCTTTGTCAACCACCGCCGGAGATCCCCTTCGACATCGCCGCCGCATCAGCCCGTCCCCGACCGCGCCGTCTGTCTCTGCGTGACCGCCGTGAGCCCAGCTACCTCCCCATCCTCTCCGTTTTCCCTCTCATGCACCGTAGCAACTACATGGAGCTCACCCGCACGCGCCGCCGCGGAGCTCGTCGCCGACGTGTCTCCGGCCAACCACCGGCCACGCCACGTTGTCCACTAACCTCACCGCAACCCCAGGAGCACAACGCACCACTCCACGCACCTCGTCGTGCCCTACAGCCTCTGGTTCGTCTTCACCCGACTCCGGCGACCGCCTAGCTCGTCGCCGGCGACGTTCCCGGCCACCCCGAGCTCAACCACCACCACCAAACGCCGCGGCATGCACCCAGCTACCCGTAGATGGTCTCCGCCGTCCATTTCGTCTCCGGAATGCACTAATGCACTTCCACCGCCGCGTCTGGCCTCGCCGGCGGCTAAACGCCGGCGGGTTTGACCCGTTGACGTTGACTGGGTGGGCCCAGGTTGACTCCCCTGAGTCTATGACACGTGGGCCCCCCTCTGCTAATTAACCAGATTAGTTTTAACTAAAATTATTTAGTTTAATTAACTGCTAACATGCGGGACCCACTGGTCAGGTTGACCTGGACATCCCCGTTGACCACTGACGTCACCCTGACGCAGTAATTGAATTACTGGAATTATTCTTATACAGGAAATTCCAGAAAATAGTTCAAACTTCAAAAATTCATAGAAACTAATCTGTAACTCCAAATGCAAAGATTTATATATGAAATTTGATCAGAAAAATCCAATCTTTCCATCTGTACCAGTTTCATGCATGTCAGAACACTTTAACCTTGCTGTTTAGGTGAAACAAGCTAATGCATCTATATCACTTTTTATTTTGGGTGATCATTTCAATCTTTGGTTCAAATGGACTCAAACCATTCTGTTCCAAGTTGCATTAGACTTATCACACACCATTTTGCCATATCATTGCATGCATCATATTGTTGCATATTGCCATGTGGCGATTGCGTTTCGATGTGTTCTTCGTGATAGGTTCTGCCTCCGAGGATATTCACGAGTATCCAACTGAAGGGCAGTATCCCACTACCACTCCATCAGGCAAGCAACCCATTGATCATTCCGATACAAACCCATGTTCTCGCTTCTGCTCTTGTTTACTGCATTAAGACAACACGATTCAAACTGCTGTGTGCTGCGGTAGTTGAACCCACTTCCTTTGCATGACCTGTCATTGCCACAGTAACTAGATGAAACCCACTAGCATGTGTAGGAGTTGATTGAGCCATATATGTGTTTCCTACCATGCTATGCTTGCTATGCTTAGAGTTGTGTCAGGTCTGGCTCATCGGGATGATGAACTAGAGTGAAAGATGGTGTCGCTAACGAGAGTGAAGTGTTGAATATGTTTTGGTAAAGAAATCGATGAGAGGCCATGTAGGAGTACATGGTGGGTTGTTTCATTGAGGTCGTCCCTAAGAACTGAGATCTGTATGTGTGATTTAAGATCAGCTACTACCACACATTGGGCCCTGAAATATGACCCCGCTCGACTTACTGACTCCTCTCATTCTCTGTCCAGGAGTTGCAAGTAGTTTCTGGTGTTTGTAGTATGCTGGGGGCCGCACGCAGCGCTGACCATAGGGGTGGGTTGTGTTGCGGTAGGCACGTGGCACGGTGTACCGATTCGCCCGTTTGGTGTCTCGGGAACCCTGCACACATCGTTTGGGGCCGTTGAGGACACCCCGGCCGGATCTCCTTGCGGATGGAACCCGAATAGGCGATAAACCTGGACTAGAGACTTGTGTGGTTAGTTAGGTCGTGGTCTACACCCACGTCGGCTTTTGCTAGAAGTCTGCCGAGCACATGACGTGTGCAGACGCTAAGTGGTGGAAACATGTGTGACGAAGTACACCCTTGCAGGGTATAAAACTATTCGAATAGCCGCGTCCGTGGTAAAGGACTACTTGGTCACCTATGCATTTCATAGACAAGTAAACGGATACTACTAAAAGCCTCAAGATAAGTGTGAGTACCGCGGATGACCCTCTCGTGGGTTGGCGAGAGAGGATCCACGGTGGAGTATTGTGTTGGTGTTAGTGGACTCGTGTGTGACAAATGATTTACGAGTTGTGTCTATCGTAGGATAGCTTAGCCATGAGTCAAAGCTGGCTTGCTGCATTAACCCCACTACCTTCTTGAGAATGTGCATGTATAGTAGGATTCTGTTGTAGGACTTGCTGAGTACCTCCGTACTCATGTTGCTTTAATTAATGTTTTCAGACGACAACACCAACCCCTCTAATGGGTTCTATGTAGACCTCGACGTTGACGAGTGACTTATCACCCAGGTGGTGATCCAAGACTTGTGAAGGGTCGATGTAGATAGATAGGCTTCGTCAAGCCTTCTTTCTTTCTAGAGTCTGTACTCAGACTAGTTTGCTTCCGCATGTGCTTGTATGTTTGTATGACTTGAGTGTCGGGTCGTGCGACCCCTATCTGTATGACTATGTTATGTATGGCTCCTCGGAGCCTTCTAAATAAAGTACTTGAGTTGTAGAGTTTTGTTGTGATGCCATGTTGTATTTACTCATATCGGGCATATTGTGTGTATGATTGAAATGCTTGGTATGAGTGGGATCCGACAATCTAGTTGTTTATCCTTGGCAGCCTATCATATGGGGAAATGTAGTCTAGTGCTTCTGAGCGATAGTAGTACGCTGCAGCCCGATTCCCTGGAGTCGTGCTAGCCCAGCACTACTGCTTGGAACACTTGACTGGCCGGCATGTGATTCACTTCGTTCATGTGTCTGTCCCTTCGGGGAAATGTCACGCGGTGACTTCCGGAGTCCTGCCTAGCCTGCTACAGCCCGGGTTAACGGAGTCCTGTTAGCCAAGTGCTACAACCCGGATTCACACATTGATGACCGACATGCTCGATGTGATTCATGTATGCCTGTCCTCATAGGTTAGTGCCGCTTTGGGTTCATGACTAGCCATGTCGGCCCGGGTTCTCTGTCATATGGATGCTAGCGACACTATCATATACGTGAGCCAAAAGGCGCAAACGGTTCTGGGCCATGGTAAGGCGACACCCGTGGGATTATCGTGCGTGAGGCCGCAAAGTGATATGAGGTGTTACCGGTTGGGTCGATGTGACTTGGAATCGGGGTCCTGACAGCTCGCTAATTAACCTAAACCGTAAAAAAAACCGAATCTAAAAAAACGAAACTAAAAAAACCTACGAAAAACCGATGGAAAACCGAACGATTTTTGACAAAAACCGGCGGCGAGATCGAGGTCAACATCGGGCAGCGGGGTCGGCGGCGGCGGCTCCGGCTCCGGCGGGCGGCGCGGCGGCAGCGATGCGGGGCGGCGGCGGCGTGATGCGGCGACGGCGGCAAAGGCGGCGACGGCAAAGGCGGCGGGGTCGGGGTGGCTAGGGTTTGGGGGTTCGGCTGGGCCTCCCCCGGCTAATAGAGCCGGCCGGGCCAGGTGTCCTGGTCGGACACGGCCCGTTAGGTCGGTTCGTGTTTTTTAAATAGTACACGCGCAGAAAAACAAACAAAAGAAATACTAAACGGACTCCAAAAATCCTGAAATAAATTTCTCCAACTTCTAAAATCAAGCCGGACAAATGTGAACATTTATTTGGGGCCTAAATGCAATTTTGAAAAATGCACATTTTTCCTAAATTCAAATAAAATGGCGAAAAACTCCGAAACAAAAACTCATTTGATTTTATTATTAAATCCTCAATATTTCTTTATTTTGGGAAAGTCATTTTATCCCTCTCTCAATGTTTTTTTTGTAATAGAAATATTTGAACATAAATTAATAAAAATCAAAAGAACCTATTCTCTAAATTTGAGAAAACTCAAATTTGAAAATAACGAAATCCCCAACTCTCTCCGTGGGTCCTTGTGTTGCGTAGAATTTCTAGGATCAAAACCAAAAGAAAAATAAAATATGATATGCAATGATGATCTAATGTGTAACATTCCAAATTGAAAATTTGGGATGTTACATCACGGACCTAGTCCGCATCATTTCTACTATCAACTTTCAACTTAGTTTTGTCTAGGAACATATCATAAATAAAACGGGGAAGCTATACGCGAGCAATTTATCGACAACATAGATATGCAAATACTATCAGGACTAAGTTCATGATAAATTTAAGTTCAATTAATCATATTACTTAAGAACTCCCACTTAGATAGACATCCCTCTAGTCATCTAAATGATCACGTGATCCATATCAACTAAGCCATGTCCGATCATCACGTGAGATGGAGTAGCTTTCAATGGTGAACATCACTATGTTGATCATATCTACTATATAATTCACGTTTGACCTTTTGGTCTTAGTGTTCCGAGGCCATATCTGCATATGCTAGGCTCGTCAAGTTTAACCCGAGTATTCTGCATGTGCAAAATTGTCTTGCACCAGTTGTATGTGAACGTAGAGCTTATCACACCCGATCATCACGTGGTGTCTCGGCACGAAGAACTGTCGCAACGGTGCAAACTCAGGGAGAACACTTATATCTTGAAATTTAGTAAGGGATCATCTCATAATGCTACTGTCGTACTAAGCAAACTAAGATGCATGAAACATAAACATCATATGCAATCAAAATATGTGACATGATATGGCCATCATAATTTTGTGCCTTTGATCTTAATCTCCAAAGTATCATCATGATCTTCATCGTCACCGGCATGACACCATGATCTCCATCATCTTGATCTTTATCAATGTGTCATTACATGGTCGTCTCGCCAACTATTGCTATCGCATAGCAATAAAGTAAAGCAATTATATGGCGCTTGCATCTTGTGCAATAAAGAGACAACCATAAGGCTCCTGCCAGTTGTAGATAACTTTTACAAAACATGATCATCTCATACAACAATTTATATATCATCACGTCTTGACCATATCACATCACAACAAGCCATGCAAAAACAAGGTAGACGTCATCTACTTTGTTGTTGCAAGTTTTACGTGGCTCCTACGGGCTCTAGCAAGAACTGTTCTTACCTACTCATCAAAACCACAATGATTTTTCATCAAGTGTGATGTTTTAACTTTCAAAAAGGATCGGGCGTAGTCAAACTCGATTCAACTAAAGATGGAGAAACAGACACCTGCTATCCACTTGTGTGTGAAGCATGTCGGTAGAACCAATTTCATGAACGTGGTCATGTAATGTCGGTCCGGGCCGGTTCATCCAACATTACCGCCGAATCAAAGTAAGATGTTGCATGTAAGCAGTATGACTATTATCGCCCAAAACACTTTGTGTTCTACTAAGGCATATAACATCTACGCATGGACCTGGCTCGGATGCCACTGTTTGGGAACATAGTATTTCAAAAAAATTCCTACGATCATGCAAGATCTATCTAGGAGAAGCATAGCAAAGAGCGGGGACATTGTGTCCACGTACCCTCATAGACCGAAAGCGGAAGCGTTTATCAACGCGGTTGATGTAGTCGTATGTCTTCACGATATAATCGATCCTAGCACCGAACGTACGGTACCTCCGTGTTCAGCACACGTTCAGCTCGATGACGCCCCTCATACTCTCGATCCAGTTGAGGCCGAGGGAGAGTTTCGTCAGCACTACGGCATGGTGACAACGATGATGAAGTTCACCGGTGCAGGGCTTCGCCTAAGCACTATGACGATATGATCGAGGTGTTGAACTGTGGAGTGGGGCACCGCACACGGCTAAGAGATTGTCTGTTGTGCCTTTGAGGTGCCCCCTTGCCCCCTTATATAAAGGAGGGGAGGAGGAGGCCGGCCTACAAGGGGAGCGCCAAGGACAGGGGAGTCCTACTAGGACTCCAATCCTAGTAGGATTCGGCCCCACCCTTTTTTCCTTCTACCGGAGGGGGGAAAGGGGGAGGAGAGGGAGTAGGAGAAGGAAAGGGGGGTGGCGCCCCCTTCCCAAGTCCAATTCGGACTCCTTCCTTGGGTGTGTGTGGGGGGGGGGCGCACCAGCCCCTTGTGGACTGGTCAGCCTCCCTCCTATGGCCCATAAGGTCCATATCTTTCCCCGGGGGGTTCCGGTAACCCCTCTGGTACTCCAATATGTAGCCGATACACTCTAGAACCCTTCCGTTGTTCGAATACTACCTTCCAATATATCAATCATTACCTCTTGACCATTTCGAGACTCCTCGTCATGTCTGTGGTCTCATCCGGGACTCCGAACAAGCTTTGGTCATCAAATCACATAACTCATAATACAAATCATCATCGAACGTTAAGCCTGCGGACCCGACGGGTTCGAGAACTATGTAGACATGACTGAGACACATCTCTAGTCAATAACCAATAGAGGAACCTGGATGCTCATATTGGCTCCTACATATTCTACGAAGATCTTTATTAGTCAAACCGCACAACAACATACGTTGTCCCTTTGTCATCCGCATGTTACTTGCACGAGATTCTATCGTCGGTATCACCATACCTAGTTCAATCTCGTTACCGGCAAGTCTCTTTACTTGTTACGTAATGCATCATCCCGCAACTAACTCATTAGTCACATTGCTTGCAAGGCTTATAGTGTTGTGCATTATCGAGAGGGCCCAGAGATACCACTCCGACAACCGGAGTGACAAATCCTAATCTCGATGTATGCCAACTAAACAAACACCTTCGGAGATAGCTGTAGAGCATCTTTATAATCAGCCAGTTACATTGTGATGTTTGATAACACACTAAGTGTTCCTCCGGTATTCGGGAGTTGCATAATCTCATAGTCGTAGGAACATGTATAAGTCATGAAGAAAGCAATAGCAATAAAACTAAACAATCATTATGCTAAGCTAACGGATGGGTCTTGTCCATCACATCATTATCTAATGATGTGATCCCGTTCATCAAATGACAACACATGTCTATGGTCAGGAAACATAACCATCTTTGATCAACAAGCTAGTCAAGTAGAGGCATACTAGGGATATTCTGTTTTGTCTATGTATTCACACATGTACTAAGTTTCTGGTTAATACTATTCTAGCATGAATAATAAACATTTATCATGATATAAGGAAATATAAATAACAACTTTATTATTTCCTCTAGGGCATATTTCCTTCATAAGGCCTATGACAGAGTTGAGTGGGTGTTTCTAGAAGCTAGGTTTTCACGCCGATTGGGTTCATCTGGTTATGACTTGTGTTTCCTCAGTGGAATACAAGGTGAGATTTAATTCATTTCAAACAGAAACCATCATGCCTTCCAGAGGGCTTTGATAGGGTGACCCTTTATTACTGTATATGTTCCTGCTGTGTATGGAAGTTCTTACGACCCTATTATCAAATGATGAACAAAATGGAGAACTGGAGGGAGTAAAAGTTTGTTGTGACGCACCTGCAATTATGAATCTTTTGTTTGTAGACGAAACTCTAATTTTAATGAAGGCAAATGAGAGGAATGTTGCTTGCTTGAAATCTATACTTGATAGATATTGTTCAGTGTCAGGACAACTTGTCCATGGATAAATCAAGTATTTTTTCAGCCCTAGCACCGAAGTGAATATGAAGGCAGCGATGTGTACTACACTTAATATAATGATGAAGCATTAAATGATAAATAGTTGGGGTTACTAGCAACCCCAGGCCTTGATAAAAGTGACAGTTTTTAGTATTTGATTGACCCCCTAATTCAGAAACTGATGGGCTATAAGGAGAAGTGTTTATCTTCAGGAGGTAAGGAGATCTTATTAAAATCTATTGCTCAAGCTATACCAACTTACGCGATGTCGGTCTTCAAAATTGTCGGTGGGAACGACACCTATGGGATCACAAGAATCCCTACTACGGTTGCGGGCCGCGGGGTCGTGAGAAGAGCGGATCAAACAGATAGCACACGGTTTCTTTATCCAGGTTCGGGCCGCGAGGATGCGTAAAGCCCTACTCCTGCTTTGGTGGTTTGTTTATCTGTGTTCTTGAACTAGCAATGGGGCGTGAGGAGCTCCGAAAAGCCGAATCCCCCTCCTGGTCGCCTTGGGCCTCCTTTTATAGGAAAAGGGGTTGCCACAGTGGCACACAGGAGGTGGAAAGGGTACAGTGATGCGAGGTTATCCCTCGCATTACATGACAAGGCGCATTTAATGCGTCTTGCTTAGGTGTCCTTGCTTTATCGGGGACGAGGGAGAGCCCTGTCTCGTCCGTCGCCGCTCCCTCTCGTGTCGACACGCGCCCTACCCAGTGGTGCCCGCGGTGCCATGTAGGCAAGCAGGCAGCTGAGGTGGCGCAGTGGTGGGTCTCCATGAAGATCCGCATGCCGCCACGCAGGTGCCTGCCCAGCTGGTTGGGTCGGCAACTGCATGCGAACGGCGGTGGAAGTTTGATTGGCGTGGGCCTGATGGTGGCCCTACGGGTGTTATTGGCAAGGGCCTTGCCGGGGCCCCGGCAAGGGTCTTGCCGTGGCGCCTGCTGTCATCCCCAGCAAGGCTCTTGCCGGGGGCCTTGTGGTCCTCCTTGGCTGGGATGCCCCCAAGGATCATCATCTTCTAAAGTGTGTATCTGATCTTGAATGTCTTCACAAAGATCTGCATGCCACTACGGGGATGTCTCCCGAATCCTTGCCCCATGGGGGCAGTGGACTCAAGGGTCACTCGCTCCGTAGGTGTGGGGCGAGCTGCCACGGCAAGGGTCTTGCCGAGTTTGCTAAAACCGCCCCCCGGCAAGGATCTTGCCGGGGGAGTCCGCTTCGTCCCCTTTGCTCTTTGTGGTCTTGGTCTTGGCGTCGTTCTGCTTCTCTCGAGCTTCGGTCTTACCTTGGCTCACCTCCCTTGCCTTGCTCAGTGTGGTGGTGCCTGTGGCTCAGACTGCCCGTGCACAGTTGTAGGGGTACAAAAAGTGTACCCCTCTTTTTGTACACCGATAGGAGTCCCCGGGCCTGGGCCACACGTAAGCGCAATCGCGTCGTTGGGCTAGGCCCAAAAACGGTGCGCGGGCAGGCGGGGTGGTTTTTACAGCGGTAAGTCTCTTCACGCGCTGCACTTCCCACGCCTCCCACGTGTGGCACGGCGTGGGGAGGCGTGTGTGACATGGGCGACATGCGTGGGGTTGCTTCCCGCGGGCATGCGTCACATCATAGTTAATGTGAAAGGAGGCGGCCCGCGTTTCCCCCCATAAGAAGGAATAACCGTGGGCGCGCCGCTCACTTTCTCCTCTTCCCTCGTGCCTTTTCCAATCTCAGAGCCGCCGTTTCCTCTCTTCCTTCCTTCCTAAGCTTTCGTCATCACCCACCGTCGCTGCCTTGCCCCCCTTCCTCAACCCTCTAGACTTCTCGGCTGCCATGGCGCCCAAATCCACCAATGGCAAGGGGGTGGCTAAGGGCTCCGGGACCGTGGAGCCACTGGAGAGCACGTTGTTGGGGGACCCAACGAAGTCCGCCTTCTTCTTCCCCTTGACGGTTGATGTTCATGAGCTCCGGGCCTTCTTCAAGCCCCTATGGGGAGTGAAGACGAGGGGAGAGGATTCGGGACACCCGTGCGACGCGCGTCATTCCTCCCGCTTGCGCTGATTCTGCCCCAAGTCGGTACCCCTTCTTCGTTGATTACTTTTCTTGCGGGTTATGCCCCCCTTTCTCCAATTTCCTCTGCGACATTATGCACACCTTCAGTTTTCGCCTCTTGGATTTTACTTCGAATGCGGTGGCGTGCATGTATTTCTTTGCGCATCTCTGCGAGGGCTTCGCCGGGGTGTAGCCCAACACGGCGCTCTTCCGCCATTATTTCTATCCTCGAATCCAGACGGGGGGTGTCGTCTCTGGTTGTGTCACATGGATCCCAAGACCCAAGGTGGCGTACCCGGACGGTGCCGTGAAGGAGAGGTGGGAGGAACGGCGTGACCGGTGGTGCTGGATTGAGGACGAAGACCCACCGGAATTTTGCAAGGTCCGCCGAGTGCCGCCGGTCCGCGGCAGCGATTGGGGTGATGTCGACGCCACCGACGGGAGGCTTACTGTCGCCACCACCAGGATTCTTCGGCTGACCCGGGCTGGCTCACCCTTGAGATGATCGGGGCGGACTTCATTCGCTGCCAGATCGCCCCGTTGCACAATAAGGGGAGGCCAGCCTGGCTTTTTACGAATCTGGCTGACATTATGCGGCTCCGCCCTGGCCTCGACCACAACTTCACGGTGATGGCGCATGCCCACTTCTGCCAGTGGCTCTTTCAGCTGGATGTGGGTCGCGACGGCGAGGTCGAGCTGACCGGCAAGGCCGCAAGGGTTGCCGTAAAGGCCGGCAAGGCCATCAAGGGGCCGCTCTTCAAGTTGCCAGCGGGGGTGGTCCCGTTGTGCAATAATTCACGTCGGTCCGAGATCATCGCCATGATGCCGGACTGCAACGCGCACGGCCCCGTCCCGAGCTGGAGGGAGCCGACGGACGCATATGTGCAGCAATTCTTCAACACCTTGATTGAGGTGTACGTCAATGCTGATGCCGAGCGGTGGCTTGTCATGGACACCACCCAGGCAGAGCTGGATTACATCGCCACCAGGGCAAGAGAGGCACAACTCGCCATGGAGGCCGGCAGCGCCAGGGGCATGGAGGACAAGGCCGCAATGGCTGTGGAGGAGGAGCAGTTCACCATGTGGGCGGCGGCCACCGAGGAGGCCAGCAGCACCGACACCGGAGTTCCGCTTGTCGAGGACGCGGCCGACGAGTCGGAGGAGGAGGAGGGCGTGGTGGCGGGCTCGACGCCAGCCAGGGGAAGAGGGCGAGTCATGTGGCGGTCTGGCTCCGGCGAGCCGGTCCGGCCCGGCAGGGCTACGCGGCCTCAATTGACCCTGGAGGGGTCCGGGCGTCACACGAGGGCCTCGGCAGCGAAGAGGCTGACGAAGGCCGCTGAGAAGAAGAAGGCGACAGCCCCTTCCTCATCTGGGTGCACACAAACCCCGCCGCCTTCTTCGCCTCCTCCGGCAGGCGTCGACTCGGATGATGATGTGGAGCTCCCTTTTGATCTCGGGCCTCTCAGCCCGGAGAGGAAAAGGAAACTGGTGGAAGAGGAGGAGACGGATGATGAGTAAGTACTCCGTTCCTTACTGTCATTTCCATTTCCCCAAGTTGGGTCGCTTGTCTTGATCCATTTTTTCTTTTGCAGGGAGGCAGAGACGTTGGCCTAGAGGGTGAAGAGGGCGAGGACCTCAGCGAGCAGCCAGTCCCCGGCTGGGGCTTCAAAGACACCACTGGTGGTGCTGAGCAGCCCGGGCAGCAGCCCCCGACGTAGCCCCCCAGCGTAAGTTCGTCACCCTCTTCTTACTCGACACGTGGTAGGCGCTCGATGCTATGACGCTGACCTTGTCGGGGTTGTAGAGGGGAGCGGCAGCAGGAGGAGCCATAGAGGGCTACTCCTAACACACCACCCCCATCAACTACGCCGCTGCGGGGGGCGTCCCCGGCAAGGGCATCAGGCACGGAGCCCACATCCATGGAGGAATAGGGGAACCTGGGCGCTGGTGGCTCTGCCATGGCGCCAAATGCTGGTGGAGAGGGGACTCCTGCTTCACATCCTGGCTCTGGTGAGTCTCCTGTCCTTCGTCTCTATTTTCCCTTATTCTTTTCTTGGCTTCATTGCTCCCGTTGCTGCCCAGGCCCTCCTTTAACAGACATGGAGGACGTGGACACTGTTGTCGGAGATATTGCCGAAGAGGCCGCGACTGAGGCTGACAGAATTGCCGCCGAGGAGGCCGCCAAGGATGCTGACGAGGCCGCCGCTGATGAGGCCGCCAAGGGTGCTGCCAAGGATGCCGCTGCGGGGGCCGCCAAGGCTACCGGCGAGGCTTCCGCCGAGGGTGCCAGCGGTGGTCCTGCCGGGGAGGCCGGCAAGGCCTCCGCCAAGGAAGAGGTGATGGATGATCAGCCACCCTCCTCCTCAACCTCGGGCCCCGGCAGATACCTGAAGGTGGGCGATGATCTTTTCGTCCACCTCCCAGGGGCGTCAAGCCGAGCGCCCGCCGAAGGGGATGTTTTTGACGGCGAGGTGCTTGCCGCCACCGGGCTCGAGGTGGTCGACGCGCCGGGCGTTGGTGGCGACGGTTCTCTATAAGAGCAGCTTTTCCGTGCCATGGGGGCCAATTTTCGGAAGCTCCAAGTGCTCTACCATGCTCGCCTGGACAAGGTCAAGTCCAGGATGGCAACGGTGGACAACGCGGAGGTGGACTTCAAGGTGCGCGTTGCCGAGACGCAGGCCTGGTTCCACAAGACTCGCGAGGAGCAGAGGGCCTTTCAGGAGAAATTGGCCCAGCGCGATGTGGAGATCACCATGAAGATGGCCGTCATCGAGAAGGCCCAGGAGAAGGCAGCGAACTTGGCTGCCGCGGCCGAAGCCGCCCGGAACCAGCATCAAGCTGCCTTGGACTCCCAGGAGGAGGACCTCTCCGCACGTGAGGCGAAGCTTGCCGCAACGCTCCGCGGCAAGGAGGAGGAGCTCGAGGCCCTTGTCGCACGACGGACTCGCAAGCTGGAGCAGAGGCACAAAGAGGCGCTCAATGCCCAAGCCCTGGCCCACACCGGCAAGGTGAAGGAGCTGGAAGCAGAGTGGGACGAGCTGAAGGAGCAGGCCCTCAAGCTGTCCAGCGAGAAGAGCAGGCTCAACCGCGCCCTGCTAGAGGCGCAAGGAGCGGTCATCAGCAGGACTGCGGAGCTCTCCGAGGCGTAGAACTCCATCAGAGACCTCAAGCTGAAGCTAGAGGATCTCGAGAAGCTGTTGTTGGAGAGCAGGGCTCGGGAGGAGACCTTGACCAGGAGCCTGGAGGAGGAGAAGCAGTTGCGGGCAAATGAGGCCGCCTCCCACCAGGAATATGTGGCGGGCGAGAACAGGTGGATCAGCCATCTGGAGGTCGTCGCCGGCAGGGTCACCTTGCAATTGGCCACCATGGGGACCGTCAACGCCAAGCTGACCCAGTTCTTCGAGGGCGTCCTCGGAGCCTTGGCCTATCTTCACTCCAACAGGACGGCCACACTGGCCGAGGAGGCCCGTCGACTTTGCCTGAGGGTCGTGACCAAGGTCCTCACCAAGGTGGCACACTGGAATCCCGACCTTGACTTCGTGGCCGCGATGAAGAGCTTGCTGGATGGTGTTGACCTCACGGTGCTCAAGGAGCGCATCAAGCCCATCACCGACTACATCGACGAAATCAAGAGGGTGGAAGGCCAGCGCCGGGACTAGGCGTCCCATTCTTCTTCGCTGCTGCGGGTTCCCGACCAAGACAAATTTTATCTTTAGTTAGAACCGCAGCTATGATGTGATGTAATATAACTCTGAAGTATTCTTAATTTTCATGCATGTTATTTTCCCGTTCAACTCCTCTTTGTATGGGTGCCCTACGCCGATTGGGTAGGCTCGCCGGCGCGAAAGCCCCTAGCGGCGTTTTGGGGACTGATCCCCATGGCCTGCCGGGTACGCGTGCTGCCGGACGAGCCACCTTTTCGTTCCGAACACGGCCGCTCGAACTGTCGAGCTTGACTCGAGTCAGAATCGAGGGCGTTGTCGATCGCGGAAGGTTACTCTGCCATTCTCGACGCAGCCGCTTGAGCTGTTGAGCGGACTCGAAACAAGGCAAGGGCGTTGCCAATCATGGGAGAGCCCCCTGGCGTGCAGGTTCCTCATACAAAGGCGTGACATCTCCTCGGGGGGGGGGGGAATAACCTCAAATAAGAAAGGTAGCACAAATAAGGGTTGAGTGCAACTTAGCTTCTGTTTGCGATCGCTCGAGTGTCGATCTTCTGGCCTCCTTTCTTCTTCAAGGGTCATGGAGATGAAGGAGCGTCGGGCCCACTGCTAAAGCCGATTCTCACAACTTCGCCCCCTACCTGGCGCGCCAAAGAAGAATCCCTACTACGGTTGCGGGGCGTGGGGTCGTGAGGAGAGCGGATCAAACATATAGTACACGGTTTCTTTATCCAGGTTCGGGCCGCGAGGATGCGTAAAACCCTATTCCTTCTTTGGTGGTTTGTTTATCTGTGTTCTTGAACTAGCAATGGGGCGTGAGGAGCTCCAAAAAGCCGAATCCCCCTCCTGGTCGCCTTGGGCCTCCTTTTATAGGAAAAGGGGTTACCATAGTGGCACACAGGAGGTGGAAAGGGTACAGTGATGCGAGGTTATCCCTCACATTACATGTCAAGGCGCATTTAATGCGTCTTGCTTAGGTGTCCTTGCTTTATCGGGGACGGGGGAGAGCCCTGTCTCGTCCGTCGCCGCTCCCTCTCGTGTCGACACGCGCCCTGGCCAGCGGTGCCATGTAGGCAAGCAGGCAGCTGAGGTGGCACAGTGGTGGGTCTCCACGAAGATCCGCATGCTGCCACGCAGGTGCCTGCCCAGCTGGTTGGGTCGGCAGCTGCATGTGAACGGTGGTGGAAGTTTGATTGGCGTGGGCCTGATGGTGGCCCTACGGGTGTTCTTGGCAAGGGTCTTGCCGTGGCGCCTGCTGTCATCCCCGGCAAGGCTCTTGCCGGGGGCCTTGTGGTCCTCCTTGGCTGGGATCCCGCCAAGGATCATCATGTTCTAAAGTGTGTATCTGATCTTGAATGTCTTCACAAAGATCTGCATGCCACCACGGGGATGTCTCCTGAATCCTTGCCCCATGGGGGCAGTGGACTCAAGGGTCACTCGCTCCGTAGGTGTGGGGCGAGCTGCCACGGCAAGGGTCTTTCCGAGTTTGCTAAAACTGCCCTCGGCAAGGATCTTGCCGGGGGAGTCCGCTTCGTCCCCTTTTACTCTTTGTGGTCTTGGTCTTGGCGTCGTTCTGCTTCTCTCGAGCTTCGGTCTTACCTTGGCTCACCTCCCTAGCCTTGCTTAGTGTGGTGGTGCCCGTGGCTCAGACTGCCCGTGCACAGTTGTAGGGGTACAAAAAGTGTACCCCTCTTTTTGTACACCGACAAAAATTCCAAAAGAAAATGGAAAGGAATCACATATGTGATATCAATTTTTTGGTGGGGTGATGATGCAACACAGGAAAAGATGCACTGATTCGCGTGGTGGAAGATGTGTATACCAAAAAACCAAGGAGGCATGGGATTTAGGGATATCCACTGTTTCAATCTTGCGCTGTTAGCTAAACAGGCTTGGCGGCTGATTGACAACCCAGAATCTTTATGTGCAGCAATTCTCATGGCAAAGTATTTCCTAGAGGGAGACCTGATGAATGCTACTTTGGACAGAAAAGGATCATACACATGGCAGAGTATTATGGCAGGAGTGGACACATTGAGGAGGGGCTATATCTGGAGGATTGGGGACGGTTAGAGCATTGACACTTGGAGTGATCCGTGGATACCTCAGTCATCCTCCAAAAAGGATCTAACTGCCGTGGGAATAATCTTCTTTCACGTGTCTCTGATCTCATAGATCCGGGTTCAGGAGACTCGGATGACCAGTTGGTGAGGCAAACATTTTGGTTGGTAGACGCTCATAGAATCTCGGCTAACTAAACCAAATATTCGAAGAAGAAATACGAGGCTATAAGCAATCATGCATATAAGAGAACAAGTAAACTCAAATAACTATCATGGATAAAAGATAGATCTGATCATAAACTCAAAGTTCATTGGATCCCAACAAACACACTGCAAAAAGAGTTACATCAAATAGATCTCCAAGAGACCATTGTATTGAGAATGAAAAGATAGAAGGAAGCCATCTAGCTACTAAGTAACGACTCGTAGGTCTACAATGAACTACTCACGCATCATCGGAGAGGCACCAATGAGGATGATGAACCCCTCTGTGATGGTGTCTGTCGGATTCACGGGTTCCGGCAGACCCTTAAGGTTCGAACTCTGGGGTGCGCGCGGAGATCGAGCCCTCTACCTCTCCGTCTCGTAAGGATCTAACTACCAGAAGAACAACACAAGAGACACAGGGTTTATACTGGTTCGGGCCACCATTGTGGTGTAATACCCTACTCCAGTGTGGTGGGTGGATTGCCTCTTGGGCTGATGATGAAGAGCAATACAAGGAAGAACGACCTCGCGAGGGTCTGTTCTTGGCTAGGGGATGAACTGCTAGGGGGAGTTCGATCGCCCTTCTCTCTCTCTCTCTCTCTCTCTCTACTTGCTCTAGATGTTGAATCCGATCCCCCCTGCCCTGTGGGTGGCTAGCCCTATTTATAGGCAAAGGCCCTGGGCCTCTTCCCAAATATTGAGCGGGAAGGGCGCCAACAATTGGCCAATTTGAAGGGGAACATCTGGTACACTTATCCTGACTAAAGTTGGTCTTCGCCTGCCAAAGGCCCTGTGGTGACGCCATCCTGGGCTCCATGGTGACCTCCTTCCCACCGTTGGGCTGGTCTTGGTCTCGTCGCACCGAAATGGGTGCCTTTGCTTGATCCTCTCGCCTGCGCTTGCCCCTTTTGCACCAAAGAGGAAAGGAAGACGCTACGCGGGCTGGCGCCCGCCTGGCACCCTCGATCGTCATGGCTTGCGTCATGGGCACCTCGCGAGGTACCCCGCCTTGATCTCTCCGCTTCCTCGCGGGCCAGTCTAAGGAGACCGTGCTTGAGGAAGCGCCGTGTCGTCCGCCTCGCTAGGCTTGGCCCCTCGCGAGGGTCTTGAGCCTTGTGTTGATGAAGATGGGCCACGCTGGGCCCCCATTTGAGCCAAGCCGCAGGCCGCAGGCAGGCAAGTCTGGGGACCCCCGTTCCCAGAATGCCGACAGTAGCCCCCGGGCCCAAGGCGCGCACGGAATTGGCCGTGCCGAGAGGCGAAAGGGCAAGGGCGAAGCGCCGCGGGCCCTAACAGCCTACGGCCTTGGGCGCCGCGTGGCGGTTGACTGGACGTGGGTGCTTTTGCAACTACGCAGGATACTAAAGGTGTGGCATCTGCTCGGGTTTTGTTCTTCTCCTTCTTCATCCGCTGCCCAGATCCCCTTTCTTGCGCTTCTCCTCCCTTCCTCCAAGCTTCCAGATCTGCTCCACCCGCTCGACCCAGGTAGCCATGGCGCCTCGCCGGGCCCCGGCCGAAGCTTGGTTCTCACCTGCTTTGGGTTCGCCCAACGTGTCGAAGGCGAGCCTCGCCCTACTGCACCGGATGGCTGCAGCGCAGGGCATTGACGGGGCGCAGATGTTCAAGGTCGGCTCCGATGCCCCTGAAGGCCAAGGGAGCACCTTCTATCCTTTCTTCGTAAGCTCCATTACAGCGGGCCTGGTGCCTCCTTTTTCTGAGTTCTTCCTCGCCGTCCTCCGCCATTACAACTTGCAAGCTTTGCATCTCCACCCCAACTCCGTCCTTCTCCTGGCGATCTTTGCCTACTACTGCGAGGCGCATGTGGGGGTGCAGCCTTCAGTGGCCTTGCTGCGCCACTACTTCTACCTCCGGACCTCCAAAGGTTCTCCTTCTGCGTACGAGGGTTTCATCGCGTGCGGCAGCTCCATGGCCATCTCGAATCCAGGGAAGAGGATCGAGGGCTTCTGGAGCAAGTGGGTATTGGTTGACGCCGGGTGCGTCGACCCTCGGTTGGCCCTTCCCACGGAGCCGGCCGTGAGCTCGGAAGACTGGTGCCGGGCGGAGCTCACGGATCCCCGTGCGAAGTCGATGCTGGCGAAGATGGACGCCGATCTGAAGCCAGCCAACATGGCGACGGCGAAGCTGACTGGGGCGTCGTTGCTGAGGGAGTTCCTAGAGCACCAGCTGGCTCCGCTTCGGCAGTACTCTCCCCCGATGTGGAGGCCTCACCCGAGCCCCGCAGCCATGAGCGAAGAGGACGTGACCGCGGTTCTCCAGTCCCTGGTCGGGGGAGAGGCAGCAAGGCTGGAGGGCGCGCCTTTGCCCCTGTTCCTGCGCGACGATTGGGAGCAAGTGGTGGAGTCCATGCCCGTCTTCAACGGGGACGGGCTCGTGCCCGCGGTGGCTCCCGAGGATCTGGTGAATGTGTCTTCCGACGACTCCAGCAGAGACGGGGGCAAGGAGGAGCAGGAGGCAGGCCCCGACTCCGAGGCGACTGACGGAAAGTCCAGGGCTCCCTCGCTGCAGCGCAAGCCCCATGCTCTCCGCCTTTCGCTGAGTGATGATGATGATGACGATGACGTGCTGGGCAGCGGGAGCTCGCCCCCGGTCCCGAAGAAGGGAAGGACCGGGTTGATTCCCCGCGGGTCCGCCCTGACTCCGGGGCGAACCGCTGACGCGCCTTCTGCTTCCGAGGTCGACCCCTCCAGCCGGCTCTCCGGGTTCAAGTTTGGCAGGAGACCGCTGGAGCTTTCTGGCGACGACCTGTAACTGCTTGATCCTTGATTCCTGGTTTCTTGTTCCGCTGACGAGGCTTGACGATTACTTCTCCTGAGCAGGCTGGCGCCTGCGGCGAAGAAGCTGAAGGGAGCTCCCGAGGCCCCAGCTGCGACGACACCTCCACCTGCAGGGGAGGGCGACCGCGATGCGCGGGCTTCTCCTGCCCACTCGCCCTTGCAGGGCTTGGCTGATCTGGCTGGGGCCGCAGCCCCTATGGCTCGGTCGACCCCAGAGGTGCCCTTGCCTGGTGCTACTGCTACGGCTGGGGAGGCGCAGCGGACTCCGTCTCGGGATACTGCAGCCTCGCCGCCGCTACCTTCTCTTCCCGTTCCGCCGGCTGCTGGTTCCGTGACTCCTCCTGCTGCCTTGAAGCGCACTGATGCTTCTCCGCCTTCTTCTTCCATCCTGGAGCGAGCTGTTGCTGGGCTGGATCGGCTGCGGCAGGATCTTCTAGGAGACAACCCTCGCCTGGTGGCCGGGTGCCTGTAGCTGGCCTCGGGGTGGATTCGCTCCGACGCCTTGATTCGGGCAGCGCTGGTTCAGGCCTTGACGGCCTGTGACGAGGAGAGGGAGGCTACCCTCGAGGCGAAGGCTGCCCGTGACGCGGCCCTGGGAGAGGCGGTTGGCATCCGCGGCCGCTGCAAGGAGCTGGAGCACGAGTTGCAAGGCCTTCGTGATCAGCTTGCAGAGGAGACCCGCCTTCGCCAAGAGCAGGAGAAGGGGGTGAAGGCTCGCGAGGCGGCGCTCGAGGACCGGGAGGCGAAGCTCAAGAAGCGCCGCAGCCACCTAGGTGCGTTGAAGAAGGAGCTGGAGACGACGAAGGCCGAGCTGGACGCCAAGGCCCGGGTCCTTGCCGAGGATCGCGTGGCCTTCGCGGACATGGAGAAGGATGCCCGCGCTTCACTGAAGACGCTTTACGAGAGTGGCCTGGATTGCCCGCTGGCTGGCGACGGGGACGGCCCCGCCAAACTGCTTCCCTTCTTGGTGAAGGCTCTTGGAGATGTTGCCCTCGGACTCGTCCCCACGGTCGAAGCTGAGGCGCGTGTCCTGTCTTCCGCCGCGCTGACGCGGGTCTTCGCCCATGTCTACCTCCGCGACCCCAGCGCCGACCTTGACAGCCTGCTGGAGCCGGTGAGCGGCGAGGGCGCCGCTGCTGCTGTCGAGGCCGTGAAGGGGCGCGCGGAGGCGTTGCTAGGGAAGTTCCGGGCCTTCAGCACCAAGCCGAAGCGAGGCGCTGCCAACCCCACTACCCCACAAGGCGAAGCCACTCCACGTGACTCCGCTGCCGACAAGTGACTCCGCTATCGCTCCTGTTCTTCTTTCGATTCCTGCACATGCACGATGCCTCGAGGAGGCATTTAAATTTGCGTTTGGTACCAAGGCGACATTATGGGTTGTAATATTCACTTTTAAGTTCCTTGAACTTTATGTTCCTCTGCCCTACTTGCTTATGTTCTACGCCGGCAGAGCCTGGCCACGCGCATGCCTCACCCAGCATCAGCCCCGACCGGAAACTAGGACGGGACCAAAGGAATGAGGGGCCACGTGACAAGTTAGGCTCCTGAGTCGCGATGCTCAGGAGTCCCCCTTAGCGCACGAACAACAAGTAGGGAAGCACGATGTAGGTGCGTTTCCGTTCTACGTCTGCAGAGCCCGACCCCGCGCGTACCTCACCCAGCATAGCCTTTCGGAACTAAGGAGTGAGGGGATACGGAGCCAGTTAGGCTCCTGAGTCGTGATGCTCAGGAGTCCCCCTTGGCGCGCGAACAACACGAGATGGAATGTAGGCGGGGCTACCGTTCTACGTCTGTAGAGCCCGACCCCGTGCGTAGCTCACCCAGCATAGCCTTTCGGAACTAAGGAGTGAGGGGCTACGGAGCCAGTTAGGCTCCTGAGTCGCGATGCTCAGGAGTCCCCCTTGACGCGCAAACGACCTTCATACCTTGGCTCCGCTCGGGGAGAGACGCGTGACGAACCAGGCCCGTGGGGCCTGGCTGGGGCGTACGGCTGGGCGTGACCCAGTCGTAGCCCCCGTGCCCAGCCCCCTCCCGCGGCACTCCCGGGGGGAGGCGTTGCGATGAGGCCGGCCACTGAGCTCAGGGCTCCCTGAGGTTAATGCGGCCCGGAGGCCACCCTCAGTTGTTTATCACCAGCGCGGAGCATAGCGCTTCCATATGTGTACGGGCATAGCCGCTCCTCGGTAGTGTCGTCAGCTAGCGCAGAGCATGGTGCTTCCACTGGTACGTGGGAGGGGGATCCCCTCCGGGAGGAGCCCCCGGGGCGTGTACAACCCCGCCCTGACACGTGGCTGGCACGGTAGAGCTAGGTGAGGTGTATCTGGGCACCCGTGAGCCAGCGCGGGACTCACGAGGCCCTACCTCTAGGCGGGCTGCGCCTGGCAATGGGCTGTATCTTGAGATGTGTTCCTGCAAAATCTGGTTAGATGCCGGCACTCTAAGTCCTCGGGTCCCGGCCCTCGAGCTTGTCTCAGCCGTTGCTGGTATGCCAGGTCACGATGCCGTGGACAAGGCCAGAGGGTGAGGGCTGGAGAGCCAGTAAGAGCCCTGAGTCGCGATGCTCAGGCGCCCCCCCTTTAACGTGCAAGTGGTCGACATGAAGAAGAAAGGCGCCGCGGACGGCATCGAGTAATAATGCATAACTGGAAATAAACGCGGAAGGGATACATGCCGCTGGGCCTAGCCCGAGTGGCCTGGGGATGATGCAGCCCGAGGGGCGCCCCCAGCAAAGCAAGCTAGCGACTGAGAAGATAAAAAGGGATACATACCACAGGGACGGACCCATGCGGCCTGGGAATGACGCAACCCTGGGAGGGCGCTCCCAGCTGGGAATGAAACTTGAAAGATGTCACCTGAAGATGTCGTCGGTGCAGTGGCGTTGGTGCAGCAGACTCGGTGGGCTGCAGAAGCCGATCCTCACGAGCCCCCAGGCCCAGGGGCCTCGGGAGGCTCCGGAGGCACTGGTTGCTCCTCGTGAGCAGCCTCCATCTCCACCAGGGCTGCGGAACGCCTGTCTTCTTGCGCCTCCAAGATGCTCCTTATGATGCGCTGGTACACCGCAGCCACGCTCGGCAGGCCATAAGGCATGCGAACATAGCTGTGGGGTGGTCCTCCGCAGCGCCCCACTTGTGAGGGCCAGAGGCGCTCCGCCGTGGCGATCTGATTGAGCCCTGGTACGTCGACGCAGACGCGCAGCCCACCATCCTCGCCTGGATGGGGAGCCACAGCCGATGGGCGACGGCAACCTCTCATGATCCTTGACTCCTGTAGTTCTTGAATGGCCTTGCTAACAAACTCCTGCTGGTCTGACCTTCTTTCCCTGGCTTCATTTCGAGGGAAGCGTGCTTCGAAACACGCTTCCACATGGTGCCCCAGCGCCTCCCTCGTGACCTTGGTGAGGTCGGTGGCCCTCCAGGTGAGAGCCCTCGAGCCCTGCCTGAGGAGGGCGCCGGGCGCGCTTTCCTATGCGATTGAAGGAGGGTCCTCCTGGGCAGGCGAGGGCCTTGAAAGGCCTGCCTCCTGAGGGTCTGAGCCTGACGTTGTCTTCTTCTTCTTGGGGGTGGTCTCAGGAAGCCTCCTGCTTCCGCAATCTTGGTCTTCTAGTGACGCGGCCTGAAAGGCTCTCTCCAGGTCACACACTGCATCCTTCTCTTGGCATGGCACCGTGATGACGCCGCCGCTTCCTAGCATCTTGAGGACGTTGTAGCCGTGGTGAGTCACGGCCATGAACTTGGCCAGCGCCGGGTACCCGAGGATGGCGTTGTACGGCAGGCGGATGTGGGCGACGTCAAAGTCGATGAGCTCGGTGCGGTAGTTGTCGTATGTGCCGAAGGTGACTGGGAGGCGAACCTGCCCGATCGGGACTGTGGAACCGTCGGTGACTTCGGAGAAGGGCTTGGTTGGCTGGAGCTGGTCATAGGGCACTTGGAGGCTGTTGAATGTTTCCACAGACAAGACATTGAGCCCTGCCCCTCCGTCGATGAGGGTCCTGGTGACCAGAATGTTGCTGATGACTGGGAACAAAGCATTGGGAGGACTCCGGCTGTGGCCGCGCACTTGAGCTGGTCTGCTGAGCTGAACGTGATGGTGCAGGCCGATCACCTGAGGGGACGCGTTGCTTCGAGCTTGGGGAGAACTGCATTCACTTCGCGAGCAAACTGCTTGAAGATACGTTGAGAGGCTGGGGCTTGAGCTCCGCCCAGGATGCAGGCGATGGCGCGAGGCTCCTGGAAGCCCCCAGCCCCCTCGTTTTGGTGGCGGTCTTCATTCCTTCTTGGCTGAGGCGGCAACGGCGGCAGGCCTGGGTTGCCGTGAGGGCGATCCTCACGAGGCTGGTCCCTCCAGCCCCCCTCGCGAGGCAGGTCGCGCCAGCGGTCCTCGTGAGGTTGGTCACGCCAGCGGTCCTCACGAGGTTGGTCACGCCAGCCTGGACATGGGCCACGATCTTCCCAGTGTCCCGGGTTCCTTCCTCCTCCTCGGCCGTAGCCCCGGTCAGCACGGTCAGGGCATCGGCCGACTCTTCCTTCTCGCACGGCACGGAGTTCTTGGCATTCATTGGTGTTGTGGGTGTGGAGGTCGTGGTACACACAGTACCGGCTGCCCCTGGAGGATTCGGGCAGATCCTTGCTCCTCTTGGTGTCCGGCTCTGCCGCGAGCACGGCGGCCCCCTTGCGCTTCATGTCCTTGGCCTTGGGCTTCTTCTCTTCTGGGTCTACGGCAGGTAGCTCGAGGAGGGAGAGGCGTCCCTCCTCAGCTCTGGCGCACTTGGTCACCAGGTTGAACAGCTCCAGGGAGGTGAAGAGGTCTTCGTGCATCGCCAACTCCTCCTTCATCTTGACGTCGCGCACGCCATCGGAGAAGGCCGAAATGATGGCTTCTTCGGACACCCTGGGGATCTTGAGGCGCGCACTGTTGAAGCGCTGGATGTACTTTTGCAGGGTCTCCCCAGGTTGCTGCTTGATGCGGCGCATGTCGCTCACGGCGGAAGGCCGGTCGCGGGTACCTTGGAAGTTGGCGATGAAGCGAGTACGCATCTGGTCCCAGGAGGAGATCGTGCCTGGGGCCAGGTTCAGGAGCCAAGTGTGAGCACCTTCCTTCAGCGCCATGGGGAACTAGTTCGCCATGACCTTTTCGTCCCCGCTGGCCACTTCGATTCCCAGCCCGTAGAGCTGGACGAACTCCGTGGGATCAGTTGTGTCGTCGTAGCGAGGAGGCAGGTCCGGCTTGAACTTGCCGGGCCACGCGACGCTACGCAGCTCGGGGGTGTAGGCGCGGTAGCCTGCGGTGACCGCGGGAGGTTTTGGTTGAGGGAGAACTCGGCCTTGTGGGTCCCCTTGCGCTGCAGCTTGGAGCAGCGCGGGGTCTTGACGTGCCGGAGCTAGAGCGGGGTCTCGGCGAGCCGGGGCTGGGAGCGCCCGGGCGGCCTCTTGCGGCCGCGTGACCTCTTGGCAGCTCCGTTCTTGCTGGGCCGGTGCATGACGGAGCGGGTTCCGCCCAGGAGCTGCGCGCCTTGGGGCCATGGCAGCTTCTTGGAAAGGAGGCGGTTGGAATGCTCCCGGGGCTTCATTGCCCATGCGGGGCGGAGTGTGGCGCAGCGGTGCGGAAGGCGCGGGAGAGCCCCCTGCGGCACGGACGAGCTCGGCGACGCGGTCGAGCCACTCCTCGTAGACGTCGTCGACGGGGCGGTAGCGTAGGAGCTCGTTCGCCGCGATGAGCGCAGCCCGAGCCTCCAAGGGCACGCGAAGCACGTGCGACGAAGAACCGGCCGGGGTGAGCGACGGAGTGGCGGTGCGGCCATCCCGCCGTACGGACGGGTGCTGAGATTATGCTTGCTGCTTGTTCCCCGCCGGGCCGGTGGCGGCGTTGACAGCGGGCGACGAGGAACGACGAGGACGCCCACCGATGGGGGCCGTCTGGACGGCGCGGGAAACGATGGCGGCCCGGCGCTCGGCACGGGCCCGACGAGCGTCAGACATGGATGTGGTGGTCGGAGGAGAGCGGAGCGGTGGAAGATGGACTACGGCGCACCCCTACCTGGCATGCCAGATGTCGGATTCACGGGTTCCGGCAGACTCTTAAGGTTCGAACTCTGGGGTGCGCGCGGAGATCGAGCCCTCTACCTCTCTGTCTCGTAAGGATCTAACTACCAGAAGAACAACACAAGAGACACAGGGTTTATACTGGTTCGGGCCACCATTGTGGTGTAATACCCTACTCCAGTGTGGTGGGTGCATTGCCTCTTGGGCTGATGATGAAGAGCAATACAAGGAAGAACGACCTCGCGAGGGTCTGTTCTTGGCTAGGGGATGAACTGCTAGGGGGAGTTCGATCGCCCTTCTCTCTCTCTCTACTTGCTCTAGATGTTGAATCCGATCCCCCCTGCCCTGTGGGTGGCTAGCCCTATTTATAGGCAAAGGCCCTGGGCCTCTTCCCAAATATTGAGCGGGAAGGGCGCCAACAATTGGCCAATTTGAAGGGGAACATCTGGTACACTTATCCTGACTAAAGTTGGTCTTCGCCTGCCAAAGGCCCTGTGGTGACGCCATCCTGGGCTCCATGGTGACCTCCTTCCCACCGTTGGACTGGTCTTGGTCTCGTTGCACCGAAATGTGTGCCTTTGCTTGATCCTCTCGCCTGCGCTTGCCCCCTTTGCACCAAAGAGGAAAGGGAGACGCTGCGCGGGCTGGCGCCCGCCTGGCACCCTCGATCGTCATGGCTTGCGTCATGGGCACCTCACGAGGTACCCCGCCTTGATCTCTCCGCCTCCTCGCGAGCCAGCCTAAGGAGGTCGTGCTTGAGGAAGCGTCGTGTTGTCCGCCTCGTGAGGCTTGGCCCCTCGCGAGGGTCTTGAGCCTTGTGTTGATGAAGATGGGCCACGCTGGGCCCCCATTTGAGCCACGCCGCAGGCCGCAGGCAGGCAAGTCTGGGGACCCCCGTTCCCAGAACGTCGACAGTGTCTAGATTGGATCTGTGGTTTCTGGAACTTGCGGCGGCTGGAATTGTGTTTCGTCGACTCCCCTAGGGTTTTTGGAATACTGGGGTATTTATAGAGAAAAGAGGCGGTGCGGGAGGCGGCCGAAGTGGGCACAACCCACCAGGGCGCGCTTGGAGGCACCGGCGCGCCCAGGGGGGTTGTGCTCCCCTCGGAGCCCCCCTCTGTTACTTCCTTGGCCCAACTTGTGTCTTTTGGTCCAGAAAAAATGTCCAAAAAGTTTTGCTGCGTCTAGACTCCGTTGGGTATTGATTTTCTGCAAAGTAAAAAAAAGAAGAAAAAAAGCAACTGACACTGGGCACTATGTCAATAGGTTAGTCCCAAAAAATGACATAAAGTTGCTACAAAATGTTTGTAAAACATCTAAGAATGATAATGTAACATCATTGAACAAGAAAAAATTATAGATACGTTGGAGACGTATCAGATGCCCTTGGCAAGCTTGGCTTCTCTTCTTATCAGAAATGCACTGCGGCTATCCGCATGCTTGCATACGGAATTCCCGGTGATCTTATGGATGAGTATGTGCGTATGAGTGAGTCCACATGTCTCCTCTCAATGTATAGTTTCTGCAAGGCCGTGGTGGCAGTGTTCGGTCTTGAATACCTGACATAACCAAATGTCGCGGATACATAGAGGTTGTTGACGATTAATGCCAAGAGGGGCTTTCTAGGCATGCTCGGTAGTATCGATTGTATGCACTGGAAGTGAAAGAACCGTCCATTTGCTTAGCAGGGGAAGTACAAGGGACATGTGAAAGGTGCTGAGGGCGTCCTGGATTAAGGGGGCCCTCGGACCGCCGGACTATATACTTTAGCCGGACTGTTGGACTATGAAGATACAAGATTGAAGACTTCGTCCCGTGTCTGGATGGGACTCTCCTTGGCGTCGAAGACAAGCTTGGCAATACGGATATGTAGATCTCCTCCCTTGTAACCGACTCTGTGTAACCCTAGCCCCCTCCGGTGTCTATATAAACTGGAAGGTTTAGTCCGTAGGACAACAACAATCATACCATAGGCTAGCTTCTAGGTTTTAGCCTCTATGATCTCGTGGTAGATCAACTCTTGTAATACGCATATCATCAAGATCAATCAAGCAGGAAGTAGGGTATTACCTCATCGAGAGGGCTGATACGTCCATTTTGCATCATGCTTCTATATCGATATTTATTGCATTATGGGCTGTTATTATGCATTATCTCACAATACTTATGGCTATTCTCTCTTATTTTACAAGGTTTACATAAGGAGGGAGAATGCCGACAGCTGGAATTCAGGGCTGGAAAAGGAGCAAATATTAGAGATCTATTCTGCACAACTCCAAAAGTCCAGAAACTCCATGGAACATCTAGTTGAAAATAATGAAAAATCCTTGCCAAAGATGAGGACCAGGGGGCCCACACCCTGTCCACAAGGGTGGGGGGCACGTCCCCTACCTCGTGGGCCCCCTGGTGGCTCTCTGATGCCCATCTTCTGCTATATGAGGTCTTTCATCGAGGAAAAAACAATAAGCAGCCTTTCGGGACGAAACTCCGCCGCCACGAGGCGGAACCTTGGCGGAACCAATCTAGGGCTCCGGCAGAGCTGTTCTGCCGGGGACACTTCCCTCCGGGAGGGGGAAATCACCGCCATCGTCATCACCAACGCTCCTCTCATCGGGAGGAGGCAATCTCCATCAACATCTTCACCAGCACCATCTTATCTCAAAACCCTAGTTCATCTCTTGTATCCAATTCTTGTCTCCATGTCCGGGATTGGTACTAGTAGGTTGCTAGTAGTGTTGATCACTCCTTGTAGTTGATGCTAGTTGGTTTATTTGGTGGAAGATCATATGTACAAATCCTTTATGCATATTATTACCCCTCTGATTATGAACATGAATATGCTTTGTGAGTAGTTACATTTGTTCCTGAGGACACGGGAGAAGTCTTGCTATTAGTACTCATGTGAATTCGGTATTCGTTCGATATTTTGATAAGATGTATGTTGTCTAGCCTCTAGTGGTGTTATGTGAACGTCGACTACATAACACTTCACCATTATTTGGGCCTAGAGGAAGGCATTGGGAAGTAATAAGTAGATGATGGGTTTCTAGAGTGACAGAAGCTTAAACCCTAGTTTATGCGTTGCTTCGTAAGGGGCTGATTTGGATCCACATGTTTCATGCTATGGTTAGGTTTACCTTAATACTTTTGTTGTAGTTGCGGATGCTTGCAATAGAGGTTAATCATAAGTGGGATGCTTGTTCAAGTAAGAACAGCACCCAAGCACCGGTCCACCCACATATCAAATTATCAAAGTACCAAACGCGAATCATATGAACGTGATGAAAACTAGCTTGACAATATTCCCATGTGTCCTCGGGAGCGCTTTTCCTTATATAAGAGTTTGTCCAGGCTTGTCCTTTGCTACAAAAAGGATTGGGCCACCTTGCTGCACTTTATTTACTTTTGTTACTTGTTGCTCGTTACAAATTATCTTATCACAAAACTACCTGTTACCACTTATTTCAGTACTTGCAGAGAATACTTTGCTGAAAATCGCTTATCATTTCCTTCTGCTCCTCGTTGGGTTTGACACTCTTACTTGTTGAAAGGACTACGATAGATACCCTATACTTGTGGGTCATCAAGACACTTTTCTGGCGCCGTTGCCCGGGAGTGAAGCGCCTTTGGTAGGTGGAATTTGGTAAGGAAAAATTTACATAGTGTGCTGAAATTTATTGTCACTTGTTACTATGGAAAGTAATCCTCTGAGGGGCTTGTTCGGGGTATCTTCACCCCGACCGATAGAGCAAAGAGTTGCTCCTCAACTTACTGAACCTATTGAATATGAAAACGTTCCCTTTGAATTTCCTTCGGGTATGTTAGAAAAACTACTAGCTAATCCTTTTACAAGAGATGGAACAAAGCATCCTGATGAGCACCTAATATATGTGGATGAAGTTTGTGGATTATTTAAGCTTGCAGGTATACCGATGATGTTGCTAACAAGAAGGTCTTCCCTTTATCTTTGAAGGGAGATGCATTGACATGGTATAGGCTATGTGATGATACGAGATCATGGAACTATAGAAGACTGAAATTGGAATTTCATCAAAAGTATTATCCTATGCATCTTGTTCATCGTGATCGCAATTATATATATAATTTTTGGCCTCGAGAAGGAGAAAGCATCGCTCAAGCTTGGGGGAGGCTTAAATAAATGTTATATTCATGTCCCAATCATGAGCTCCCAAGAGAAACAATTATTCAAAATCTTTATGCTCGACTTTCTGAAAACAATCGCACCATGATCGATACTTCTTGTGATGGCTCTTTTATGATGAAGACTATTGAATTTAAATGGGATTTATTGGATAGAATCAAACGCAACTCTGAAGATTGGGATCTCGACGAAGGTAAGGAGTCAGGTATGACACCTAAGTTTGATTGTGTTAAATCTTTTATGGATACCGATAAAATTTAGCACTAAATATGGACTTGACTCTGAGATAGTAGCTTCTTTTTGTGAATCTTTTGCTACTTATGTTGATCTCCCTAAGGAGAAGTGATTTAAATATCATCCTCCCATAGAAGTAAAAGTAGTTGCACCTATTAAAGTTGAAGAAAAGACTGTCACTTATAATGATCCTATTGTTCCTATTTCTTATGTTGAGAAACCACCTTTCCCTGTTAGAATAAAGGATCATGCTAAAGCTTCAACTGTGGTTCGTAAAAGCAATATTAAAACTTATACACCTCCTGAGCAAGTTAAAGTAGAACCTAATATTTCTATTGTTAAAGATCTCTTGTCTGATAATATTGATGGGCATGTTATTCAGTTCTGCGATGAAACTGCTAGAATTGCTAAACCTGGAGCTAAAGATAAACATAGACCTATGGTAGGCGTGCCTGTTATTTCTGTTAAAATAGGAGATCATTGTTATCATGGCTTATGTGATATGGGTGCTAGTGCTAGTGTTATACCTTATACCTTATATGAAGAAATTAAGCATGAAATTGCACCTGATGAGTTAGAAGATATTGATGTCACAATTAAACTTGCCAATAGAGATACTATATCGGCTATGGGAATTGTTAGAGATGTTCAAGTCTTATGTGGGAAAACTAAATATCCTGCTGATTTTCTTTTTCTTAGTTCCCCACAAGATAGCTTTTGTCCCATTATATTTGGTAGACCCTTCTTGAACACTGTCAATGCTAAGATAGACTGCGAAAAGAATGTTGTTACTATTGGCTTGGATGATATGATTCATGAGTTTAATTTCTCTAAATTTAGTAAACAACATCGTGAAGAAGAATTGCCTAGTAAGGATGAAATTATTGGTCTTGCTTCTATTGCCGTACCTCCTAGTGATCCTTTAGAACAATATTTGCTAGACCATGAAAATGATATGTTTATGAATGAAAGAAGGGAAATAGATGAAGTATTCTTTAAACAGGAACCTATCCTGAAACACAATTTGCCTGTTGAAATCCTAGGGGATCCTCCTGCACGTAAGGGTGATCCCGTGTTTGAGCTTAAACCATTGCCTGATAATCTTAAATATGCTTATCTTGATGAAAAGAAGTTATATCCTGTTATTATTAGTGCTAACCTTTCAGAGCATGAAGAAGAAAGATTATGGAAAACTCTGAAGAAGCACCGTGCTACTATTGGATATACTCTTGATGATCTTAAGGGCATTGGTCCCACTCTATGTCAACATAAAATAAATTTGGAAGCAGATGCCAAACCAGTTCGTGATCCTCAACGACGTCTGAATCCTAAATTGAAAGAAGTGGTAAGAAAAGAAATACTAAAGCTTCTAGAGGAAGGTATAATTTATCCCGTTGCTGATAATCAGTGGGTAAGTCCTGTCCACTGTGTCCCTAAGAAAGGAGGTATTACTGTTGTTCCTAATGATAAAGATGAATTGATTCCACAAAGAATTGTTACATGTTATAGGATGGTAATTGATTTCCGCAAATTAAATAAAGCTACTAAGAAAGATCATTACCCCTTACCTTTTACTGATCAAATGCTAGAAAGATTATGCAAACATACACATTATTGCTTTCTAGATGGTTATTCTGGGTTTTCTCAAATACATGTGTTGGCTAAAGACAATCAAAGACTACTTTTACATGCCCTTTTGGTACTTTTGCTTATAGACGTATGCCTTTTGGTTTATGTAATGCACCTGCTACCTTTCAAAGATGCATGATGGCTAAATTCTCTGACTTTTGTGAAAAGATTTGTGAGGTTTTCATGGACGACTTTTCCGTCTATGGATCCTCTTTTGATGATTGCTTGAGCAATCTTGATCGAGTTTTGCAGAGATGTGAAGAAACTAATCTTGTCTTGAATTGGGAAAAGTGCAACTTTATGGTTAATGAAGGTATTGTCTTGGGCCATAAAGTTTCTAAAAGAGGTATTGAAGTTGATAAAGCCAAGGTTGATGCTATTGAAAAGATGCCATGTCCCAAGGACATCAAAGGTATAAGAAGCTTCCTTGGTCATGCCGGATTTTATAGGAGGTTCATTAAGGACTTCTCAAAAATTTCTTGGCCTCTGACTAATTTACTGCAAAAAGATATACCATTTGTCTTTGATGATGATTGCGTTGAAGCATTTGAAATACTTAAGAAAGCATTGATCTCTGCACCTATTGTTCAGCCACCTAATTGGAATTTACCCTTTGAGATTATGTGTGATGCTAGTGATTATGCTGTAGGTGCTGTTCTAGGGTAAGAGTCGATAAGAAATCAAATGTTATCCATTATGCTAGTAAAACTCTAGACAATGCTCAAAGAAATTATGCTACTACTGAAAAGGAATTCTTAGCAGTTGTATTTGCTTGTGATAAGTTTGGACCTTATATTGTTGATTCTAAAGTAACTATTCACACTGATCATGCTGCTATTAAATACCTGACGAAAAACAAAGATGCTAAACCTAGACTTATTAGATGGGTTCTCTTGCTACAAGAATTTGATTTGCATATTTTTGATAGAAAGGGAGCCGAGAACCTCGTTGCAGACAACTTGTCTAGGTTAAAAAATATTCTTGATGACCCACTACCTATTGATGATAGCTTTCCTGATGAGCAATTAAATGTTATAAGTACTTCTCGTAGTACTCCATGGTATGCTGATTATGCTAATTATATTGTTGCTAAATTTATACCACCTAGTTTCACATACCAGCAAAAGAAAAAGGTTTTCTATGATTTGAGACATTACTTTTGGGATGACCCACATCTTTATAAAGAAGGAGTAGATGGTGTTATTAGATGTTGTGTACCTGAGCATGAACAGGAACAGATCCTGCCCAAGTGTCACTCCGAAGCTTATGGAGGACACCACACTGGAGATAGAACTGCACATAAGGTATTGCAGTCCGGTTTCTATTGGCCTACTCTCTTCAAGGATGCACATAAATTTGTCTTATCTTGTGATGAATGCCAAAGAATTGGTAATATTAGTAGACGTCAAGAAATGCCTATGAATTATTCACTTGTTATTGAACCATTTGATGTTTGGGGTTTTGATTATATGGGACCTTTTCCTGCCTCTATTGGATATACACATATTTTAGTTGCTGTTGATTACGTTACTAAGTGGGTAGAAGCTATTCCAACTAGTAGTGTTGATCATAATACTTCTATTAAAATGCTTAAATAAGTTATTTTTCTGAGGTTTGGAGTCCCTAGATATTTAATGACTGATGGTGGTTCACATTTTATTCATGGTGCTTTCCGTAAAATGCTTGCTAAATATGATGTTAATCATAGAATTGCGTCTCCTTATCACCCAGTGGTCAAGTAGAACTGAGTAATAGAGAACTCAAATTAATTTTGCAAAAGACTGTCAATAGGTCTAGAAAGAATTGGTCCAAGAAACTTGATGATGCATTATGGGCCTATAGAACTGCATATAAAAATCCTATGGGTATGTCTCCGTATAAAATGGTTTATGGAAAAGCATGTCACTTACCTCTCGAACTAGAACATAAGGCATATTGGGCTATTAAAGATCTCAACTATGATTTCAAACATGCCGGTGAGAAGAGGTTATTTGATATTAGCTCACTTGATGAATGGAGAACCCAAGCCTATGAAAATGCCAAGTTGTTTAAAGAAAAAGTTAAAAGATGGCATGACAAAAGGATACAAAAGAGTGAGTTTAATGTAGGTGATTATGTATTGCTATACAACTCTTGTTTAAGATTTTTTGCAGGAAAACTTCTCTCTAAATGGGAAGGCCCCGACGTTATTGAGGAGGTCTATCGTTCCGGTGCCATAAAAATCAACAACTTCAAAGGTACGAATTTGAAGGTGGTGAACGGTCAAAGAATTAAACATTATATCTCAGGTAATCCCATAAATGCTGAAACCAACATTATTGAAACCGTAACCCTGGAGGAATACATAAGGGACACTTTCCAGAATGTTTTAGACTCCGAAAAGGAATAGGTATGTGGTACGGTAAGTAAACCGACTCCAAAACAATTTTTAAGGCAATATTTCTCCGTTTTGAAATATTCAGAAAAATAGAAAAATAAGTGGCAGTCCGGAAGGACACGAGGGCCCCACGAGGGTGGAGGGCGCGCCCTACACCCCTGGGCGCGCCCCCTACCTCGTGAGCACCTCGTGTGCCTTCCGGACTCCGTTTTCTTGCACGATACATATTTTTGTCGGTAAAAATTCATTATATATTCCCCCGAAGGTTTTGACTCCTGTATCACGCAAATATCCTCTGTTCTTGTTTCGAGCTGTCCCACTGCTGATTAGATTAACATGTCGTCTCAGGATTCAGAACGAGAAAGCTATGTGGATGATTACTTAGCAAATCCCAAGGTCTATGGAGATGTGGAACATGATGGTTGGGCCACGGAGGAAGAAGAGGACTATGAACCCAAGGGGAAGGAGGAGACGAGCTCGGATGAAGACGAAGCCCCATTACCACAACCTGGGGACATGCACGTGGAGTTCAAAAAGTCAAGTCTCCCTGGTAGAGTAAAGAAACCAAAGTTCGAGTTTATCCCTTTTCGTCTCTTGCAGGAAAATAAGCAAGACCTGTGTAAAAAGATATTATGCCTGGAGTGGGAGATTGATGATTTGAGGGTCCAAAATTCTGTCCTCAAGCGCAAATTAAGGGAGAAGTCGGTGCCATCAACTAAGTCAACATCACCGCCATTCTCTCCACCAACAAAGGAGACATAATCACATGGGTATGGGCACTCCCCTTGGCAACTGCCAAGCTTGGGGGAGGTGCCCCGGTATCGTATCACAATCACAACTCCTATCTTTACCATTTTTCTTAGTTCGATCCTATTAGTAGTATCTTGATCTAGTAGAATAAAGTTTATGGCATGATCTAGTTTTGAGTTTTGCTTTATGATCTCTCTATGTAATCGAGTCCGTGAGCTATATATATAATAAAGATTAGTCTTGAGTCAAGGGCTTGATTATTTTGCCATGATCTTGAGTGAATAAAAGAAAAGAAGAAAAAGAATAAAAAGAAACAAAAGAGTTCATATTGATCTTATTAAGAGTAATGACTTCACATATAAAGAGTATGATGATTAAAAGTTGTTGGGAGTTGGCAGACATAGCTTTGGTCATCGTTGCAATTAATAGGAAGTAATAAGGAAAGAGAGGTTTCACATATAAATATACTATTATTGACATTTTTTATGATTGGGAGCACTCATTAAAATATGACATGCTAAAGAGTTGATGTTGGACAAGGAAGACATCGTAATGAGTTATGTTTTCTTATATCTGAGATAAAGTATGTTGTCATGGATCCTCTAACATGTAGAGCTTGCCTTTCCCCCTCATGCTAGCCAAAATTCTCAGCACCAAGTAGAGATACTACTTGTGCTTCCAAATACCCTTAAACCAATTTTGCCATTAGAGTCCACCATATCTACCTATGGATTGAGTAAGATCCTTCAAGTAAGTTGTCATCGGTGCAAGCAATAAAAATTGCTCTCTAAATATGTATGATTGATTGGTGTGGAGGAAATAAGCTTTATACGATCTTGTGATGTGGAAGAAATAAAAGCGACAGACTGCATAATAAAGTTTCATATCACCAGGGGCAATATAAAGTGGCGTTCTTTCGCATTGAGATTTTATGCATCCAACCATAAAAGCGCATGGCAACCTCTGCTTCCCTCTGCGAAGGGCCTATCTTTTATTATTATCTTCTACCTTATGCAAGAGTCATGGTGATCTTCACCTTTCATTTTTACATTTTATCCTTTGGCAAGCACAATATGTTGGAAAGATCCTGATATATATATATATATATATATCTAATTGGATGTAGGAGAGCATGAGTTATTATTGTTGACATTACCCTTGAGGTAAAAGGTTGGGAGGCGAAACTATAAGCCCCTATCTTTCTCTGTGTCTGATTAAAACTTCATAACCACAAGTATTGCGTGAGTGTTAGCAATTATGAAGGACTAGATGATAGTTGAGTATGTGGACTTGCTTTTAAGCTCTGACATAGACTCTTTCTGATGTTATGATAAATTGCAATTGCTTCAATGACTAAGATTATAGTTTGTTGGTCTTCAGTAAACTTTATGATTCGTACCTCTACATTGTGAATAGGTTATTACTTGAGCATAAGAAATCATATGACAAAATCTATATATGTTGCTGTTATGAGAATAATCATGATGCCTTGATGTCCGTATTTTATTTTTATCGACACCTCTACCTCTAAACATGGGGACATATTTATCGTTATCGGCTTTCGCTTAAGGACAAGCGAGGTCTAAGCTTGGGGGAGTTGATATGTCCATTTTGCATCATGCTTCTATATCGATATTTATTGCATTATGGGCTGTTATTATGCATTATGTCACAATACTTATGGCTATTCTCTCTTATTTTACAAGGTTTACATAAGGAGGGAGAATGCCGGCAGTTGGAATTCAGGGCTGGAAAAGGAGCAAATATTAGAGACCTATTCTGCACAACTCCAAAAGTCCTGAAACTCCACGGAACATCTAGTTGAAAATAATGAAAAAATCCTTGCCAAAGATGAAGACCAGGGGGCCCACACCCTGTCCACGAGGGTGGGGGGCGCGCCCCCTAGGGCGTGCCCCCCTACCTCGTGGGCCCCCTGGTGGCTCTCCGATGCCCATCTTCTGCTATATGAGGTATTTCGTCGAGGAAAAAACAATAAGCAACCTTTCGGGACGAAACTCCGCCGCCACGAGGCGGAACCTTGGCGGAACCAATCTAGGGCTTCGACAGAGATGTTTTGCAGGGGACACTTCCCTCCGGGAGGGGGAAATCATCGCCATCGTCATCACCAACGCTCCTCTCATCGGGAGAGGGCAATCTCCATCAGCATCTTCACCAGCACCATCTTATCTCAAAACCCTAGTTCATCTCTTGTATCCAATTCTTGTCTCCAAGTCCTGGATTGGTACTAGTAGGTTGCTAGTAGTGTTGATCACTCCTTGTAGTTGATGCTAGTTGGTTTATTTGGTGGAAGATCATATGTACAAATCCTTTATGCATATTATTACCCCTCTGATTATGAATATGAATATGCTTTGTGAGTAGTTACGTTTGTTCCTGAGGACACGGGAGAAGTCTTGCTATTAGTACTCATGTGAATTTGGTATTCGTTCGATATTTTGATGAGATGTATGTTGTCTAGCCTCTAGTGGTGTTATGTGAACGTCGACTACATAACACTTCACCATTATTTGGGCCTAGTGGAAGGCATTGGGAAGTAATAAGTAGATGATGGGTTGCTAGAGTGACAGAAGCTTAAACCCTAGTTTATGCGTTGCTTCGTAAGGGGCTGATTTGGATCCACATGTTTCATGCTATGGTTAGGTTTACCTTAATACTTTTGTTGTAGTTGCGGATGCTTGCAATAGAGGTTAATCATAAGTGGGATGCTTGTTCAAGTAAGAACAACACCCAAGCACCGGTCCACCCACATATCAAATTATCAAAGTACCGAACGCGAATCATATTATGAACGTGATGAAAACTAGCTTGACGATATTCCCATTGTCCTCGGGAGCGCTTTTCCTTATATAAGAGTTTGTCCAGGCTTGTCCTTTGCTACAAAAAGGATTGGGCCACCTTGCTACACTTTATTTACTTTTGTTACTTGTTGCTCGTTACAAATTATCTTATCACAAAACTACCTGTTACCACTTATTTCAGTACTTGCAGAGAATACTTTGCTGAAAACCGCTTATCATTTCCTTCTGCACCTCGTTGGGTTCGACACTCTTACTTATCGAAAGGACTACGATCGATCCCCTATACTTGTGGGTCATCAAGGGCCCGAACCTGGGTAAACATCGTGTCCCCCGCCTCCTGTTACCATCCGCCTTAGACGCACAGTTCGGGACCCCCTACGCGAGATCCGCCGGTTTTGACACCGACATTGGTGCTTTCATTGAGTTCCACTGTGCCGTCACCGTTAGGCTTGATGGCTCCTTTGATCATCTGCAACGATTCGATCCAGGGTGAGGTTTTGCTCCCCGGACAGATCTTCATATTCGGCGGCTTCGTATTGTGGGCCAACTCGCTTGGCCATCTGGAGAAGATCGAGAGCTACGCCCCTGGCCATCAGATTAGGTTCAAAAACTTGAACTATACTGCCGACATCCATGGAGACTTGATCTTCGACGGATTCGAGCCCATGTCAGGTGCGCCGCACAATCACGACGAGCATGAATTAACTCTGCCATCAGATAGTGTTCGGGAGATCACACCTAAAACTACTCTGGCCCTCAATCCGGAACAAATTAAGCCATCTAAGGACGGGTGGATAGACCCCGCCACGGAGGCCGCACTCTCAGTGGCGATAGAGCCGAATACTGACTTCACCTCCTACGAGAGCCGTGTTGACGAACCATTGGATTCGTCCCCGACCACGGGCTCCGAGCCGCCTGCGTCCGTGCCTATCGAATCCGATTGGGCACCGATCATGGAGTTTACCTTCGCGGATATCTTTCAGCACTTACCTTTTGGCGATGTGCTAAATTCATTAAGGTCCCTCTCCATGTCATGAGAACCTTGGCCGAACTATGTCCGGCTAGAATGGGATGCGGACGACGAAGAAATTCGCTCCCCACCCACCACCCACTTAATAGCCACTGTCGACGATTGAACCGACATGCTCGACTTCGACTCTGAAGATATCGACGGTATGGACGATGATGCAGGAGACGAACAGGAACCACCGCCCATAGGGCGCTGGACTGCCACCTCATCATATGACATATACATGGTGGATACACCCAAAGAAAATAGTGACGAGGAACAAGGATAGCTCCCTCGAGAAGCAACCACAGCGACGGCGTAGGCGCCGCTCCAAATCCCGCCTTGGAAAAAACAGCGATAACAGCGCAAGAGAAAATAACACCCCGGTCGACTCTAGAGGAAACGATGACAACATTGACCCAGCGATAGAGCAAGATGAACCAGCGAACGGCGAACATAGTATGGAGTAGCTGTCCGAACACGTCAACACCGAGGATAAAGCTCATCAACCTCTCTCCAGAGAGGAAAACAGTCCGGACAAAGACGCACACGTCATCCAGGAAAGGCACCTAGAACAAGAGAACCTCCGTAGAAGGCTTATTGCCACCGCAAGGAGTCTGAAGAAGCAGAAGCAAAGGCTTAAGGCCGCGCAGAATACGCTCAACAGTAGATGGAACAAAGTGCTCGACACTGAACAAAATTACGGTGGTAGTTGCCATACAAATAGCTATCCAAATCGCAAGCTGTTGCCTGAGTTCGATGATGAGGCCGTAGAGCCTACACAGCCGAAGAATAAAACGGCCGATCAGCCGGATTGACCACCTCGTGGCCGCGATAGGACGGCTAACGAGGCCACATATAAGCCAACACACGATTTACGTGAGGACTTGCGCCAAAAATACGGTATGACTAGGTCCATCTATGGATCTAGGAAGCGCGCTCTGGCACAAAATCAAAACCAAACACTACAACCGTACAAACGCCACGATACATCCAAATACAAGGGTGCCGCACACCCCCTATGCTTCACCGATGAGGTACTGGATCATGAATTTCCATAGGGATTCAAGCCCGTGAACATAGAGGCGTACGACGAAACGACAGACCCTGGGGTCTGGATTGAGGACTTCATCCTCCACATCCATATGGCTCGCGGAGACGATCTCCACGCCATTAAATACCTCCCCCTCAAGCTGAAAGGACCAGCTCGACACTGGCTGAAGAGCCTCCCCAAAAATTCAATTGGAAGTTGGGAGGAGCGCGAGGATGCTTTTAGGGCAAATTTTCAAGGGACTTATGTCCGACCTCCGGATGCAAACGATTTAAGTCATATAATTCAACAGCCCGAAGAGTCAGCCCGAAAGCTTTGGAACAGATTTCTCACTAAAAAGAACCAAATCGTCGACTGCCCGGATGCCGAAGCCTTAACAGCTTTCAAACACAACGTTCGCGACGAATGGCTCGCCAGACACCTCAGCCAAGAAAAACCAAGGACAATGGCAACCCTTGTCGGATTTCGGGTTCCGGCAGAACCTTGAGGTTCAAGCACTGGGGTGCGTGCGGAGATCTCTCCCCTACCGATCTACGTCTGATCTCCTCGCGTGATCTAGGCTGGAAACGATGAACAACACAAGGGACACAAGATTTATACTGGTTCGGGCCACCGCCGTGGTGTAATACCCTACTCCAGTGTGTGGTGTGGTCGATTGCCTCAGGGGCTGATGGTGAACAGTACAAGGGAAGAACAGCCTCGCAAGGGGTGTTCTTGAGCTGGTGCGGCGAACTGCTTGGGTGAGTTCAGCCGTCTCTCTCTCTTTCTTTACTTGGGCTCTATCAGATTTCTGGATCGATGCCTCTACTCTGTGGTGGCTAGCTCTATTTATAGAGGCCCTGGGCCTCTCCCCAAATAATGAGCGGGAAGGGCGCCAACAATTTGGCCATTTTGAAGGGGAACATCTAGTACAAGTTATGCTGACCAAAGGTGGTCTTCGGCTACCAAAAGCACTGGTGGTGACGCCGTCTTGGGCTCCATGGTGACCTCCGTCCTGCCGTCCGGCCGGTCTTGGTCTCGTTGCACTAGAATGGTAACCTTTGCGTGATACCTTGGCCTATGCTTGCCCCCTTTGCACCGAAGGGGAAACAAAGACATTGCATAGGCCGGCGCCCGCCTGGCGCCCGCCTGGCCTCGATCGCCATGGCTTGCGTCATGGTTTCCTCGGGAGGTACCCCTGCCTTGATCTCTCCGCCTCCTTGCGAGCCTGCCTGATGAGGTTGCCTCTGAGGAAGCTTCGTGTCGTCCGCCCCGCGAGGCTTGGTCCCTCGCGAGGGTATTGAGCTTGAGCTGATGAAGATGGGCCGCGTTGGGCCCCCACTTGAGCCATGTCGCAGGCCGCAGGCAGGCAAGTCTGGGGACCCCCGTTCCCAGAATGCCGACAGTAGCCCCCGGGCCCAAGGCGCGCGCAGGCTTGGCTTAGCAGAGAAGCGAAGGGCAAGCGCGAAGCACCACAGGCCCCAAAAGCCTACGGCCTTGGGCACCGCGTGGCGGTTGATTGGACGTGGGCGACTGCGCTTCCCACGATGCCTTGTTATGCGCCCGGCTAAGCGGACCTGTAGTTCCACACAGTTGTTCCTTCCTTCCGCTGCTCGCTCGCCTCCTACCTTTCCTTCTTCTCCGAGATCCAACCTCCGCCGCCAATCCGGCACGAGCTATTCCCTTTCTCTGCCGCCATGGCACGGACGAAGAAAGGAAAAGGAAAGAAGCCCGCGCCTTCGCCCTGCACACCTCCGGCGGTGGCTCCCACCGTTGATCGATCGATTATACTCAATCCAGAAGCTTTGGACAAGGTCCGCTCCGCCCTTGCCACTATCTTCAATGAGTGCGGTAGGACCTCAGTTTAACCTGCATCCCATGCTGTCGGCGTTCTAGAAACGGGGGTCCCCAGACTTGCCTTCCTGCGGCCCGCGGCGTGGCTCAAAGGAGGCCCAGCGCGGCCCAACTTCATCAACACGAGACCCAAGACCCTCGCGAGGGGCCAAGCCTCACGGGGCGGACAACACAGCGCTTCCTCAGGCACGGCCTCGTCAGGCTGGCTCACGAGGAGGCGGAGAGATCAAGGCGGGGTGCCTCGCGAGGTGCCCATGACGCAAGCCATGACGACCAAGGGCGCCAGGCGGGCGCCAGCCCGCGCAGTGTCCTCCCTTTCCTCTTTGGTGCAAAGGGGGCAAGCGCAGGCGAGAGGATCAAGCAGAGGCATCCATTTCGGTGCAGCGAGACCAAGACCAGTCCAACGGTGGGAAGGAGGTCATCGTGGAGCCCAGAACGGCGTCACCACAGGGCCTTTGGTAGGCGAGGACCAACTTTAGTCAGGATAAGTGTACTAGATGTTCCCCTTCGTATTGGCCAGTTGTTGGCGCCCTTCCCGCTCAATATTTGGGAAGAGGCCCAGGGCCTTCGCCTATAAATAGGACTAGCCACCCCCAGGGTAGAGGCATCGAGCGATCGAGAGAAGAATTCGGTATCTAGCCATCAGAGCAAGCAAAGAGAGAGAGAGAGAGAGAGAGAGAGAGAAGGGCGGCTGAACTCCTCCTAGTAGTTCGTCCCCCTAGCCAAGAACAGACCCTCGCGAGGCTAGTCTTCCCTGTATTGTTCTTCATCACCAGCCCAAGAGGCAATCCACCACACCATACTGGAGTAGGGTATTACACCACACCGGTGGCCCGAACCAGTATAAACCCTGTGTCTTTTGTGTTGTTCCTTCGGTAGTTTAGATCCTTGCGAGACGGAGAGGTAGAGGGCATAATCTCCGCGCGCACCCCAGAGTTCGAACCTTAAGGGTCTGCCGGAACCTGAAATCCGACATTTGGCGCACTAGGTAGGGGTGCGCCGGAGTCCACCTCTCTACCGCTCCGCGTCCTGTCGCACCGCCATCACCATGTCCGGCGACCAGGCCGGCAACCAAGATCCATGGGCGGCGTGGCCCGCCCGCGCGGAGCCGCCCGCCTCGGGCGACCCCGCGCCCCAGGCAGCTCGCGGTCCGCAGGTTGCTGCGGGCTGCGGGCGGCGCAGACAGGCTTCAGCAACCCTTACGCCGTGACAAGCGCGGTCGGCAGCAAGGGCCTCCAATCATGCCGCGGCCACGACACCGTACACCCGCCGGGAGCAAGCGAACTCGAGGGCCGCGCTCATGGTGGCCCGAGAGTTCCTGCAGTGTAGGCTACTGGAAGGCGGCCGCGACGTGCTGCTGGAGCGGGTTGCCGAACTCCTGGGCTTTGCCGCTTCGGGGGCTCACCCCTTCTGCATCCAGCTTCCGTCTCAAGCTCAAGGCGGCACGCGCGGGGGCCTCGCGCGCTCCCGCGGGCCTCTGGGCTACCCCAACACTAGTGAATCCGTCGGCGCCGAGCTGGCAGTAGCGCTACCCCCGCCCCCGGCGCGTGAGGGGGAGGGGCTCGGTGCAGTCCACGGCGCCGGCGGGCAGCCGCGCTACCACACCGCGGTGGGCACGTCAAGCAGCGCCGCATGGCACACGGAGCACTACAGCACAGCCTTCGGGGTAGCGGCGCCAGAAGAATACGTGCCCCGCATGATGGACCAAGTGCACGCTCACGAGGGCGAACATGGCTCGCTTCCCAGCCCAAGCTGGGGAGGCGAGACACCAGAAGCTGAGCTCTTCCAGGAGCCCCGGGACGGCTCCGTCGGCCACGCTGGAGGCGACAATTATCGGGTACCACTAATTCCTCAGGAGCAGGCATACGCTAATCATGGATCGCAGGAGGTGCAGGTCGCCACAGCGAGCCTCTGCCCCGCTCCCACAGTCTCTTACCCCTCGGGAGGAGGGCGCAGGGGACTGCAGGAGAGGGGCAGGGACCCCACATCACCATTGCGGCGTTCGGAGCAAGGCGTTCTCAGGAGGTAGGCCCTCCGCTGGGGAGGCGCCTGAGGGCCTGCCCCTGGCGGAGGACCCGTGGTCGTCGGGGGAACCGCTGGCGACCGCTCTACCCCACCGGCGGCGTCCTGGTTTCCGGTCGTCGTTGGTGGCACTAGAGTGTGGCGCAAGGCGGGGCCCTCGTCTGGCGATATGAAGCAAGGCCGGTACCTGTGAAGAAGGCCCAGTGCCTGTGAGGCTCGCCGCCCCGTGACACTCTCACGTAATAATGAGTGGGGCTGTACACGCCCCGGAGTCTCAGGGGTGCCGGCCTCAGGCCCTGGGGCTCCCTCCGACGCCCAGTGGACAGCACTTAGCTCCGCGCTGGTGAGAAGACGTCCAAGACTAGATTAGGTGCCGGACACGGCCATTTGCATGTTTTCATTGCCTTCTTCTTTTTGGTTGTAACTTTTCCCCTGTTGGATTTAAGTTGGATTCTAATTTGAGATTTGCGTGCGTTCGGGGAAGGGGTGCTTAGTCTCGTTCGAGCTATTTCTCGCGTTCTGGTTGCCGCTTCACCACAGCTGCCTCCCCTCGCGAGCCCCTCGCGAGTCAGGCAGGGCCAGGCTCGTGTGCAGCCCAGACTGTCGCTATTGCTCCTTCTCGGGAGGACTTTCTGGTACCTGCAGAGGATGTCCCTTTATAAAAAGGCCCGGAGCCTGTGAAGAAGGCGAATGCCTGTGAAGCTATCGCGTTTATGAAAAGGCCCGGAGCCTGTGAAGAAGGCGAATGCCTGTGAAGCTATCGCGTTTATGAAAAGGCCCGGAGCCTGTGAAGAAGGCGAATGCCTGTGAAGCTATCGCGTTTATGAAAAGTCCCGGAGCCTGTGAAGAAGGCGAATGCCTGTGAAGCTATCGCGTTTATGAAAAGGCCCGGAGCCTGTGAAGAAGGCGAATGCCGGTGAAGCTATCGCGTTTACGAAAAGGCCCGGAGCCTGTGAAGAAGGCGAATGCCTGTGAAGCTATCGCGTTTATGAAAAGGCCCGGAGCCTGTGAAGAAGGCCAACGCCTATGAAGCCCCTCGCTAACAGCACCTGCGCGTCCTACGATTTCAACTGGAGAATACTCAGGACACCACGTCCTCCCACGAGCTGCCTCGGGGCTTGCGCAAAACAAAGGTAAACCAGCCAGCCGCCAGGCACGGGTGCTCGCGCAATACAATAGCTGCTAATACGACCTACACAAGTTTTACATGAGGGGCTTCCCCTCCCAAAATGCTCTCACGACCATCAGGCCAAACACCTGAGTTCTATCCATGCAGGGCAAAAGACAGGGGCAACACACAGTCAGTCTGACAAATCCCCCAAGGCGTCCTCGGGAGCACCTCCCGAGCCGCCGCTGGCATCGCTGGATTCGCCACCGCTACCTGCATCGTCGCCAGCGGTGTCAAGGCCATCCACCACACCGCCTTTGTCGGCAGCCACGATCACGTCGTCGTCATCCGAAGTGAAGGCCTTCACAAGAGCGTCCATGTTGTTTTCCACCCAGTCCGCCAGGTTGCCTCGGACGGCCTAGGGGACTGGGGCGATGGCGGCGTCGAAGTCGAAGTGGGGATCCATGTCCTGAAGATGGCTGAAGACACGGGAAAAGGCGCGCCCGAGCAGGGCGCGGCTCCTCTCCTCCACCAACCTGTCGGCCCTGACCGACCGCGCCTCCAGCTGCGTCACCACGGCGGTGAAGAACTGCAGGTTGCCGGCATAGTTGATCGTGTGCGGCTCGCCGACAATCGCCTCGCAGATGTTGCCCAAGGATGCGTTAGCCCTCTACCTGAGCGTAGCCAGCATGGGGCCGTGCACATGCTCCAGGACCTGCCGCTGGCGTATCTCATCAGCGTTCTAGTGCTTGACGGCCTCGGCCTCTTCCACCCGCTCATGAAGACGGAGTACCTCGGCCTGAAGGGCAGCCGACTCCTTTTGCGCTGCCTCAAGGGCGGTCCGGGAAGCGTCGACCCGCCGTGTTGCCTCATCCCGTTCGGCCCTTAGGGCTGCGGTTGTTCCCTCAGCCTCGACCCGGATCAACTCCAGCTTCCTCTCGAACTCGCGCTCGAGGCCTTGGCGTGCTGTCGCCACCCGACGACCAACCTCCTCCAGGACACGTGCCTCCCGTGCAGTGACTTCATCTTCCGCCTGCGTCACCAGGCGCTCCCTCGTCTCCAACCGCTTGTACTCGCGGGTGCGTTCGGTGGCCTCCAGCGTCAACGCCTCCTCACGTCTCTGGAGCTCAGCTGGGTCGCCAGAAGCCACCCTCATCGACGCAAGGGCCGCCTCGTGCAGTTCCACTTGCTCCTCTAACGAGTGGCATCAGGCCAGGAGCTCCCAAGCCCGCTCCTCCGCTGCTTCTCGCCGTCGGTCGGCTCCCAGGGCCTCTTCAGCGGCCTGGGATCGGGCCACCCGGGAGGCCTCCAGCGACGCCTTCGCTTCTTTGTCTTCAAGCTCGCGCTGGTGGCGCGCGAGGGCGAGGGCGGCCTCCAGCTCGCGCCTCTCCTCGGCCAGGCGCAGGCCCTTGGCCTCCAGGCGCGCGTCTTCATCGGCAAGCTCCTCCCCAAGCAGGTCTACCGCGCCGCTCGCCCTTTGAAGGAATCCGTGGCAGCGAGCGCGGCGCTCCCGAGCATGCTCAAGCACTTCTTCCGCACCATCGTCTGCCCCACGCAAGCGCCTGGGAGCACGAATCATTGCTCCCCCTCCGGGCAGGGGGCTGGGGGCTGGCGCCCCCACAACGGCCAGGCGCGCCGCACCAGAAGCTCGGCCTGGGGCCAGCACGTCTCCCGAAGAAGGGCGCAGGGGGCGCCTCAGCCAGTCGCAGCCCGCGACCAGATGAGAAGCCCACGGCAGGCTGGCCATGCCAAGAGAGGGCCCATGAAGGAAGATCGCAGGAAGAGAAGGGCCACGGGGCACCTCAGGGCGATCCGCCCCTTCGTTCGTCCTCACCACAAGAGTCGTGCTGCTCGGGACGTTTTGGGGCGACGGGGGAGGTGAAGCCAAAGGAGGCGGCACCTCAGCGGCTTCCATGACCTCGGCAGGAAGAGGCCTGCAGAGCAAGGATCAGTAGACGCAACAAGGGGATCCGGAGCCAGGAAAGGAGAAGGCTTACTTGTCGGTGGCGAAGTACTTCCGGCGCTTCAGCAAGCGACAAGGGAAGTCATCACCCAGGGCCTCCCTTTTCCTCCGAAGGGCCTCAAAGTCCACACGGAAGCGGCCCAAGAGAAGAGCGCAAGGATCAACCTGCGACGAAGACGAAGCAGCAACGCTATCCGCGTCAGGGGCGCCTGCCTGGCGCGTGTTGCCAATCACCTCGGCAGAAGACGCGGCCGGGGCCTCGGGAGCCTCGGCCCCAGGCGCTGGGAGCGACTGCTTGCCACCCACAGCCTCTGCCGCACGGGCCTCAGGAGCTACTTCCTTGAGGGCATCGCCAGGCGCAGTCTCCTCTTCGGGAGCCTTATCGGTCTCCGCCAACTCATGCCTCCCTGCCCCGCCACTCGAGAAGGATTCGCCTTGACCAACCGGAAGGGCGGTCACCACCACAGGGTTCTCGCGAGGCCCTTGGAGGCCGGCGGGGTGCAGCCCCCATTCATCGAAGGAGGGCATCTGCTTCACGAAGTCGTCCCTGTTCTGGCAGAGGTACAGCAGGGCCCCTCCCCTCTGCATGCTGCCCGGGTTGGGGTCGCCAGTCAGGACCAAGAGCACGGTCCTTAGTGCTGCAGGCGTCAGGTCTGCTTCCTGGAGCCTCATGCGATCACCATGCCCGCTGAAAGCCCACATTCGACGAGAGTGACATTGGAGAGGGGCAATGCGATGTAACAAGAACTCCTTCACCACCTTGGGCTCCGTCACGCCGAGCGACCTCAAGAACGTGAAGCGGCGCCAGACGAAGGCGAGCCGGGGGATCACGAGCGTCTCTTGGCCCCAGCCTGAATTGGGTGCTGCAGGGGAAGTTGGCTTCGCCAGCAGGGGAAGTTGGCACCCCGACATCAATGTACAACCACCGCTCGCGGAACCCAGCTGAAGGCGGAGGAAGCTTGAAGTCAATCCCCGAGGCCGCAGTCCCGGGCGCGGCAACGAAGCTCACACACGCTGAGCATTGAGTGGGGTCAGTAAGGCGCAAAGAGAAGAAGTGGCGCAGCAAGGCAACGGAAGGAGGGATGCTGTAGGATCGGAAGTATGTCTAGAGGGGGGGGTGATTAGACTACTTGACCAAATAAAAACTTAACCTTTTCCCAATTTTAGTTCTTGGCAGATTTTAGGAACTTTAGGACTAGTCAAGCAATCATCACACAATTCAAGCAAGCATGCAAAGAGTATATAGGCAGCGGAAAGTAAAGCATGCAACTTGCAAGAATGTAAAGGGAAGGGTTTGGAGAATTCAAACGCTATTGGAGATACGAATGTTTTTCCCGTGGTTCGGATAGGTGGTGCTATCCTACATCCACGTTAGTGGAGACTTCAACCCACGAAGGGTAACGGTTGCGCGAGTCCACGGAGGGCTCCACCCACGAAGGGTCCACGAAGTAGCAACCTTGTCTATCCCACCATGGCCATCGCCCACGAAGGACTTGCCTCACTAGCAGTAGATCTTCACGAAGTAGGCGATCTCCTTGCCCTTACAAACTCCTTGGTTCAACTCCACAATCTTGTCGGAGGCTCCCAAGTGACACCTAGCCAATCTAGGAGACACCACTCTCCAAGAAGTAACAAATGGTGTGTTGATGATGAACTCCTTGCTCTTGTGCTTCAAATGATAGTCTCCCCAACACTCAACTCTCTCTCACAGGATATGGATTTGGTGGAAAGAAGATTTGAGTGGAAAGCAACTTGGGGAAGGCTAGAGATCAAGATTCATATGGTAGGAATGGAATATCTTGGTCTCAACACATGAGTAGGTGGTTCTCTCTCAGAACATATGAATTGGAAGTGTAGATGTGTTCTGATGGCTCTCTCCACGAATGAAGAGGAGGTGGAGGGGTATTTATAGCCTCCACTTAAAATCCAACCGTTACACACAATTTACCAATCTCGGTGGGACCGAATCAACAAACTCGGTCGGACCGAAAAGGTAAACCTAGTGACCGTTAGAGTTTTTCGGTGGGACTGACATGCATCTCGGTAGGACCGATATGGTTAGGGTTTGGGCATAATGTAATCTCGGTGAGACCGATTACACAAACTCGGTGAGACCGATTTGGTAATTAGCTAACCAGAGAGTTGGTCAGGCAAACTCGGTGGGACCGATTTGCTCTTTCGGTGAGACCGAAAAGTTACAAAAGGGAAACAGAGAGTTTGCATTGCAATATCGGTGGGACCATTCCGCTCTTTCGGTGAGACCGAAAAGTTACGGAAAGGAAACAGAGAGGTTGCAATCCCATCTCGGTGAGACCGAGATCCCTATCGGTGAAACCGATTTGCTAGGGTTTTGGCAGTGGCTTATGACATATGAAGACTCGGTGGCGCCGGATAGAAAGAATCGGTATGACCGAGTTGGGCTTAGTGTTTTGGTCATATGTGGATATGGGAAAGTAGTTGAGGATTTTGGAGCATATCATTAAGCACATAAGGCAAAGAGCTCATTAAGCAACACCTCATCCCTCCTTGATAGTATTGGCTTTACCTATGGACTCAATGTGATCTTGGATCACTAAAATGTAAAATGAAGAGTCTTGAGCTTTTGAGCTTGAGCCAATCCTTTGTCCTTAGTATTTTGAGGGTTCCACTTTCACCATTCATGCCATGCCAATCATTGAGCTTTCCTGAAATAGTTATCTTGGAATATCATTAGCTCAATGAGCTATATGTTGTTATGAATTACCAAAACCACCTAGGGATAGTTGCACTTTCAATCTCCCCCTTTTTGGTAATTGATGACAACATATAGATCAAAGCTTCCACAAATGATAATAAGAATGAATTACATCGTCGCTTTGAGAAGTATGTGATAAGTAAGAGCTCCCCCTAAATGTGTGCATATTTAAAATTTGCTTTGGACTGCAAATGCACAAGAAGTTAGAATTATGGGTTACTCTTCCATGTCACATACATCTTGGTGGAGCGCTCAAAATGATTAATAATGAAATACATGCACTCATCACCAAGGCAAAGTGAATGATCACATAAGATAGATAAGATATATCAAGCATGCATAAGTGTAGCTTATGATCAAACACATGATCATCAATGTCTCACAAGCATATCAAAGTATCTCAACCAAAAGCAAACAATGTTTGAAAAACCACCAAATAAAAGCAAGAGAGAATAAAGGAAACACTCTCTCTCGAAGCCTATGATCTATACATTTTTCTCCCCCTTTGGCAACAAGTTACCAAAAAGTTCCTAGAAAATGCATAGTGCTAGATCGACACTCAGGCTTGATCTTCAGGTGGTGGTGGAGTCTGGATCACTCCAAGGACGAAGGCTTCCGTAGATGCTGTTGGAGTTGGAGATGAAGTGGATGCTGGAGCAGGTTGGGTTGGTGCTGCGGCTGGTGCTGAGGCGGTTGCTCTTGTGTCAGGAACTGGCACTGCAGACGACCTTGGACCTCGTGGCACTCTGGCAAATGCATCTGTGGTTGTCTTCGCTGTCCTCTCCTGCATGTCATCTTGGAGTTGCTCCACTGTAGTCTGAATCTCTGTCACCTTGATATCCAAGTTATAGAACTTCTGTTCTACGATTCTCTCTAAGCTTGCCTGGTTCTGAGTTAGGTTGGCCAAACCTTTCTCAATCTGCAGGGTGGATTCAATCAGGTAACTAAGCTGCTCTTGCTTGGTTTTCAAGAAGTATTCAGATGCCTCCTCTTGAGTTGGCATCCTTGCAACTTTCTCCTTCCATGCCTTCTCCTTCTGTGCTTGTGCATGGGCTGAAGATGGTTCATCTTTGTTCATCACAACCTCATTGTCGTCAAAATCAGGATGAATAGGCAGATGTTCCTTATTCCAAAGATATATGCCATTGCCCATCTTGGAGTTGATCAGTTCCTGGATCTGAGGGGCATATCCACAGCTCCTCTTCTGGTCTGCTGCAGTCCTCTTGATTGTTTCTATCATAAGGCTCATGACTTTGAACTTCTGAGGCACATCAAAGATATGAAGCAAATTGATTGCATGGCCAATGATCATCTTGTGATCACCTGACTTGGGCAACAGAGTGTGCCTTAAGATCCAATTGATGGTTGGCAATCCTGACAGAAGATAGTGTACAAATCCATACTTGAAAGTTTCAAGTGCCTTGTCAGGGATCTCTTTGTACATGTTGATCATGGAGTTGTGGTCCATCTTCTTCTTGGAATAGACATCCAAGTCATCTTCATTTTCCTCTGGGGAATTGATCAGTTGTGCCCATTCAGCAATAGTTGATTGGTACCTCGTACCTTCAGACATCCAGACAATCCTCCCATCTGGGTAAAAATGTGCTGTGGAGTTGAACTGCATGATAAGTTCCTCATTCCACTTTGTGAGATTTTGCCCAACAAAGTCTGCTACTCCACACGCCTTAAAGCTGTCCTGCACTCCAGGGTAGTGCTCTTCGTTGTCCTTGATGTATTGCCAATCGACCCATCTCATGTCACATACAATGGGCTTCTTGTCTAACAAGACTGTCTCATAGAAGTCCTGTTGTTCCTTAGTGTGGAACCTGTAGTCTACAGCAGTCCTTCTCCTGGTAGCATAGGGATCCTCTGCTCTCCATTTTCTCAATCCAGAGTCTCTCCTGATTTTCATATCCTCAGCCACAGGATGAGCATCATCGTGGCCTAGGATCTTGGGCTTCAATTTTCTCAACACTTGGCCTTCCTCTTCTTCTGCAGGTTCAGGCACTGGGGCCTTGTTTTTCTCAGATGCTGGGATGCTTCTTGTATTCCTCTTTGGTTTTGGCTTTGGAGCTGGCTTGGCCTTGGAAGCAGACTTGGGGGCTTCCTTTGGCTTAGATGCAGTTGCTCCTGATCTAATGGCATCACCCATCAGCTTGGGTGCCTTAGGTGCTGGTGCAGCACCTCCCTCTTCTTCTTCTTCTTCTTCTTCTTCTTCATCATCAGAAGAATGCTGTTCAAATTCAGCCATGGGATCTACTTTCTTGCACCATTTGCCTCTTTTCCTTTCTTTCTTTGTTTCAGCTGCAACTGGCTCTTTGGGTGCAGGCTTCTCAGGAATCTTTGTTGAGGCACTGGCCTTTGGCATGGGCTGCCTGCCTACTGGCCTTTTGACCTTTAAGCCTGGCTTGATGGCTGCAGCTGAGTCATATTCTTTCTTCAGCACAACTCTCTTGGAAGTTGCCTCTTCCTCTGCCACATAATCTTCATCCTCTGAGTCTGAAGTTCTCTTCTTTCTTTGTCTTGTGGCAGCTTTTGGCAGATTGCTAGGGGTGCTCCTGTTGCCATCATCTGAGGAACTGGAGGGACTAGTGCCCTCACTCATGTGCACAGGCTGCTCTGACTGATTCTGACTATCACTTTGATCTGACATGATGAACAAGCTGAGTGCTGACTGTTGACCCTTGTGAATAGTTTATAGATGAGGTAGAGTGGATGAGCATCACAAAATGCAGAGATTTTTGCAAAAAGAATGATTCAAAAACTTAGTTTTAGTTTCCCACAGAAAGCATCTCAGATCTACCGATTTCTAAACTCGGTGATACCGAAGCAGCATTTGGAACCTAAACTAGTGATCTCGGTCAGACCGAGTCACAGTTTGGTGGCACCGAGACTGTTAGGGTTTCACAAAGTTTAAAAATCGGTCACACCGATTAGTTACACTCGGTCAGACCGAGTTTCACTTGTGCAATGGCATAGGCCAAATCGGTGGGACCGAGTTTTTCAACTCGGTGGGTCCGAGATGGTTTCGGCGGAAACCTAACCCTAAAATTTTCGAATCAAAACTAATCTACGAATTCTTTGACTGGATAGAAGTTTATCAAACGTGGCAAGAATCATTATGATCACAATGTGCTAGGAATCGGATTGGGGAATAGCACAAAGATCGAGTCCGTACCCTAGTTCGGCGGAGACTCGCTACGGCGGCAACGGCGGGGTTGATTCCCGTTGACGGCGATGGAGACCAGCGACTGGAGGCTCCTGGCGGCGAGGAGACGATCCGGAGACCACGTCGGCAGAGCGAGCTATGGCGCGGGCAAAGAGGTTCGGAGAAATTTCCAAAATTTTGCCCGTGTCTATATATAGCCCGACCCTGTCGGTGTGACCGAGTGGAACAACTCGGTGGCGCCGAGATGCAAAACTGTGTACAGTTATTGCAACTCGGTGTGACCGAATGGTTCAAATCGGTTGCACCGAGATCGAAAACATAGATCAACTTGATGATCTCGGTAAGACCGAAATGGGGTATCGGTCAGACCGAGAATCACAAAGAGGTTTTGGAAGTTTAAGTCTATGACGAATCGGGGACTCCGAGTGCTCCTCACACAGAGTGGTTCGAATCTGACTTGATCAATTTTGTGATGTAGCATGAATAGAGTTTGAGACGAGAAAAGCATAGATAGCTAGAGGAGGTTCTTAGGCATTCTTGTCCATCCACTTGGCAAATGAAAAATAAAGCCAAACAATCAAAACAACAAGTGGATGTCCTCGAATGAGTAAAATATGCAACCAACATGCTCACACAATAAAATGGCAATTGAAATATGCGACAAAACATGCACATCCAATTCTAGCATCTATCAAGCAATTGGCGATGACTAGGTCATCTATATATGAGTATATTGACTTAGGAGTCAAATGAGAACATTTGATCATAGGTCATACTCATCGTTTAAGCTCAAGTGGGGTTACCACTTTTACATAAAGCATTGTTGTGTTCACATCATTAGAGTCGCTTTAGCTCAAGTCTTAGAGTAAAGCTCCCCCTAGATGTGATATCCCCCAGAAGAGGGATGAACTAAACTTGGGTTTTGTCAATGATGACTTCATGTAGATGTTGAAGATGTGGATGCTCAATGTTGATGTAGATCACTTGGAGCTATCCTTTTGAGTGAATTGCACTTTCAATACCTACATGGGTTAGTCCCAAAAGGAACAAGCAAGTATATCCATAGACATAGAGTGATGCACATACAAGATGATGTCTATGAAAGCTTTTAGGTTACCTTGTCCCTTGACTTACCAACAAGAGGGTTTGTGACTCCTTGAACTAGTGCAAGATGTGGAAGTTGATTGCACTTGTTCTTTCCAAAATGATAAGAGTGAAGTTTGTTGGAGGAGTCACCCTCAAGAACTCTCTAGTTCTTCTTCTTTTGGATCCACACCATCTTGATGGGAATCCTTGGAATTGTAGTCGTACTTGATGAAGTGGAACTTGAAGTAGTCTTGGGAATCCACTTGACTAAGGTCTTAGGAGCTTCTTCAAATGCATCTATTTCCTCTTGAAGCTTGTCCTTGCCTTTTTGCTTGTAGTCTTGTGGTGGAAGATCATCTTGAGTTTGTGTCCCCTTGAAAGAAGTTGGGTCATACTTCTCTTGTTGAGGAACAAACTTTGTCTTGGGGTATTGATCTTCTTCCCACTCAACTCCATTGGCATTGAACTTTCGTTCAAAACCAACACCTTGATTCTTCCGGTGCCTTCCTTGCTTGCGTACAATCTCCTCGAATTGCTTACTTCCGGCAAGGCTTTTGTACACTCCTTTCTCTATGATTTCCTTCAATATGCTATTTTCTTGCTCAAGTGTAACTTGGCTAAGAGAATCATTAGTGGAATCAAGAGAACTACTAGAAGCAACAATATTGGATTTAACATGATCATTGTTACTACTAGAGGAAGAATCTTTCTTGTTCTTGTTATTGGTCTTGACTTGAGGCATGTAAGTGGATAAGAGTAAACGTTTGGCAATGTAAGAAGAACTTTTCTTGTGGAGATCATCATTGATTGCCTTTAAAATCTCATGCTCTTGCTCAAGATTGAGCTTTTCAAAGCGTAACTTCTAATGAGCCCTTAAAAGTTCTCGATGATCTTCGAAGATAGTTTCATGAGCTAACTTAAGAGTGTTTAGTTCTTTAGTTAGAGCCTCAATTTTCTCCTTATCATTGTCATTCGTTTTAGCATGATTAATTGAAGTTTCATCATAGGATTCATCACTAGAGTTGTCAACAAGTAAATCATCATGGCCTAACAAGTCATCTTCATCATTATTAAAATCTACATACTCAGGATGAGTTACCTTAGGACCTTTGGCCATGAAACATCTTCCAATTCCTTCATTTGGTGAATCAAATATGTCATAGGAGTTGGTTGACATAAGTGCTAGACCGGCAACACCTTCATCTTGAGTATATTCGGAGTCGGAGTGATAACTTCTCTCGCAGTGGTTGTCGGAGTCGGAGCCAGATACCCATTTACCAACATGAGCTTGATGTCTTCGTTTTGTGTAGCTCCTTGATGATTTTTCCTTCCTTTCCGAATCCTTGCTTCGCCGTGAGTATCTTCGTTCATAACAATCATCTCTACTCCTTCTCTCTCGTGATGGTGATTCCTCTCTTTTGCTTCTTCTTTTTGGAGAATCTTCTCTTCTTTTGTAGGGAGCCGTACACTCATTGGAATAGTGTCCGGGTCTTCCACAATTGTAGCAGTTTCGCTCTCGACTAGAAGATCTTTTGTCATTGTAGGACCTTGACTTGGAGCTTCTATCTTTTCTTCTACTCTTGTAGAACTTGTTGAAGTTCTTCACCATTAAGCTCAGTTCTTCATTAGAGTTTTGTTTCTCACTTGATGATGTGGGGGCTTCACATGAGGCTTTGTAAGCACCACTTGATTTGTTGTGAAGTTCCTCTTTATCCTTGAGTGACATCTCATGAGCAACAATTCTTCCAATGACTTCCGTTGGCTTGAGATCTTTGTAATTGGGTATCATTTGGATCAATGTGCACACGGTATCATATTTTACATCCAAGGCTCTTAGGATCTTCTTGATGATGAATCTGTCGGTCATCTCTTCACTTCCTAAGCCGGCAATCTCATTTGTGATGAGAGCAAGCCTAGAGTACATTTCAGCGACGCCTTCACCATCCTTCATTTTGAATTTGTCAAGTTGACTTTGAAGCACATCTAATTTGGATTCCTTGACGGAGTCGGTACCCTCGTGCATATCAATCAAAGTATCCCAAATTTCCTTTGCATTCTCAAGACGGCTGATTTTGTTGAATTCTTCGGGGCAGAATCCGTTGAAGAGAATATCACAAGCTTGAGCATTGTATTGTAGCATCTTCAACTCATCCGCGGTAGCTTCACGGTTTGGTTCTTTCCCGTCAAAGAAGTCACCTTGCAAGCCAACACACACAATAGCCCAAACGGCTGGGTTATGTCCAAGAATATGCATTTTCATTTTATGCTTCCAACTAGCAAAGTTAGTACCATCAAAGTAAGGACCTCTACGGTGATAATTTCCCTCGCTAGATGCCATACTCTACTAGGTTGTGAAACCAAGGCTATGACCACCAAAAGCTATGGAAATCAAAGCAAATGGAGACCAAGGCTCTGATACCACTTGTAGGATCAGAAGTATGTCTAGAGGGGGGGTGATTAGACTACTTGACCAAATAAAAACTTAACCTTTTCCCAATTTTAGTTCTTGGCAGATTTTAGCAACTTTAGGACTAGTCAAGCAATCATCACACAATTCAAGCAAGCATGCAAAGAGTATATAGGCAGCGGAAAGTAAAGCATGCAACTTGCAAGAATGTAAAGGGAAGGGTTTGGAGAATTCAAACGCTATTGGAGACACGGATGTTTTTCCCGTTGTTCGGATAGGTGGTGCTATCCTACATCCACGTTAGTGGAGACTTCAACCCACGAAGGGTAACGGTTGCGCGCGTCCACGGAGGGCTCCACCCACGAAGGGTCCACGAAGTAGCAACCTTGTCTATCCCACCATGGCCATCGCCCACGAAGGACTTGCCTCACTAGCGGTAGATCTTCACGAAGTAGGCGATCTCCTTGCCCTTACAAACTCCTTGGTTCAACTCCACAATCTTGTCGGAGGCTCCCAAGTGACACCTAGACAATCTAGGAGACACCACTCTCCAAGAAGTAACAAATGGTGTGTTGATGATGAAGTCCTTGCTCTTGTGCTTCAAATGATAGTCTCGCCAACACTCAACTCTCTCTCACAGGATTTGGATTTGGTGGAAAGAAGATTTGAGTGGAAAGCAACTTGGGGAAGGCTAGAGATCAAGATTCATATGGTAGGAATGGAATATCTTGGTCTCAACACATGAGTAGGTGGCTCTCTCTCAGAACATATGAGTTGGAAGTGTAGATGTGTTCTGATGGCTCTCTCCATGAATGAAGAGGAGGTGGAGGGGTATTTATAGACTCCACTTAAAATCCAACCATTACACACAACTTACCAATCTAGGAGGGACCGAATCAACAAACTCGGTCGGACCGAAAAGGTAAACCTAGTGACCGTTACAGTTTTTCGGTGGGACTGACATGCATCTCGGTAGGACCGATATGGTTAGGGTTTGGGCATAATGTAATCTCGGTGAGACCGATTACACAAACTCGGTGAGACTGATTTGGTAATTAGCTAACCAGAGAGATGGTTAGGCAAACTCGGTGGGACCGATTTGCTCTTTCGGTGAGACCGAAAAGTTACAAAAGGGAAACAGAGAGTTTGCATTGCAATCTCGGTGGGACCGATCCGCTCTTTTGGTGAGACCGAAAAGTTACGAAAAGGAAACAGAGAGGTTGCAATCCCATCTCAGTGAGACCGAGATCCCTATCGGTGAAACCGATTTGCTAGGGTTTTGGCAGTGGCTTATGACATATGAAGACTCGGTGGCGCCGGATAGAAAGAATCGGTATGACCGAGTTTGGCTAAGGGTTTTGGTCATATGTGGATATGGGAAAGTAGTTGAGGATTTTGGAGCATATCATTAAGCACATAAGGCAAAGAGCTCATTAAGCAACACCTCATCCCTCCTTGATTGTATTGGCTTTACCTATGGACTCAATGTGATCTTGGATCACTAAAATGTAAAATGAAGAGTCTTGAGCTTTTGAGCTTGAGACAATCCTTTGTCCTTAGTATTTTGAGGGTTCCACTTTCACCATTCATGCCATGCCAATCATTGAGCTTTCCTGAAATAGTTATCTTGGAATATCGTTAGCTCAATGAGTTATATGTTGTTATGAATTACCAAAACCACCTAGGGATAGTTGCACTTTCAGATGCCCATTATCGCCTCGCAAACAAAAGCAAAGACCGAAAGGAGGGTGATCAATTCGGGACCCAAATGCATCATATGGATCTGATAATGAGAGAGGACGACCTTGAAGAAATCAGAAAAGGGGGGAACCAGACCCGCCCACAAGGCATGGGCGAAATAATGGACCTCAGTGATTATCCTGTCAGTGGGGAAGTGAGACGTAGACCAGGCCGTCGTCCTCCCACACTCGTTGAAGGTGGTGGCCAGAGCCGGGCTGAGCTTACCCAGGCACTCTTGATTGAGTATGATCGATCTGCCGACGGCGGCGTTCACCGACGGCGGCGAGCGGGATGGAGTCATGGGTTTCTTCCCTTTCTACTTCTTCGTCGGAGCCATGGCGATGGAAAGGAGGGGGAAGATGAGAGATGGGATTGGAGACAAGAGTCGGAGGTCGAAGGGAGGAAGGGTACAGGACGGTCGAGCAACAGGAAGGGGAGTGGCTGTGTACAACTGCGAGTCCACATAGCAAGGCGCAAAATAAGGAAGCGTGGGGGAACAGTGCCGCCCACGTACAATCAACCGCCCCGCGGCGCCCGAGGCCGCAGGCTGTTAGGGCCCGCGGCGCTTCGCCCTTGCCCTTTCGCCTCTCGGCACGGCCAAGTCCGGGCGCGCCTTGGGCCCGGGGGCTACTGTCGGCGTTTTGGGAACGGGGGTCCCCAGACTTGCCTGCCTGCGGCCCGCGGCGTGGCTCAAAGGAGGCCCAGCGCGGCCCAACTTCATCAACACGAGACCCAAGTCCCTCGCGAGGGGCCAAGCCTCGTGGGGCGGACAACACAGCGCTTCCTCAAGCACGGCCTTGTCAGGCTGGCTCACGAGGAGGCGGAGAGATCAAGGCGGGGTGCCTCGCGAGGTGCCTATGACGCAAACCATGACGACCAAGGGCGCCAGGAGGGCGCCAGCCCGCGCAGTGTCCTCCCTTTCCTCTTTGGTGCAAAGGAGGCAAGCGCAGGCGAGAGGATCAAGCAAAGGCATCCATTTCGGTGCAACGAGACCAAGACCAGTCCAACGGTGGGAAGGAGGTCATCGTGGAGCCCAGAACGGCGTCACCACAGGGCCTTTGGCAGGCGAGGACCAACTTTAGTCAGGATAAGTGTACCAGATGTTCCCCTTCGAATTGGCCAATTTTTGGTGCCCTTCCCGCTCAATATTTGGGAAGAGGCCCAGGGCCTTCGCCTATAAATAGGACTAGCCACCCCCAGGGTAGAGGCATCGAGCGATTGAGAGAAGAATTCGATATCTAGCCATCAGAGCAAGTAAAGAGAGAGAAAGAGAAGGGCGGCTGAACTCCTCCTAGTAGTACGTCCCCCTAGCCAAGAACAGACCCTCGCGAGGCTGTTCTTCCCTGTATTGTTCTTCATCACCAGCTCATGAGGCAATCCACCACACCACACTGGAGTAGGGTATTACACCACACCGGTGGCCCGAACTAGTATAAACCCTGTGTCTTTTGTGTTGTTCCTTCGGTAGTTTAGATCCTTGCGAGACGGAGAGGTAGAGGGCATAATCTCCACGCGCACCCCAGAGTTCGAACCTTAAGGGTCTGTCGGAACCCGAAATCCGACACATGCCTCCCTTGTTAGGATTGCCACGGAGGTCCGATTCTTCGCCGACGCTCTATGGGCGGGTCTGGTTCCCCCCTTTTCCGCCTTGTTCAATGCGGTGCTTTCCCATTATCAGATCCACATGATGCACCTCGGGCTGGAGTCCATTACTCTTCTGGCTGTCTTTGCTTTCATTTGCGAGGCGATGATTGGCATCCCCCTTCCATTGCCCTGCTGCGCCACTTCTTCTCTTTGCGCCTGAGCGACCCCACTCAGTGCTCAGGGTGCGTGAGCTTATTTGCCGAGCCAGAGTCTGCTGCTTCTGGGATTGACTTTGGCCTTCCTCCTCCTCAGGCCAGGTTCAGAGAGCGGTGACTGTATGTGGACGTCGGAGTGCCAAACCCTCTGCTCTCGCACCCGACCTCACCTGCTGTCCCCCATCCGGGCTGGGACCATGAGGTGCTCGCGAGCCCCCGGCTTGCCTTCGTCTGGTGCCGTCTTCAGAGTTTGAGGGCGCTTAATGTGACAGCACCCAAGGTGGTGAAGGAGTTCCTTCTGTGCCGCATTGCCCCGCTCCAGCGCCACTCTCACCGGATGTGGGACTTTGCGGGGCACAGAGACCGTATGTGACTTCAGGAGGAGGACTTGGCGCCTGAAGTGCTGCGGTCAGTGCTCAGGGTCTTGACTGGCGATCCTTCCCCAAGCAGCCTACGGAGTGGTGGTATCCTCTTTTACCTTTGCTCCAGTAGGGCCGATTTCGTGAGACAGATGCCCAGCTTCGACGAGTGGGGGCTGCGCCCGGCGGGCCTCACGGGGCCCCGCGAGAACCCAGTCGATGTGGTTGCTCCCCTCACCGCCCATAGCGGTCCTTCCTGAGGCGACATGGCGGAGGGACGAGAACCGGCAGGAGCTGAGGCGGCTGACATTGAGGTGCTGACGCCACGAGAAGGCTGGAAGGAGGCGTCTCCCGAGGCCCGCCCTGGAGTGGCAGTTGGTGCAGAGTTGCGGCCGACGGCTCTTGAGGCCGGGGCTGCTGAGGCCCCAGTCGTTCCTCGCGAGGCGACGCCTGACGGCACCCCTCAGGCAGACTCCTCCGGCGCTGATCATCTTGACGCTTCTTCTGATCCACAGTCCGACCCCCGCGCCACGCGCTTGGGTCGGTTCCGCGTAGACTTCGAGGCCCTCCGCAAGAGGAAGGAGGCCTCGGGTGGCAAGGACTGCCCTTGCCGCTTGCTGAAGCGCAGGAAGTACTTCGCCATGGAGGAGTAGGTCCTCTTCTTTCTTTGCTCATTTGCTTTGCTATCCTTGCAACTGATTGTGGCCCTTCAGGCCCCGTCCTGCTAAATCTGCCGAGCCGACTCGGGAGCCAGCCCCCACAGCTTCGCCCTCCTTGCTGGCTCCAGGCTCGCCGAGCTCGAGTGGCACCCCTGCTGCTGGACCGGGCGGTGGAGTGGTCTGTTCCATAGGGAACCTCGAGCCTGCGTGCCCTCTGTCCTTTCTTCTCGAGTCCTCCCGGGGCACATCAGCTTGCCCCGCGCTCCTCCTCTGATCGTAGACGGTGAATGGCTGAAGTCTGTCCTTGGTTCCTCATCCGTGGGCGGACCGATGCCAGTCCGGATTCTCAGAGAGGTTCACTCGGCAATGGCTGGAGCGGCAGCCCCCAGCCCCACGCCTGGAGGGGGCTTACCGCCTCGGGACCCTCCGCATGCTCCGGCGTAAGGGGGTGATGCGGAAGATGTGCTCAGGCGCGCTCGGGAGCGTCGCGCTCTTCGTGAAGAGTTCCTCCAGGGGGCAACGGATGCGGTGAACCAGGTCGGAATGGAGTTTGTTGCCGAGGATGCGTGCCTCGAGGCCGAGGGTTTGCGCCTTGCTGAGGAGGGGCGCAAGCTGAAGGTTGCCATCGCCCTCGCGTGTCACCAACGTGACCTCGACAACGCGAAGGCTGAGGCGTCGTTGGCGGCCTCACGGGAGGCCTGCTCCCAGGCCGTCGAGGAGGCTTGGGAAGCATACCGACGGCGCAAAGACACAGAGGAGCGCATGTGGGAGCTCCAAGCCCGAAGCAGCACCCTGGAGCAGCAAGTGGAACTGCGCCATGCGGCCCTGGGTTCGATGCAGGAGGCCGCCGTTGATCGGGTGGAGCTTCAGAAGCGCGAGGAGGTGCTGACGCTGGAAGCCGCCGAGCGCAATCTTGACCTCGAGCGGTTGGAGACGAGGGAGCGCCTAGTGGCCCAGGCGGAGGATGATGTTGCAGTGTGCGAAGCCCGGGTACAGGAAGAGGTCGACCGCCGCGTGGCGGGTGCTCGCTTGGTCTTCGAGCGCGAATACGAAGTGAGGTTGATGCTGATCAGGGCCGAGGCTGAGGGCAGGGCGGCGGCCATCAAGGCCAATCTGGTTGAAGTGACGCGGCGCGCGGACTCCTCCGTAGCCGCCCTTGACGTAGCACAGGCGGATCTGTCCGCCTCCCGAGCTAAGCTGCTCCTTTTCAAACAGAGGGTTGATGACGCCGAGGCCATCGCGCGGCAGAACGAGGACGAGATCCGCTAGCGGAGGGTTCTGGAGCACGAGCACGCTCCCATGCTCCAAACGCTCAGGGAAAGAGCCAACTCAGCTTTGGGTGACATTTGCGAGGCTACCGCTAAGGAGCCGCATGAGGCCAGCTACGCCGACAACCTTCGATTCTTCACCGATGTGGTGACGCTTCTGGAGAACTGCTCCGAGAGGGCCCGTTGGCTTGTCGAAGAGAGGGGCCGAGCCTTGCTCAGTAGCGCCTTCTCCCGTTTCTTCAGTTATCTGCAGGAAAGGGATCCCCACTTTGATTTCGACGCCGCAGTCGCACCCGTGCCCATAGCTGTTTGGGGTGACCTGGCGCAATGGGTGGAGAACAACGTGGACACCCTCGTCAGGGCCTTTGCGTCTGATGATGACGGCGTGATTGTGGCCGCTGATGAGGGCGGCGTCGTGGACGAGCCTGGCGCTGATGGAGGTGCCGGCGGTGGCGACGATGATGTCAGCGACGCCAGTGACGCTTCCGAGGGTGCCCCAGGCGACACGGTGAGCGACATGTCCGACTGACCGTATGCCTCTGCGGCTTATCCTGCACAAGGAATACTCGGGCTCAGCCCTGAAGAATGTAAGAGCATTTTGAGAGGGGAGGCCCCTCATGTAAAGATTTGTGATCAGTACCCTGGTGAACATAGCGTTGCGTGTGAGCTTAGCCGCCAGCCTAGTGATGGCTTAGCTGATTCATTTACCTTTTGACCCTGACGAGTCCTGAGCGGGCCTGCTGGGGGCTGCTATGACTCGGGCGTCTTCTGATCAGCCAGTTGATCCTGCGATGAGAACCTCCGGAGAGGGCGATACGACAGCGGTCCCGGCTATGGACGTGCCTGACCCGGCCCGGCTCGCGAGGGGCTTGCGAGAGGGGCGGGCAGCTGACGCTAACTTGGGGCGTAAAGCCGAAACCAGAACACGAGAGATTGCTTGAACGAGACTAAACACCCCTCCCCCAAACACACGGAAGTTTTGAGTTCAAATCCAACTTAAATCCAAATCGAAGAACTTGGTCAACAAGGAAGAAGCAAAAAGGGAAAAGGCCGCGTCCGGCACCTAGTCTAGTCTTCAACGTCTTCTCACCAGTGCGGAGCTAAGTGCTGCCACTGGGCGTGGGCGGGAGCCCCCAAGGCCCGAGGGCGGCTCTCCGGAGACTCCGAGGTGTGTACAGTCCCACTCATTATTACGTGAGAGTGTCACGGGGCGGCGAGCTTCACAGGCACTGGGCCTTCTTCACAGGTACAGGCCTTGCATCATATCGCCAGACGAGGGCCCTGCCTTGCGCCTCACTCTTCCGCCATTGACGGCGACCGAAAGCAAGGACGACGCCAATGGGGTAAAGCGGTCGCCAGCGGCTCCCCCGACGACCACGGGTCCTCTGCCGGGGGCAGGCCCTGGGGCACCTCCCCGACAGAGGGCCTACCTCATGAGAACGCCTTGCTCCAACCGCCGCAGGGGCGAGCTCGGATCTTGTCCCCTCTCCTGCAGCCCCCTGCGCCCTCGTCCTGAGGGATAGGAGGCTGCAGCATTGGGGCAGCCATCTGCTGCGGCGACCTGTACCTCCTGCGACCCATGGTTAGCATAAGCTTGCTCCTAAGGGATGAGCGGTACCTGATAGTTGCTGCTGGTGCGGTTGCCGAGGCTCTCTTGGGGTTCCTGAAAGAGCTCGGCTTCTGGCGCCTCCTCGTCCCAGCCTGTCCCGAGGAATGAGCCGTGATCTTCTTCCAGTGCGCGCCTCTGATCCACCATGCGGGGCATGTAAGCTTCTAGGGCCGCCACCTCGTGGACCTCGTCGTAGCGCCCCGCATGCCACGCGGTCTGGCTTAGAGCGCCGTCTTGGAGGTGATGGTGCGGCGGTCCGCCGGAGCCAAAGGCTGCGGCGTGCACCCCTTCGCCGGCCTGAGGAGAGGTCGGTGCGACTTGCCGCCCGGTGCTGATGGAGGTGTTGGCGCTGGACTGGCCCGGGAGTCCGCTTGAAGTTGCGTGAGCACACATGATGCCGCCGTGCGGTCCGCCCTAGATCTGGGGCGGTAGCTGGATGCAGAAGGGGGGCGCTCCTGAGGCGGCGGCGTCTAGGAGCTCGGCCACTCGCTCCAGCAACACGTCGCGGCCGCCCTCTAGCAGACGGCACCACAGCAGCTCTCAAGCCACCGTGAGCGTGACCCTGGAATTCGCCTCCTCCCGTCGGCTGTACGGCGCTGTCGCCGCGGCGTGGTTTGAGGCCCTCGCTGCGGCTCGCGCCTGCCGTGGTGTGAGGGCAGGCAGCATCTGGCCGCAAGGCCCGCGCCCCGCAGCGCCTTGCGGAGCACGGGCTGCCAGAGGCGCAAGGTTGAGGTCGCCCTGAGCCGGTGACACGGCGTGAGCGGGCCACGCCGCCCAGCGGTCGGCGTTGGTAGCCGAGTTGCTTGACATTTGAACGGCGAGGCGACGAAACGCGGCGTGGAGGAAGAAGGATTCCAGCGCACCCCTACCTGGCGCGCCAAATGTCGGATTTCGGGTTCCGGCAGACCCTTGAAGTTCGAACACTGGGGTGCGCGCGGAGATCTCTCCCCTACCGATCTACGTCCGATCTCCTCGCGTGATCTAGGCTGGAAACGATGAACAACACAAGAGACACAAGATTTATACTGGTTCGGGCCATCGTCGTGATGTAATACCCTACTCCAGTGTGTGGTGTGGTCGATTGCCTCAGGGGCTGATGATGAACAGTACAAGGGAAGAACAGCCTTGCGAGGGGTGTTCTTGAGCTGGTGCGGCGAACTGCTTGGGTGAGTTCACCCATCTCTCTCTCTCTCTCTCTCTCTCTCTCTCTCTCTCTTTCTCTACTTGGGCTCTATCAGATTTCTGGATCGATGCCTCTACTCTGTGGTGGCTAGCTCTATTTATAGAGGCCCTGGGCCTCTCCCCAAATAATGAGCGGGAAGGGCGCCAACAATTTGGCCATTTTGAAGGGCAACATCTAGTACAAGTTATCCTGACCAAAGGTGGTCTTCGGCTGCCAAAAGCACTGGTGGTGACGCCGTCTTGGGCTCCACGGTGACCTCCGTCCTGCCGTCCAGCCGGTCTTGGTCTCGTTGCACTGGAATGGTAACCTTTGCCTGATACCTTGGCCTGTGCTTGCCCCCTTTGCACCGAAGGGGAAACAAGGACACTGCACAGGCCGGCACCCGCCTGGCCTCGATCGTGATGGCTTGTGTCATGGGTTCCTCGCGAGGTACCCCTGCCTAGATCTCTCCGCCTCCTCGCGAGCCTGCCTGATGAGCCTGCCTCTAAGGAAGCTTCCTGTCGTCCGCCCCACGAGGCTTGGTCCCTCGCGAGGGTCTTGAGCTTGAGCTGATGAAGATGGGCCGTGCTGGGCCCCCACTTGAGCCACACTGCAGGCCGCAGGCAGGCAAGTCTGGGGACCCCCGTTCCCAGAACGCCGACAGCCCTAAAAAGCCTCATGACCCTCTTTTGTGCGGGCGAAGATAGCTGGCTGGCTCGTAGTAGCACCAGCGACCCAGGCACATATGAAGTCAGGGATGGTAATGGGAAACCACGACGCAGTAAAAGCAAGCGTCGAAATAACGAAGACAGCCCAGCCAACACAGCGGTAAACGCCGGATTCAGGGGCCCCGGACCCGGTCAGCGGAAGAAGCCTTTCAAAGGCAACAGAGATGGACAGTCCAGCCTCAACAAGATTCTAGACAAATTATGTCAGATTCATGGCACCTCCGACAAACCTGCGAATCACACCCACAGAGAATGCTGGGTCTTCAAGCAGGACGGGAAGCTAAACGCCAAACACAAGGGGAGGGAGACACCAAGCGAAGACGAGGATGAGCCTCGTCAGCAAAGCACTGGGGGATAGAAAAAATTCCCACCAGAGGTCAAAACAGTGAACATGATTCACGTAACAGAAAGAAAGAGCAAACATGCACTCCAAGACACATGCGTCGTAGAGCCCGTCACCCCCAAGTTCAACCCTTGGTCGGCCCGCCCAATCACCTTTGATCGCAAGGATCACCTGACAAGTATCCAGCACGGAGGATCGGCTGCCTTGGTACTAGACCCAATTATCGACGGACACCATCTCACCCAAGTCCTCATGGACGGCGGCAGTAGTCTTAATCTGATATATCAGGACACAGTCCGCAAAATGGGGATAGACCCGACAAGAATCTGCCAAAGTACTACTACCTTTAAAGGGGTAATACCAGGCCCAGAGGCCCGCTGTACGGGCTCTCTAGTACTAGAGGTTGTATTCGGTTCTCCTGACAACTTCCGAAGTGAAAAGTTAACCTTCGCCATCGCTTCATTCCGAAGCGGCTATCAGGCACTACTCGGAAGAACAGCTTTCGCTCGTTTTAATGCAGTACCACATTATGCTTTTCCTAAGCTTAAGATGCCCCCCGCGGCATCATTACAGTTAGCGGAAATATTGAGCGCTCCTTACGCACGGACTAGCGTGTGGCGGCTTTAACAGCCAAACACTAAACGACCCCTCCAACCAGAATAAATGATCAGTCGTCAAGACCGCGGACACGACTAGACGAGTCCGGCGCATTACTAGATGTAATGGCCTAGATAAAACTGAGATTGGTTTGATGGTTATACCCCCATAGGCGGTACCAAGGGCTTCCCGCATGTAAAAAAGGACTAGTTCGGCTCGACTTTACATATCCTGAATTTTAATAGTTTATTGAGAATAACCAATTTTTCGCACGACAACTTTCACCTAAGTTCTTCTCTTTTACAGATGACAATTGTGCTACACCCTTTCAGGATACGGCACAACGGAGACACAGGCGCTGACGTGCAGCAGGGACCCGCTCAAAGGTTTCTTTTTTGATTAAGACCCTGTGTAAACCTTTTTTACTGTCTTTTGTTGCTTCACATCCTCCGGATACTTAGTATAGCCGAGAAGGATGCTGACGTTATTGGCATTTCGCCACGTCAGAATATTGCATGTACCTGGACATTCGGGGTTCATTATCAAGGGCGTTACTCAGCCCGGTACATGTTGTAAAGACCGAATACCTTGGAGTGTTCGGCGTCGCGAGTTTGGCCTTATATGCATCAGCTCCGAATCATGTCTTTGATCAAATGTTGGGTTTGCCCGGCTCTCCTGTTTTGCTACCTTACGTTCCGCTCTATCGGCTAAGGTGGCACCGGCAGAACTACTGCGATTGTGCCCTGGTTCATCCGAATGAGCACCTCAGTAGAGAAAGCCGAAAACTGACTGTCATGATAAAGCGCGAGACTGGTCAACCACTCGATGACTTAGTGGAATCTTCGGGATTCCTCCGCATTAACGAAGGGCCGGTTTTCCCGGTCATGACCAGGGGCTATATAGTAGCCCCACTGTCAAACTCCTATGGTCAAGTGAAAGTGTTAAAGCAATATAGTCTGATTGCCTCGTTCGCCGCGCTACCACCTCCCTAATGGACCAAGACGTTGGATCAAGTTTGAAGACGCGCTTTTGTGAACACCCCCGCATTATGTGCGTGGGGGCTGAAGCCGACGACTGCAAACTTTCAGGTCATATATATATATATATATATATATATATATATATATATATATATATATATATATATATATATATATATATACATACATACATACATAAACGACCGCACAGGAGGCATAATAATACTTTCAGGAAAAAGTATAAACACAGCCTTTATAATTAAAATAACTTTGTTCGTACAATGGCGATACATGTCACTAGAACATGATACCCTTCGAGCACTGAGCCTCTATTAAACAAGCGCCTTCGAGAACTTCTTCAAACTAGTGCTCGGCCGATGATCGGCCTACGGCTGAACTCTGGGTTGCAATAGCGGTGGACTCCATCTCTGCCCAGTATGTCTTGACACGGGCAAAAGCCATCCGCGCACCCTCTATGCACGCCGACCTCTTCATAGCGTCGATATGCGGCATAGCACCAAGGAATCGTTGCACTAAGCCAAATAACTATTTGGCCTTGGTCCTGCCGGCCAAAGATGATCCACAACAGACCTCATGGCAAGCCCGGACAACCTATGGAGCTCGGCCCACTCGGTCATTCTCTCATTTAACAGCAGCGGCCGCACCAGAACATTGAACTGCGACCAAAACAACTTTTCCACTTCACGATCTTTTTGATCTTTGAAAAACTCGGCCGCATCAGCAACACTTGCTGCCAAATCCACGTATGCGTCTGCGGAACTCCATAATTGATCGAGAGGGGCATACTTAGGCTCTCCGAACTTCGTCCGCAACAAAAAGGGCTTCCCAACCGCGATATCTCCGGCTTGACGTAGCTCCTCCTTCCCCGCTCTGATTTTAGAGCGGGCTTCCTTAGCTGCTACCATGGCCTTCTCCAGTTCTGTCGTCTTCGCTCGGCTTTCCTTTTCAAGAAGCTCATAACGGTCGGCGGCATCTTTCAACTCAATGGCCATCTTGGCTATTTTATCCTTGCTTTGTCAATGCGCAGCCTGTTCGGCTCTCAGCTCTTCGACCGCCTTTAAAGCGGCCGCACCACTCTTCCTGGCTTGTTCCTTGGCTCGGGCAAGTTCCGCCCGAAGGGTCTCCACGGCGGCAGCTCCATCTGCAGTCACAACACATTAAAGATACTAGCATCATGCTCCTCTTACTATGTGTTGATCACCAGAGAAAACACATACCCTGTGCCTCGTCAAGCCGCTTGTTCACAAGCACGATGTCGGCATCTGCTGCATCAAGTTGCCGCTTCATCTCGGCAAACTCACCAGTCTGGCTAGCCACCGGACCTTCAGCCACCTGCACATAAAGGCGGCATGATTATTACCTGGGACTATGATCCTCTGTTTGCCGCCGTTTTCGACAGCAACCAGAGTCTCAGGGGCTACTATCTGCATAGGGCACACCTAGCGCGTGCGGTACCGTCAAAAACATATACTACTTTGCGTACCTCAAAGCCTCTCAGCAGGCTCATAAAAGCTTCATACAACCCGCTTTCGGGGGATGAAATCCTCTCAACCACCGTACGCTTTAGTGTATGATGCACTTCTGAGATAGCCGCTTGCTCCAGAAGATTCATCAGTGCGTCTAGTCACGCACCGGACAGTCCCAGCCTCTTTCTGTTGCTCTCCTTAGGAGCCGAATACTCCGGACTTCGGGTGGCCGAAGGGTTACCCTCTGGCCTAGGCGGATCAGGAGAAATCCTCCGTGATGACACCTCAGGGTCGCCCGCCTCATGAGGCGGGGAGGCATGGGGAGGCGTTTTGCTCTCCATCATCTCCAGAAGAAGATCCCCCGAAGACGAACTCTGTCGAGAAGGGCTACGATCTGAACTACAAGACATATGTTTCGGTTATTGTCCTCAGAAATAAAGCAGGATATTTTTATTATGGAGTACTTTTGTTTACTTACAGCTCGGTGGAGGGCTGATCCCCTTGCGGACACTGTGCGGTAAGGATACCCTCCGGGGCAGGACCCTCTGGCGAAGATTTCTTCCCTCGTTTGGAAACAATTGTTTCCAAGTCTTTATAGGCGGTCCTCTTCCTTCCCTCGGGAGAGGGAATTCTTCTCCCCGGTTATCCTCCTTTGCGGAGGCGCTAATTCCCCCGGTTTGGATGAATAATGAGTGAGGCCCGCTTTCAGCCTCTTTATTCCCCCCTTTATCTTCCCCTAAGGGCGCTTGATAAGGCGCAAGTTCAAGCATTCTGGCCAGTACTGGGTCTGCTGAGCCTGCGTGAAGGGGGCCGAACACCTAATCATCTTCGTCTTTTTTACCCAGTCCTGGTCAAAGAGCGACTTTTGAAAATGATGTTGTGATAAATAAAGAGACAACATGTTCGGCCGAAGGACTACTTACTTGGGTATCTGGACGATTGCAGCTCAGACCCGCATCCTCGGTGGTGTCCGGACACTTAATTTGTGATCCGAAGAACAATTTGTACATCTCTTCGAGCGTCATGCCGAGGAAGTGTTGAATAGCTCGCGGTCCTTCTGGGTTGAACTCCCACATACGGAGGGGTCGACGTTTGCAAGGCGGGACTCGACGAACTAGCATGACTTGCATTACCGTGACCAGGCTGACATCTCTCTCGAGGAGATCTCGGATGCGACTCTGCAATATCGACACATCATTTACTGGCCGCCAGTCCAGTCCCTTGTTGATCCATGACCTCAGTTGTGGCAGGGGGGCATAAGCGAAAGGCAGGGGCGGCCACCCACTTAGTACCGCGGGGAGCTGTGATGTAAGACCACTCCCGCTGCCATAAGCTGGATACTTGCTGGAAGGAACCCTTTGGCCATGGAACATCGGTGCCTTTGCTTATTACGGCTCCACCACATTCTGCGTGTCGCCAATTAATCGTCTTTGGCTCCACATTAAAGGTCTTGAGGCACAAGCCGAAGTGCGGGGTGATGTGGAGGAAGGCCTCACACACGACGATGAACGACGAGATGTGAAGGATGGAATCCGGGGCCAGGTCATGGAAATCCAGCCCGTAATAGAACATGATCCCCCTAACAAAGGGATCTAGACTAAAGCCTAGCCCTCGGAGGAAGTGAGAGACGAATACGACGCTCTCGCCGGGTTCGGGAGTGGGAATGACCTGCCCTCGAGCAGGTAGCCTGTGCGAGATTTCGGCGGCCAGATACCTGGCTTCTCTTAGCTTCTTGATGACCTCCTCTATGACACAGGAGGGCATCCACCGACCTTGAAGGTTGGATCTGGACATGGTTGAAGGTCCGAAGCACCTAGCCTAAGCCTTGGGTGTTGGAACTCGAGGTGGGGGAAGGGTTCGATTGAGTGCGAGAAGAAAAGGACAGGCCTTGGCCTCTTTATAAAGAGGGTGAATATCAAGCGTCCTCATCGTGGCCATTTGGAACATGCCTAAAATCGAGGAGTCATACCTACGAGCACGATTGGGTTACCCACACCCGTATTGATGAGAATCCCGTAATAAGGGGGACACGATCTCTGCTTCGACAAGACGTGCCAATAAAATCGCCTCGCAAAACGTGCAGTGGCAGGCTGGTTGAGGAAAACGGTTCAAATAATGACCATGCCGTGGTGTGATGTCACGTTATGAAAAGTTGTCAGCAGATTAGATTTGTGGAAATATTATTCTCTCTACGGTGGTATGTGGAACTTGTTTTGCAGAGCCGGACACTGCCCTTGTGTTCAAGATCTTCTATGTAGTATTGGGAGGAAGAACCCGCCTTGCAATGCCGAAGACAAACCTGCGCGCCGGACTCATCGTCATTGAAGCCTGGTTCAGGGGCTACTGAGGGAGCCCTGGATTAGGGGCGTCCTCGGACGGCCGGACTATATACTATAGCCGGACTGTTGGACTATGAAGATACAAGATTGAAGACTTCGTCCCGTGTCCGGATGGGACTCTCCTTGGCGTGGAAGGCAAGCTTGGCAATACGGATATGTAGATCTCCTGCCTTGTAACCGACTCTGTGTAACCCTAGCCCCCTCCGATGTCTATATAAACCGGAGGGTTTAGTCCGTAGGACAACAACAATCATACCATAGGCTAGCTTCTAGGGTTTAGCCTCTACGATCTCGTGGTAGATCAACTCTTGTAATACTCATATCATCAAGATCAATCAAACATGAAGTAGGGTATTACCTCCATCGAGAGGGCCCGAACCTTGGTAAACATCGTGTCCCCCGCCTCCTGTTACCATCCGCCTTAAACGCACAGTTCGAGACCACCTACCCGAGATCCGCCGATTTTGACACCGACAGGTGCCACCGTCATACTTGAAGCAGTGGCTTCACAAGATCTGTGGATATGTCATTCTTTCTTCGGCATGGTTGGTTCTCATAATGATATCAGCATTCTTTAGCATTCTCCAGTGTTTGCAAGGCTTGCAGAAGACCACTGCCCGGAGGTCAACTTTGAGATCAACGGCCACCTGTTGTAGGGTGGAGACCCTAAGCGGAGATCTTTCATGAATTGGAGGGGAATCCACAAAGAATGCGAAGAACATGAAGAACAAGAGGGGAAATCACAAGAGGAAAACACTCAAGAACAAGTCCAATCACACATCCACTAGACTAACAATCACACACGATCCACAAAGGTACAAGAACAACAAAGGGAAAGATACAAGGTAAAGTTCATCCCAAATCCAAAGGAGATGGGGTCTTGATGATCCTATGATGGGGATCCTTCTCCAAGAGGAGGCCTTGATATCCACAAGAGGATCTTCTCCAAGAGGAGGGCTTGATTTCCAATTGGAGCTTCTCCAAGAGGAGGTCTAGATCTCCAAGAGGTGGAAGATGAGCAAAGCTCTCTCTTTGTCTATCAAATACTTTGCTAACCATAAAAACGGAGAGGAGCACGAGATATATAGTCTAGAGACGAAGGGGTATGGCCCTCGATGGTTACATGGGCTTTTTAGCCTGATTCGTAGCAAAACTGGGCGGACCAGACAGTCCGGTGGTAAGGACTGGACAGTCCGGTGAGGACAGATGCAATTTCGGGTGCCACCGGACTGTCCGCTGTGGGGACCGGACTGTCCGGTAGTGCAATTTCGGTGCAACCGGACTTTCTGCTGTGAGGACCGGATTGTCTGGTAGTGCAATTTCTGCACGCTTCCTTTTCTTCATCTTGACGCTTCCGGTAAACTCTTGGGTCTTGGGGTCCTTCTCCTTGGCTTTTGGGAAGCTTCCTAGTTCCTTGGTGGTGGTTTCCCTCGTACCTAATGATGCACAATGTTCCATGGTGAGGTAGCAACCACTTCCAAAGGATATTCATGTAAATCTCGAAGAGGATTGGGTTCACCTTAAGTCCGGTAGGTCCACTTGGGGCTTGAGGTGCTATGAAGGTGTACAAGGAGATGACCGTAGGATGCTCTGCATCATCCCCTCCCCCTTGGGAAAGATCCGACCTTGGATCGAAACCGAATCACCATGGGAAAGAGATAGTGTCGCCGTGTAGAAGTGGACGATCACCAACTTCTCGTCATCTTGAAGCTCGAAATGGGTACTCTCCAATGTCGCACCATCTAGTGATTCCTTCAAAAGGAGCAAAGACAACAAACACTTGGAAAAACAAATGTGGTTAGCGTTAGTGCAAAACCAAGCATTCCAGAGGTGTGCACCAAACAAGTGTTGTCATCAAGCATAGCATATGGTTTGACATAGGATTGTGACATGGCATGTAAGCACATAAATTGAGCATAATGAAGGTCATCATGGAAACAAGTATGCAAATGGGAGGTAGAGATGCAAATATGTTTGACAATTGAACAAGCATCTACCTCAAGGTCATGCAAGCATGCATAAAGAGCTCAACAAACGGTCTATGGTAGGCATAGGAAGCATTGACCACACCAAATAAAATGAAGTGTCTAAACACATGGATCAAGTGCAAGACAATCCAAGCATAACGTGCATAGGGTGTAGTTAAAATCATGTGGAACTCAACACAACAAAAAGAGAAATTGTTCATCATGTGTGAGGCAATCAAGTCAATCATGTGACATGGCATATGTGAAGAAATGACATTGTTGCAACCAAACATATGATAGGAGCAAGTAATTCAAGAATTGGATGCAACACACAAGGCATATATATCATGATGCATGGAATGGTGAAAATGACAAGTCGAAACAAGATCTCTAACATGTGTGCAATCAAGTGGTCCAAGATGAACAATAATTCTCATGGTGCAAGCAACACAAATAGTATGATCCATAATATCCGTGCTCATGGTTTGGGGGTTCTCAAAAGAGAAGGATATCACCTTGAAAGCATGCCCTTGTGCGTTCTTCACAATGCCGAAATGCAAGCAAAAGCGGTGTAGAAGCGAGTCGTGGTAGAGTGTATGAGGCTCGCTCTCAAGAGCTCGAACGGTAAACTCACGTGAAGTGGAAGTCGACACAAAGTCCAAGTATCCTACACATGCACACAACAAAACAAAGAACGTATGTGCATGGTAGATAAACACATCATCAATCATGATGGTTCTCTTCTTTTGCACATAACCATTAGAAGCACAAGTGCACGAATAATATGATGCAACAATGGCAATATTCATGGAACTAGGTATATGGTGCAAAGAGGTAAGGCAAGCATGCTTCACAACAAATATGTGAAGCAATAACAAGCATGTGCAAAGCATGGTAATGGTTGTCATCGACCGCATGAAATGAGCAAGTATGAATCATTGGTGATGCAACATAAGCAAGCACAGTAATCAAGTCACGCAAACTAGTGGAGCGAAGATGCAACACACTAGAGGAAATCATGGCAATCATGTCATGTGAGAAAATAATAGGCATACACAATGCACATGACATATCGCAAGCACGAACACAAAGCAAGATCATAGTATCTAAAGGAAATGTGCCCTAGAGGCAATAATAAAGTTGTTATTTATATTTCCTTATATCATGATAAATGTTTATTATTAATGCTAGAATTGTATTAACCGGAAACTTAGTACATGTGTGAATACATAGACAAACCGAGTGTCACTAGTATGCCTCTACTTGACTAGCTCGTTGAATCAAAGATGGTTAAGTTTCCTAGCCATAGACATGAGTTGTCATTTGATTAACGGGATCACATCATTAAAGAATGATGTGATTGACTTGACCCATTCCATTAGCTTAGCACTTTATCGTTTAGTATGTTGATATTGCTTTCTTCATGACTTATACCTGTTCCTATGACTATGAGATTATGCAACTCCCGAATACCGGAGGAACACCTTGTGTGCTATCAAACATCACAACGTAATTGGGTGATTATAAAGATGCTCTACAGGTGTCTCCGAAGGTGTTTGTTGGGTTGGCATAGATCGAGATTAGGATTTTTCACTCCGAGTATTGGAGATGTATCTCTGGGCCCTCTCGGTAATGCACATCACTATAAGCCTTGCAAGCAATGTAACTAATGAGTTAGTTGTGGGATGATGCATTACGGAACGAGTAAAGAGACTTGCCGGTAACGAGACTGAACTAGGTATTGAGATACCGACGATCGAATCTCGGGCAAGTAACATACCGATGACAAAGGGAACAACGTATGTTGTTATGCGGTTTGACCGATAAAGATCTTCGTAGAATATGTAGGAGCCAATATGAGCATCCAGGTTCCTCTATTGGTTATTGACCGGAGATGAGTCTCGGTCATGTCTACATAGTTCTCGAACCCGTAGGGTCCGCACGCTTAACGTTCGGTGACGATCGGTATTATGAGTTTATGTGTTTTGATGTACCGAAGGTTGTTCGGAGTCCCGGATGAGATCAGCGACATGACGAGGAGTCTCTAAATGTTCGAGACGTAAAGATCTATATATTGGAAGGCTATATTCGGACACCGGAAAGGTTCTGAGTGGTTCGGGTATTTATCGGAGTACCGGAGAGTTACGGGAATTCGCCGGGGAGTATATGGGCCTTATTGGGCTTTAGGGGAGAGAGAGGGGCTGCCTAGGGCAGGCCGCGCGCCCCCCAAGGCCTAGTCCGAATTGGACTAGGGGAGGGGCGGCGCCCCCTCCTTCCTTCTCTTCTCTCTTCGTGTTCCTTCTCTCCTACTCCTACTGCTTGGAAGGGGGAATCCTACTCCCGGTGGGAGTCGGACTCCCCAGGGCGCGCCATAGTGGAGGGCCGGCCCTCCCCCTCCTCCACTCCTTTATATACGGGGAAGGGGGGCACCCCATAGACACACAAGTTGATCATTGATCTCTTAGCCATGTGCGGTGCCCCCCTCCACCAAAATCCACCTCGGTCATATCGTCGTAGTGCTTAGGCGAAGCCCTGCGCCGGTCGTAGTGCTGACGAAGCTCTCCCTTGAAGCTCTACTGGATCGTGAGTTAGTGGGACGTCACCAAGCTGAACGTGTGCAGATCACGGAGGTGCCGTATGTTCGTTACTAGGATCGGTCCATCGTGAATACGTACGACTACATCAACTGCGTTTTCATAACGCTTCCGCTCTTTCGGTCTACGAGGGTACGTGGACAACACTTCCCCCTCTCGTTGATATGCATCACCATGATCTTGCGTGTGCGTAGGATTTTTTTTTGAAATGACTAAGTTCCCTAACAGTGGCATCCGAGCCAGGTTTATGCGTAGATGTTATATGCACGAGTAGAACACAAGTGAGTTGTGGGAGATACTAGTCATACTGCTTACCAGCATGTCATACGTTGATTTGGCGCTATTGTTGGATGAAGCAGCCCGTACTGACAGGTACGCTTACGCGAGACTAGTTCTACCGACGTGCTTTGCACATAGATGGCTGGCGGGTGTCAGTTTCTCCAACTTTAGCTGAATCGAGTGTGGCTACGCCCGGTCCTTGTGAAGGTTAAAACAACACATACTTGACGAAATATCGTTGTGGTTTTGATGCGTAGGTAAGAACGGTTCTTGCTCAGCTCATAGCAGCCACGTAAAACTTGCAACAACAAAGTAGAGGATGTCTAACTTGTTTTTGCAGGGCATGCTGTGATGTGATATGGTCAAGACATGATGCCAAATTTTATTGTATGAGATGATCATGTTTTATAACGAAGTTATCAGCAACTGGCAGGAGCCATATGGTTGTCGCTTTATTGTATGAAATGCAATCGCCATGTAATTGCTTTACTTTATCACTAAGCGGTAGCGATAATCGTAGAAGCAATAGTTGGCGAGACGACAATGATGCTACGATGGAGATCAAGGTGTCGCGCCGATGACTATGGTGATCATGATAGTGCTTTGGAGATGGAGATCAAAGGCATAAGATGATGATGGCCATATCATATCACTTATATTGATTGCATGTGATGTTTATCCTTTATGCGTCTTATTTGGCTTAGTTCGACGGTAGCATTATAGGATGACCTCTCACTAAATTTCAAGGTACAAGTGTTCTCCCTGAGTGTGCACCATTGCGACAGTTCTTCGTGCTGAGACACCACGTGATGATGGGGTGTGATAAGCTCTACGTTCACATACGACGGGCGCAAGCCAGTTTTGCACACGCAGAATACTCAGGTTAAACTTGACAAGCCTAGCATATGCAGATATGGAGCGTGAATCATATAGAAGATATGATCAACATAGTGATGTTCACCATTGAAAACTACTCCATCTCACGTGATGATCGGACATGGTTTATTTGATATGGATCACGTGATCACTTAGATGATTAGAGGGATGTCTATCTAAGTGGGAGTTCTTAAGTAATATGATTAATTGAACTTTAATTTATCATGAACTTAGTCCTGGTAGTATTAGCATATCTATGTTGTAGATCAATAGCTCGTGTTTAGCTCCCCTGTTTTATTTTTGATATGTTCCTAGAGAAAACTAAGTTGAAAGATGTTAGTTGCAATGATGCGGATTGGATCCGTGACCTGAGGATTATCCTCATTGCTGCACAGAAGAATTATGTCCTTGATGCACCGCTAGGTGATAGACCGATTGCAGGAGCAAATGTAGACGTTATAAACGTTTGGCAAGCTCGATATGATGACTACTTGATAGTTTAGTGCACCATGCTTTACAGCTTAGAATCAGGGCTTCAAAGACGTTTTTTGAAACGCCACGGAGCATATGAGATGCTCCAAGAGTTGAAATTAGTATTTCAGACTCATGCCCCATGTCAAAAGGTATGAGACCTTTGACAAGTACTTTGCCTACAAGATGGAGGAGAATAGCTCTACTAGTGAGCATGTGCTTAGAATGTCCGAGTACTACAATCACTTTTATCAAGTGGGAGTTAATCTTCCAGATAAGATAGTGATTGACAGAGTTCTTTAGTCACTATCACCAAGTTACTAGAACTTCGTGATGAACTATAATATGGAAGGGATAACGGAAACGATTCCCAAGCTCTTCGTGATGCTGAAATCGACGAAGGTAGAAATCAAGAAAAGCCTCAAGTGTTGATGGTTGGCAAGATCACTAGTTTCAAGAAAAGGGCAAAGGGAAGAAGGGGAAATTCAAAAAGAATGGCAAGCAAGTTGCAGCTCCCATTAAGAAGCCCAAAGCTAGACCCAAGCCTAAAAATGAGTGCTTCTACTTCAAAGGAAATGGTCACTGGAAGTGGAACTGCCCTAGATACTTGGCGGATAAGAAGGATGGTAAAGTGTACAAAGGTATATTGGATATACATGTTATTGATGTGTACTTTACTAGTGTTTATAGCAACCCCTCAGCATTTGATACTAGTTCAATTGCTAAGAGTAGTAACTCAAAACGGGAGTTGTAGAATGAACAGAAACTAGTTAAGGGCGAGGTGACGATGTGTGTTGGAAGTAGTTCCAAGATTGATATGATCATCATTGCACACTCCCTATAATTTCGGGATTAGTGTTGAACCTAAATAAGTGTTATTTTGGTGTTTGCGTTGAGCATGAATATGATTTGATCATGTTTATGGCAATACGGTTATTCATTTAGGTTAGAGAATAATTGTTGTTCTGTTTACATGAATAAAACCTCCTATGGTCATACACCCAATGAAAATGGTTTGTTGGATCTCAATCGTAGTGATACACATATTCATAATATTGAAGCCAAAATATGCAAAGTTAATAATGATAGTGCAACTTATTTGTGGCACTGCCGTTTAGGTCATATTGATGTAAAGCGCATGAAGAAACTCCATGCTGATGGGATTTTGGAATCACTTGATTATGAATAACTTGATGCTTGCGAACCATGCCTTATGGGCAAGATGACTAAAACTCCGTTCTCCGGAACAATGGAGTGACTTATTGGAAATAATACATACTGATATATGCGACCCGATGAGTGTTGAGGCTCACAGCGGGTATCGTTATTTTCTGACCTTCACAGATGATTTATGCAGATATGGGTATATCTACTTGATGAAACATCAGTCTGAAACATTTGAAAAGTTCATATAATTTCAGAGTGAAGTGGAAAATCATCGTAACAAGAAAATAAAGTTTCTACGATCTGATCGTGGAGGAGAATATTTGAGTTACGAGTTTGGTCTTCATTTGAAACAATGCGGAATAGTTTCGCGACTCACGCCACATGGAACACCACAGCGTAATGGTGTGTCCAAACATCGTAACCGTACTTTATAAGATATGGTGCAATCTATGATGTCTCTTACCGATTTACCACTATCGTTTTGGGGTTATATATTAGAGACAAGCTGCATTCACGTTAAATAGGGCACCATCTAAATCCATTGAGACGACACCATATGAACTGTGGTTTGGCAAGAAACTAAAGTTGTCGTTTCTTAAAGTTTGGGGTTGCGATGCTTATGTGAAAAAGTTTTATCCTGATAAGCTCAAACTCAAATCAGAGAAATGTGTCTTCATTGGATACCCAAAGGAGACAGTTGGGTACACCTTCTATCACAGATCCGAAGGCAAGACATTCGTTGCTAAGAATGGATCCTTTCTAGAGAAGGAGTTTCTCTCGAAAGAAGTGAGTGGGAGGAAAGTAGAACTTGATGAGGTAACTATACCTGCTCCCTTATTGGAAAGTAATTCATCACAGAAATTTATTCCTGTGACTCCTACACCAATTAGTGAGGAACCTAATGATGATGATCATGTAACTTCAGATCAAGTTACTACCGAACATCGTAGGTCAACCAGAGTGAGATCTGCACCAGAGTGGTACGGTAATCCTGTTCTGGAGGTCATGTTATTTGACCATGATGAACCTACGAACTATGAGGAGCGATGCTGAGCCCAGATTCCGCGAAATGGCTTGAGGCCATGAAATCTAAGATGGGATCCATGTATGAGAACAAAGTGTGGACTTTGGTTGACTTGCCCGATGATCGGCAAGCCGTAGAAAATAAATGGATCTTCAAGAGGAAGACGAACGCTGATAGTAGTGTTACTATCTACAAAGCTAGACTTGTCAAATAAGGTTTTGACAAAGTTCAAGGTGTTGACTACGATGAGATTTTCTCACTCGTAGCGATGTTTACGTCTGTCCGAATCATGTTAGCAAATTGCCACATTTTATGAAATCTGGCAAATGGATGTCAAAACTACATTCCTTAATGGATTTCTTAAAGAAGAGTTGTATATGATGCAACCAGAAGGTTTTGTCGATCCTAAAGGTGCTAACAAAATGTGCAAGCTCCAGCGATCCATCTATGGACTGGTGCAAGCATCTCAGAGTTGGACTATACGCTTTGATGAGTTGATCAAAGCATATAGTTTTATACAGACTTGCGGAGAAGCCTGTATTTACAAGAAAGTGAGTGGGAGCACTACAACATTTTTGATAAATATATATGAATGACATATTGTTGATCAGAAATAATGTAGAATTTTCTGGAAAGCATAAAGGAGTATTTGAAAGGAGTTTTTCAAAGAAAGACCTCGGTGAAGCTGCTTACATATTGAGCATCAAGTTCTATAGGGATAGATCAAGACGCTTGATAAGTTTTTTCAATGCGTACATACCTTGACAAGATTTTTGAAGTAGTTCAAAATGGAACAGTCAAAGAAAGAGTTCTTGCCTGTGTTATAAGGTGTGAAATTGAGTAAGACTCAAAGCCCGACCACGGCAGAAGATAGAAAGAGAATGAAAGTCATTCCCTATGCCTCAGCCATAGGTTCTATAAATTATGCCATGCTGTGTACCAGATCTATTGTATGCCCTACACTGAGATTGGCAAGGGAGTACAATAGTGATCTAGGAGAAGATCACTAAACAACGGTCGAAATTATCCTAAGTGGAATAAGGATATGTTTCTCGATTATGGAGGTGACAAAAGGTTCGTCGTAAAGGGTTACGTCGATGCAAGTTTTGACACTGATCCAGATGACTCTAAGTCTCAATCTGGATACATATTTAAAGTGGGAGCAATAAGCTAAAGTAGCTCCGTGCAGAGCATTGTAGACATAGAAATTTGCAAAATACATACGGATCTAAATTTGACAGACCTTTTGACTAAACTTCTCTCACAATCAAAACATGATCACACCTTAATACTCTTTGGGTGTTAATCACATGGCGATGTGAACTAGATTGCAGACTCTAGTAAACCCTTTGAGTGTTGGCCATGGCGATGTGAACTATGGATATTAATCACATGGTGATGTGAACTATTGCTGTTAAGTCACATGGCGATGTGAACTAGATTATTGACTCTAGTGCAAGTGGGAGACTGAAGGAAATATGCCCTAGAGGCAATAATAAAGTTGTTATTTATATTTACTTATATCATGATAAATGTTTATTATTCATGCTAGAATTGTATTAACCGGAAACTTAGTACATGTGTGAATACATAGACAAACAGAGTGTCACTAGTATGCCTCTACTTGACTAGCTCGTTGAATGAAAGATGGTTAAGTTTCCTAGCCATAGACATGAGTTTTCATTGGATCAACGGGATCACATCATTAGAGAATGATGTGTTTGACTTGACCCATTCCATTAGCTTAGCACTTGATCGTTTAGTATGTTGCTATTGCTTTCTTCATGACTTATACATGTTCCTATGACTATGAGATTATGCAACTCCCGAATACCGGAGGAACACCTTGTGTGCTATCAAACGTCACAACATAACTGGGTGATTATAAAGATGCTCTATAGGTGTGTCCGAAGGTGTTTGTTGGGTTGGCATAGGTCGAGATTAGGATTTGTCACTCCGATTATCGAAGAGGTATCTCTGGGCCCTCTCGGTAATGCACATCACTATAAGCCTTGCAAGCAATGTAACTAATGAGCTAGTTGCAGGATGATGCATTATAGAACGAGTAAAGAGACTTGCCGGTAACGAGATTGAACTAGGTATTGAGATACCGACGATCGAATCGCGGGCAAGTAACATACCGATGACAAAGGGAACAACAAATGTTGTTATGCGGTTTGACCGATAAAGATCTTCGTAGAATATGTAGGAGCCAATATGAGCATCCAGGTTCTGCTATTGGTTATTGACCGGAGATGAGTCTCGGTCATGTCTATATAGTTCTCGAACCCGTAGGGTCCGCACGCTTAATGTCCAGTGACGATCGGTATTGTGAGTTTATGTGTTTTGATGTACCGATGGTTGTTCGGAGTCCCGGATGAGATCAGGGACATGACGAGGAGTCTCGAAATGTTCGAGACGTAAATATTGACATATTGGAAGGCTATATTCGAACATGGAAAGGTTTTGAGTGGTTCGGGTATTTATCGGAGTACAGGAGAGTTACGGGAATTCGCCGGGGAGTATATGGGCCTTATTAGGCTTTAGGGGAGAGAGAGGGGCTGCCTAGGGCAGGCCACGCGCCCCCAAGGCCTAGTCTGAATTGCACTAGGGGGAGGGGCAGCGGCCCCTGATGAAGACATGTACCTAGGGTAGGGTCACAGGCCTGACCTAGATACCCTCCCCAAGGACATCGCTTTATCACCATAAGCATTCAAAGAAGAACCATCTTTCAATCGACCATGAAGCATTCCACTCAACAGACTCGAAGTCACTCGACCGTAAAGACTATCATTTGACCACCAGAAGATGTGAAGCCACTCCGCATTGCAATGGTCGATCATTATGTAGCTTTAATGGTCATTATGTCATTTTATTCTTAGTGTTACCAGTAATGCCCTATAACGCCCTCGATGCGGCTATATCTCCTACGTGTCGAGGCACGACTTAGAGGCATAACCGCATTGAAAGCAATGTCGCAAGTGAGGTAATCTTCACACAATCCATGTAATAAATAAAGGGGAAAGATACATAGTTGGCTTACAATCGCCACTTCACACAAGTACATAAATAACATCCATCATACAGATTACACTCAAGGTCCGACTATGGTACCAAAATGAAAGAAGACTATCCCAAATGCTAAACAGATCCCCGGATCACCCAACTGGGCCCCACTACTGATCATCTAGAAAAGAAACATAGTAACGGCCACGTTCCTCGTCGAACTCCCAAGTGAGCTCGGACGCGTCATCTGCACTGGCATCGTTGGTACCTGCAACTGTTGTGGTAGAATATGTGAGTCACGGGGACTCAGCAATCTCACACCCGCGAGATCAAGACTATTTAAGCTTAAAGGTGGGAAAGGGGTTTGTGAGGTGGAGCTGCAGCAAGCGACTAGCATATGGTGGCTACAGCGCAAAAGAGAGCGAGAAGAGAAGGCAAAGCACGGTCGTGAAGCTAGAAGTGATCAGGAAGTGACCCTAGAACGACCTACGTCAGACATTACTCCAACACCGTGTTCACTTCCCGGACGCCGCCGAGAAGAGACCATCACGGTTACACACGCGGTTGATGTGTTTTAGTTAAGGTCAACCTCGGGTTTTCTACAACCGGACATCAACAAATTCCCATCTGCCTCATAACCGCGGGCACGGCTTTCGAAAGATAATACCCTGCAGGGGTGTCCCAACTTAGCCCATGATAAGTTCTCACGGTCAACGAAGGATATTCCTTCTACCGGGAAGACCCGATCAGTCTCGGAATCCCGGACTACAAGACGTCTCAGAAGTAATAAAACAAGTCCAGCAAAGCCGCCCGATTGTGCCGACAAATCCTGATAGGAGCTGCACATATCTCGGTCTCAGGGCACATCCGGATAAGTCAAGCTACGAGTAAAACCAGGCCTCGAGTTTCCTCGAGGGGGCCCCGCAGGCTGCTCGGTTCGAACCAGCACTTAGAGAAGCACTGGCCCGGGGGGGCTAAAATAAAGATGACCCTCGGGCTCGCGAAAACCTGGGGGAAAAAGGGTAGGTGGTGAAAAATGGTAAAACCAATGTTGGGCCTTGCTGGAAAAGTCTTATTCAAAGCGAACTGTCAAGGGGGTCCCATAAATCACCCAACCGTGTAAGAAACGCAAACTCCGGGAACATAACACCGGTATGACGGAAACTAGGGTGGCAAGAGTGGAACAAAACACCAGGCATAAGGCCGAGCCTTCCACCCTTTACCAAGTATATAGATGCATTAATTAAATAAGAGGTATTGTGATATCCCAACAAGTAAACATGTTCCAACAAGGAAACAACAAGTCCATGTTCCAACAAGGAACAAACTTCATCTTCACCTGCAACTAGCAACGCTATAAGAGGGGCTGAGCAAAAGCGGTAACATAGCCAATCAACGGTTTGCTAGGACATGGATGGTTAGGGGCTGACATGGCAATATGGGTGGCATGATATAGCAAGTGGTAGGTATCGCAGCAAAGGCATAGCAAAAGAGCGAGCAAACTAGCAAGCAAAGATAGAAGTGATTTCGAGGGTATGGTCATCTTGCCTGCAAGAGTCACAGAGTTGTCGAAAGCTTGGTCCTCGAAAGCGTTCTCAATGGAATCCTCGTTCACGTACTCGTCTCCCGGCTCTACCCAAGGCAAGAGAACAAGCAAAGGAACCAATATCAACCACGATGCAATGCGCAAACAACATGATGCAAAACATGGCATGATATGCGAGAGGTGATATGCAATGCGTATGCATGCTCCGGAAGGACAAGGATGAACAGGTCATAATCTTGGCAAACCAAGTTTGCCACTGGATAGGTGAGGTGATTTCAGTTGAAATTGATATAAAGTTCACCGGAATCGGATGCACGGTTTGCAAATGGCAAGCAATACAAGAATGACATGAATCTGCCATTAACAGCATAATGCTACTTAGCAAGCCACAAATAATTAAGCTACTGCACCCAAACATGACAACAAAGCATATGACAGTAAACTACTCAAGATGCTTGACAAAAGGACAAAATATGAACACTGAGCTACGGCTAAATCACATCATAACAGGTCCAAACATGCATGGCAAAAGTGCAAAAGATAACAGGTTCACAGACTTAGTGAAAATATCAACAAAGCAGAAACTAACATCAGGATGGCATGTTCAGAGCAATGAAACCACATGCTACAGGTTCAGAACTAAGAAAAGTAAGGCATGTCATGAATCTACTCAAAGCACTTGACAAAAGTCCTTTACTGACCATAAGCCAAAAAGGATCAGAAAATATGATTACACCCATGTCAAATAAGCAAGTTCCGTTACAGGTTTCAGACTTAGCAGAAAACTGGACATGGCAGAAAACTAATAACGACTAGGCATGTTCGTGAGCTCGATGCACTCACTACAGAGCATTGCATGATAAACTAAGCATACATACATCAAGAATACAGGGCATAGGAACTACAAATGGAAAGAACAACATCATATCATGTCAGGACCAACTACACCAAGCTTGGCAATATCGAATAACATGTAAACAATCTGCCAGCAACATTTTGAAGCAAAAGTAGAGCTCAATTGACTCAAGCTATGGCACTACATAATTTCAAACAAAGGCATGTATGGATAGAACAAATACTCAAGTTCAAAACACCCTTACTGATAATGCTCAAATTATGCATAGATCTCTCAGAAACAACATGAATACATGGCATGAAAATAACAGCAGTCAGGGACTTGGTGAAATTACTAAGTCTCTGAAATCAGCAACATCAAGTGACCCAGTTTGCATGCTTGAGCTAGTCAACAAAAGTATCACAAAAATACATGGCAAAATTCTCTGGAAAGTTAACATGGCATATTTCAAAACTCATGTAGAACTCAACTTCATAGGAGGTACACATCAATCATGGGAAAAATAACAAAAGTGCATGTTCAGATAAGATCCAGCAACTAACATCAACTAGCCCTCTTCTAATAGCATTTCGGGCACCAAGATGACCTCAAATGAAAATGATGCAATGGAAAAAAATGATGTACTCTACGTGGCGAACAATTTAACATATTACACGCGCAAAATGGAGCGACGGATGCAAAGTTATGGCATGATGAAGATGTGATGTTGATGCAAAGATTCCTGGGACTTGGAGAAATTTGAGAGGGGGAAAGTCAACCGTCGGCGGCGCGGAAACCGAGGATGGCCGGATCCGGCCCGGAACAGTGCGGGGCGGCGCGGCGAGGTGGATCCCGCCCAGATCCAGCCGGATCCGGGGCGGTGAGGGGCGGAGACGCGGCGGCGGAGGTCGGCGGGGCGGCGGAGGCGAGGGGTCCGGCGCGGGAGGCGGCGCGACGGCGGCGGCGGCGCCGGTCGGCGGCTGCAGCGGCGCGGCGGCGGGGTCGGACGGGCGCGGGGCGAGCCCCAGGTGCGGGCGGCGGAGGAGCTCGGGCGGGCGGCGCAGCGCGCGCGGGCCTCGGGGGCCCGCACCGGGCCGGGCGGGCCGGCGCGGTGTCGCGGTACGGGCGGCGGGGAGGCGACACGTGGCAGACGGCGGTTGGTGCAGGCGCGGCGGCGGCTCGTACGGTCGGCGGCTGCAGCGGCGGATGGATTTCGTCTAGGGTTAGGGTTGTTTGGACCCAGATTTGACGGAGGGGTGCACATATTTATAGCTAGAGGGGGCTAGGAAGCTCCAAATGGAGTGCGGTTTTCGGCCACGCGATCGTGATCGAACGGCGGAGGACATGGGAGTGTCTTAGATGGGTTGTTCGGCTATTTTGAAGGGGTGTTGGGCTGCAACACACACGAGGCCTTCACGGTTACCCGGTCAACCGTTGGAGTACCAAACGAACTCCGATTGACCCGAAACATGACAGGCGGTCTTCCGGTGCTATACCGAGGCCGCATGGCAAACCTCGGTCCATTCTGAGAATATTTAATACCCGCTCACGAAGAAATGTAAAAGGGGACGCCGGGAGACATAGGAGCGCCGGATTGCAAAATGGACAACGGGAAAGATGCTCGGATTTATGAGACGAACACGTATGCGAATGCGATGCACATGATGACATGATATGAAATGCATGACATGACCAAAATGCAAAACGCAGGGAAAACCCAACCACGGAGGAAATATCATAACACATAGCCGGAAATGGCAAGACTTGGATTACAAGTATGGCAAGTTACATCTGGGGCGTTACAACACACCACCACTATGAGAGGATCTCGTCCCGAGATCTAGGACTGAAAGAACTCCGGATACTTAGAACGTAGGTGGTCTTCACGCTCCCAGGTGGCTTCTCGGTCTGAATGATGTGACCATTTCACTTTGAGGAATTTGATTGACTTGTTACGAGTCTTGCGCTCAGTTGTTTCAAGAATAGCAACTGGATGCTCATGATAGGACAAATCTTTTTGAAGATCAATCTCTTCGAAGTTGATGGTGCGCTCAGGCGTCTTGAAGCACTTGCGAAGCTGTGACACGTGGAAGACATCGTGCACATTTGCAAAGTTGGAGGGGAGCTCAAGTTGATAGGCGAGATCGCCTCGTTTGCCGATGATCTTGAAAGGGCCGACGTATCTGGGGGCAAGTTTCCCCTTGATACCGAAGCGACGAGTTCCTTTCATTGGAGAGACGCGGAGGTAAACATGGTCTCTGATCTCGAATGCCACATCTCGGTGTTTGCTATCGTAATAGCTCTTCTGGCGCGATTGCGCGGCTTTGAGGTTCTCACGAATCACCTTGCACATGGCCTCAGCCTCTGAGATCAAATCATTGCCGAGCAATTGGCGTTCACCGGTTTCAGACCAGTTGAGAGGAGTACGGCACTTTCTGCCATAGAGGATCTCGAATGGGGCTTTGCCCGAGCTGGCTTGAAAGCTGTTGTTGTAAGAGAACTCAGCATAAGGAAGACAATCCTCCCACTTCATGCCGAAAGAGATAACACAAGCTCTGAGCATATCTTCAAGAATTTGGTTGACACGCTCGACTTGTCCACTAGTCTGAGGATGGAAAGCTGTGCTGAAGCGAATATTGGTTCCCATGGCCTTCTGAAAAGAATCCCAAAACTTGGAGGTAAAGATGCTGCCACGGTTTGAAGAGATCAATTGTGGAATGCCGTGCAAGGAGACAATTCTGGAGGTGTAGAGCTCTGCCAGCTGTGCTGCTGTGATAGACTCTTTGATAGGAAGAAAATGAGCCACTTTGGTGAGCTTGTCGATGACGACGAAGATAGCATCATTTCCACGCTTGGACTTAGGAAAACCCGTCACGAAGTCCATTTCGATATGATCAAACTTCCATTCAGGAATAGCAAGAGGTTGGAGAAGACCAGCTGGTCGTTGGTGTTCTGCCTTCACCCTTCTGCAGACATCACACTCGTTCACGAATTGAGCAATCTCACGCTTCATTCGAGTCCACCAATACGACTGCTTGAGGTCATGGTACATCTTCGAACTTCTAGGATGAATTGACAGGAGAGAGTTGTGCGCTTCGTTCATAATGACTTTACGAATATCACCCTTTGGAACCATGATCCGGTCCTCGAAGAAAAGAGTATCTCTGTCATCAACTCGATAGCACTTGTATTTGGGGATGCTCTTTTCAATACCACATTTCACCTTCTTCACCATGGTATCCAACAATTGTGCCTCATGAATTTGATCTTCCAAAGTAGGAGAGACAAAGAGGTTGGCAAGCAAACCTTGAGGAACAACTTGGAGATTCAACTTGCGGAAAGCTTCACAAAGATCCGGTTGAAAGGGCTTGAGGATTAAGCTGTTGCAGTAAGCCTTCCTGCTCAAAGCGTCTGCAATCCCATTAGCCTTGCCTGGAGTATATTCAATACTCGGATTATACTCTTGAATCATTTCGACCCATCGAGTTTGCCTGAGGTTGAGATGAGGCTGAGTGAAGATATACTTGAGACTCTTGTGATCTGTGAATATGTCCACTTTCCTTCCCAACAGGAGATGTCTCCATGTTATTAGTGCGTGGACAACTACCGCCAACTCAAGATCATGAGTGGGGTAGTTCCTTTCATTGGGCTTCAACTGGCGAGAGGTATAGGCAACAACCTTCTTCTCTTGCATTAAGACGGCACCGAGGCCCTGGAGAGAAGCATCACAGAATACATCATAAGGCTTGGATTCATCAGGAGGAGTCAGAACTGGAGCAGTGACGAGTTTCTCTTTGAGAGTGTTGAAAGCAACATCACACTCAGGAGACCGGACATATTTCACATGCTTCTGAAGGAGGTTGGAAAGAGGCTTGGCAATCTTGGAGAAATTCTCAACGAATCTTCTGCAATAGCTTGCAAGTCCAAGAAAACTGCGAAGCTGCTTGACATTCTGAGGAGGATTCCAATTCAAAACTGCAGACACCCTCTCTGGATTAATAGCAATGCCCTTGGCAGAGATGATATGACCAAGATAAAGAACTTCATCAAGCCAGAATTCACATTTGGAGAACTTCGCATATAATTGATTCTCTCTGAGCTTGTCGAGTACCAATCTCAAATGTTTGGCATGATCCTTCTTATTCTTGGAGAAGACCAAAATATCATCAAGATAGACCAAGACAAATTCATTGATGTAGGGGTTGAAGATGAAATTCATCAAGCGAGTGAAATATGGAGGAGCATTGACGAGGCCGAAAGACATGACAGTATATTCATAAGAACCAAAGCTGTTCTGAATGCTGTCTTGGGAATATCTTCTTCACGAATGCGAATCTGATGATAACCCATACGAAGGTCAAGCTTGGAGAACACCTTAGCACCTTTGAGTTGCTCAAATAGCTCATTGATGTTGGGAAGTGGGTACTTGTTCTTGATAGTATTCTTGTTCAATGGACGGTAATCGACGCAAAGTAGGTCCGTGCCATCCTTCTTGACAAAAAGAACACCACAACCCCACGAAGAAGAACTCGGTCTGATCAGACCCAAACGTTCTTGTTTATCGAGTTGAATCTTCAATTCCTTGAGCTCATCTGGTCCAAGCTTGTAAGGAAGCTTGCAAACGGGTTCCGTGCCAGGCTCAAGATCAATAACGAATTCAACTGGCCGACGGGGAGGCATACCCGGAAGCTCTTCTGGAAAGACATCTTGGTACTCACAAACGACTGGAATCTGAGAGATAGCCTCCAGTTCATCATTCTCATTGAGAGAAAACAACTGAATGGTATCGTCACGAGAAGCATAGATGATCACATCGTTAGAAGAGTGAGTCAATTTGATTTCCCTGGCAGCACACTCAAGCTGAGCCTTGTGCTTAGAAAGCCAGTCCATCCCGAGAATAAGATCAATATCAGAATCACCAAGCACCATTGGTTTAGCCAGAAATCTGTAGTCACCCATCTTGATACCGACATTTGGAACCACCAAACTAGAGCTCAAACGCTTGCCCGGAGAAATGATATCCATGGGTTTACCCAAATTTGAAGAAGAGAACTCATGCTTGGCAAAGAATGGTCTTGACATGAATATCAAATAAGACTTTTGCAGGAATATCATTAACAGGAAGATTACCCATGATCACTTCAGAAGAATCCTCTGCTTGAGCTGCGTTCATCATGTTCACCTTGGCGTGCTTAGGATTATGCTTGACCACTGCATTGCTGGAAGATTTCACAGGAGGAGGAGGCGGAAGGCGCCTTTGGTTGAAGCACTTGTCCGCATAGTGACCCTTTTGCTGACATTTCCTGCAAGTCACCTCTGAGAGCGGACGATGATAAGGAGCACTTGGCCTTGGAGCTTGGTTCTGAGACTTGTTCTGATAACCAGGGTTGGGTGGGTGGGAAGATCCACGGCCACTTGAATTCTTCTGCTGATAAGGCTGACGAAACGGAGGAGGAGGAGGCAACCAGAACTTCTGTTGCTTAGCTGCCACAAGTGAGGAAGAAGAAGACTGAACTGCGTCTCTGACTCTCTTCTTAGATGCCTCACACTTGAGCTGAGCAGCTTCTTGTTTCAGTGCCATGTTGTAGAATTCATCATACTTTAATGGCTCGAAAAGCACGAGAGCAAGTTGCAGATCTTCTCTGAGACCACGCCTGAACTGGTAGATCATACTCTTCTCATCAGGAATGTCTTGCCTTGCAAAACGAGAGAGCTTCTAGAATTGAGTGTTGTATTGATAGACAGACATGTTGCCTTGCTTGAGATTGCGGAATTCCTCACGCTTAAGCTCAACAACACTTTCTGGAATGTGGTGAGCTTTGAAATCACGGCGGAAATCATCCCAAGTGATGACACGACCTCCTCTGGAATCTTTGTATTGCTGGAACCACTCAGCAGCTTGATCTTTGAGTTGAAAAGAGGCAAACTTGACAAAGTCCTCAGGTCTGACATTGCTGCACTCGAAATGCTTGTTGATGTCCACGAGCCAATCATCAGCGTCAGTGGCCTCGACACAGTAGCTGAAGGTCTTTGGCTGATTAGCAAGGAACTGGTTCAGTGAAGCGAAGTGCGGCTGATTGTTGCCTTGGCCTTGATTCTCTTGATTAGCTTGCCCTTGGTTGCGATCTTGCAAGAGCTGAATCAGAATCTGAGCATTGGCATTTGTGGCAGTCATCAAGGCTTGCCATGCCTCCGGAGGCGGAGGTGGTGGCGGAGGGTTAGCCTGATTCCCTTCATTGCGTTCCGGATTCTGACGCGTCGGTGGAGCCATCCTGAAGAGGGTGACATCCATTAGCATCTTGACAGAGATAAATTGAAGCTGAATCAAAGGAACGAAATTGCAACACATAGTCTTCACAATTAACATTCGAACAAGAATGAACGAATGAATTCCAATGTAAGTCATCACACTTCCAAAGTTGAGAAGCCACTTAGAACATGGTAAAGAATAAAATCAACAAGGTACGGATGTGAACAAATACTTGGTAAGGATTACCCAATCACAAACCAAATATCTGCGCAAGAAATACTAGAGCTACAAGAATTCCCACTTATAAACTCCCGAAACTTTCTGGTTATGCAATCAGGCGTTGGGGATACAGGGGAAGCATAATATCTCACCCAAACTAGCAAATCCTACAACCAGCTGTATCCATCCTTCAACACATAACCAAGAAACCTTCGGAAATCGTCTACCTCAACCTCCGAAAAGCATCCGTTATACAAGTCATGGCAATACCCCCGCACTCGCCTCAGTACTGGGCTATCAGGGTTATCTCACCAACAACTGTACAAAAGAGATTTTCGATGTCGGCGTACTAAACTCAGGTATTCCAAAACCGCAACGATAAGATTATGACGACAACACCTCGGAGCTCAACTCCCCGGGACACTGCCACAACCCCTAAATGTCAGGAGGCAACCAAGACAATGTTGTCATCATAAAACCATCGGAACGATTGTAATATACCCGCGTGATCCTAAAAAAATTTTTTAGTGAAATTTGAGAAGAGAAGAGTCAAAACTCTACGTCAGGAAGCCTTACCAGAAGGTCGAAGGGACTGGGGAGTAAAAAGAATTCCTAAACTCTCCGATATATAATTCCTAAAAGACTCCAAACATTTTTTTTCTAGACACAACTCGGCCACTAAAGACGATCAAACAGTGGGGGCTCCTAAGGTCGGGGAAAGGCTCTGATTACCAACTTATAACGCCCTCGATGCGGCTATATCTCCTACGTGTCGAGGCACGACTTAGAGGCATAACCGCATTGAAAGCAATGTTGCAAGTGAGGTAATCTTCACACAATCCATGTAATAAATAAAGGGGAAAGATACATAGTTGGCTTACAATCGCCACTTCACACAAGTACATAAATAACATCCATCATACAGATTACACTCAAGGTTCGACTATGGTACCAAAATGAAAGAAGACTACCCCAAATGCTAAACAGATCCCCGGATCACCCAACTGGGCCCCACTACTGATCATCTGGAAAAGAAACATAGTAACGACCACGTTCCTCGTCGAACTCCCAAGTGAGCTCGGACGCGTCATCTGCACTGGCATCGTTGGTACCTGCAACTGTTGTGGTAGAATCTGTGAGTCACGGGGACTCAGCAATCTCACACCCGCGAGATCAAGACTATTTAAGCTTAAAGGTGGGAAAGGGGTTTGTGAGGTGGAGCTGCAGCAAGCGACTAGCATATGGTGGCTACAGCGCAAAAGAGAGCGAGAAGAGAAGGCAAAGCACGGTCGTGAAGCTAGAAGTGATCAGGAAGTGACCCTAGAACGACCTACGTCAGACATTACTCCAACACCGTGTTCACTTCCCGGATGCCGCCGAGAAGAGACCATCACGGTTACACACGCGGTTGATGTGTTTTAGTTAAGGTCAACTTCGGGTTTTCTACAACCGGACATCAACAAATTCCCATCTGCCTCATAACCGCGGGCACGGCTTTCGAAAGATAATACCCTGCAGGGGTGTCCCAACTTAGCCCATGATAAGCTCTCACGGTCAACGAAGGATATTCCTTCTACCGGGAAGACCCGATCAGTCTCGGAATCCCGGACTACAAGACGTCTCGGCAGTAATAAAACAAGTCCAGCAAAGCCGCCCGATTGTGCCGACAAATCCTGATAGGAGCTGCACATATCTCGGTCTCAGGGCACATCCGGATAAGTCAAGCTACGAGTAAAACCAGGCCTCGAGTTTCCTCGAGGGGGCCCCGCAGGCTGCTCGGTTCGAACCAGCACTTAGAGAAGCACTGGCCCGGGGGGGCTAAAATAAAGATGACCCTCAGGCTCGCGAAAACCCGGGGGAAAAAGGGTAGGTGGTGACAAATGGTAAAACCAATGTTGGGCCTTGCTGGAAAAGTCTTATTCAAAGCGAACTGTCAAGGGGGTCCCATAAATCACCCAACCGTGTAAGGAACACAAACTCCGGGAACATAACACCGGTATGACGGAAACTAGGGTGGCAAGAGTGGAACAAAACACCAGGCATAAGGCCGAGCCTTCCACCCTTTACCAAATATATAGATGCATTAATTAAATAAGAGGTATTGTGATATCCCAACAAGTAAACATGTTCCAACAAGGAAACAACAATTCCATGTTCCAACAAGGAACAAACTTCATCTTCACCTGCAACTAGCAACGCTATAAGAGGGGCTGAGCAAAAGCGGTAACATAGCCAATCAACGGTTTGCTAGGACATGGATGGTTAGGGGCTGACATGGCAATATGGGTGGCATGATATAGCAAGTGGTAGGTATCGCAGCAAAGGCATAGCAAAAGAGCGAGCAAACTAGCAAGCAAAGATAGAAGTGATTTCGAGGGTATGGTCATCTTGCCTGCAAGAGTCACAGAGTTGTCGAAAGCTTGGTCCTCGAAAGCGTTCTCAACGGAATCCTCGTTCACGTACTCGTCTCCCGGCTCTACCCAAGGCAAGAGAACAAGCAAAGGAACCAATATCAACCACGATGCAATGCGCAAGCAACATGATGCAAAACATGGCATGATATGCGAGAGGTGATATGCAATGCGTATGCATGCTTCGGAAGGACAAGGATGAACAGGGCATAATCTTGGCAAACCAAGTATGCCACTGGATAGGTGAGGTGATTTGGTTGAAATCGATATAAAGTTCACCGGAATCGGATGCACGGTTTGCAAATGGCAAGCAATACAAGAATGACACGAATCTGCCATTAACAGCATAATGCTACTTAGCAAGCCACAAATAATTAAGCTACTGCACCCAAACATGACAACAAAGCATATGACAGTAAACTACTCAAGATGCTTGACAAAAGATGAACACTGAGCTACGGCTAAATCACATCATAACAGGTCCAAACAAGCATGGCAAAAGTGCAAAAGATAACAGGTTCACAGACTTGGTGAAAATATCAACAAAGCAGAAACTAACATCAGGATGGCATGTTCAGAGCAATGAAACCACATGCTACAGGTTCAGAACTAAGAAAAGTAAGGCACGGCATGAATCTACTCAAAGCACTTGAAAAAAGTCCTTTACTGACCATAAGCCAAAAAGGATCAGAAAATATGGTTACACCCATGTCAAATAAGCAAGTTCCGTTACAGGTTTCAGACTTAGCAGAAAACTGGACATGGCAGAAAACTAATAACGACTAGGCATGTTCGTGAGCCCGATGCACTCACTACAGAGCATTGCATGATAAACTAAGCATACATACATCAAGAAGACAGGGCATAGGAACTAGAAATGGCAATAAAAACATCATATCATGTAAGGACCAACTACACCAAGCTTGGCAAAATCGAATAACATGTAAACAATCTGGCAGCAACATTTTGAAGCAAAAGTAGAGCTCAATTGACTCAAGCTATGGCACTACATAATTGCAAACAAAGGCATGGATGGATAGAGCAAATACTCAAGTTCAAAACACCCTTACTGATAATGCTCAAATTATGCACAGATCTCTCAGAAACAACATGGATACATGGCATGGAAATAACAGCAGTCAAGGACTTTGTGAAATTACTAAGTCTCTGAAATCAGCAACATCAAGTGACCCAGTTTGCATGCTTGTGCTAGTCACCACAAGTATCACAAAAATACATGGCAAACTTCTCTGGAAAGCTAACATGGCATATTTCAAAACTCATGTAGAACTCAACTTCATAGGAGGTAGACATCAATCATGGCAAAAATAACAAAAGTGCATGTTCAGATAAGATCCAGCAACTAACATCAACTAGCCCTCTTCTAACAGCATTTCGGGCATCAAGATGACCTCAAATGAAAATGATGCAATGGAAAAAAAATGATTTACTCTACGTGGCGAACAGTTTGACATATAACACGCGCAAAACGAAGCTACGGATGCAAAGTTATGGCATGATGAAGATGTGATGTTGATGCAAAGATTCCTGGGACTTGGAGAAATTTGAGAGGGGGAAAGTCAACCGTCGGCGGCGCGGAAACCGAGGATGGCCAGATCCGGCCCGGAACAGTGCGGGGCGGTGCGGCGAGGTGGATCCCGCCCAGATCCAGCCGGATCCGGGGCGGCGAGGGGCGGAGGTCGGCGGGGCGGCGGAGGCGCGGGGTCCGGCGCGGGAGGCGGCGCGACGGCGGCGGCGGCGCCGGTCGGCGGCTGCAGCGGCGCGGCGGCGGGGTCGGACGGGCGCGGGGCGGGCGCCAGGCGCGGGCGGCGGAGGAGCTCGGGCGGGCGGCGCAGCGCGCGCGGGACTCGGGGGCCCGCACCGGGCCGGGCGGGCCGGCGCGGTGGCGCGGTACGGGCGGCGGGGAGGCGACACGTGGCAGGCGGCGGTTGGTGCGGGCGCGGCGGCGGCTCGTCAGGTCGGCGGCTGCAGCGGCGGATGTATTTCGTCTAGGGTTAGGGTTGTTTGGACCTAGATTTGACGGAGGGGTGCACATATTTATAGCTAGAGGGGGCTAGGAAGCTCCAAATGGAGTGCGGTTTTCGGCCACGCGATCGTGATCGAACAGCGGAGGACATGGGAGTGTCTTAGATGGGTTGTTGGGATGTTTTGAAGGGGTGTTGGGCTGCAACACACACGAGGCCTTCACGGTTACCCGGTTAACCGTTGGAGTACCAAACGAACTCCGATTGACCCGAAACTTGACAGGCGGTCTTCCGGTGCTATACCGAGGCCGCATGGCAAACCTCGGTCCATTCCGAGAATGTTTAATACCCGCTCACGAAGAAATGTAAAAGGGGACGCTGGGAGACATAGGAGCGCCGGATTGCAAAACGGACAACGGGAAAGATGCTCGGATTTATGAGACGAACACGTATGCGAATGCGATGGACATGATGACATGATATGAAATGCATGACATGACCAAAATGCAAAACGCAGGGAAAACCCAACCACGGAGGAAATATCATAACACATAGCCAGAAATGGCAAGAGTTGGATTACAAATATGGCAAGTTACATCTGGGGCGTTACATGCCCTGTCTTGATGTACCTTAACTCCCTTGTAACGTGGGCTGGCTGGGGTCTTGGCGCACTCTATATAAGCCACCCCCCTCCACAGGCACAAGGGTTCGCACCCCCTGTAACTCACACGCATATAATCCAGTTGAGCGCCTCCGGGCTCCAAGACGTAGGGCTGTTACTTCCTCCAAGAAGGGCCTGAACTCGTAAAACTCACATGTACAACTTCTCCATAGCCAGGATCTTGCCTCCACATCCCTACCTCCATTCTACTGTCAGACTTAGAACCACGACAATTGGCGCCCACCTTGGGGCAGGTGTCTTAGCGACTTGTTGGAGAAGTTGCAATTTTTCCGATCCCCATGAACATGGTTTCAGGCGGAGGATTGGCCGAGGGCCGCGAGATCCATCTCGGCGCACTCGTGTTCGTCGTCGACGACTCCGCTTGGCTCCAAGAGGCTCCACTTGACGTCGAGGCGCTCCCCGTCCGCGGGGCAACGCACTTTCGCGCGTGTGTCCGCGGCATCCTCCTACGGCAGCCGTCGACCCAGTATCGGTCGGCTCCAGTGGCGTCTTCACTCCCTGCTGCCCGCCGGCGCAAGCGTTCCGGTCGGACGAAGTTTCAGCGGTGGGTGAGGAATGCGGTGGCTCGCCAGTCGGCCATCCCACAAGTCGCGGCAATCGAGCCCGACGAAACTCTCTACGACCTGTTCGACTGGCTCCATCGAGACTATATTCGAGTGCGACAGTAGTGACCCTGCGACGGAAGTCTTGATGGTCAATGGACCATGCAGTCCTCAGGGCTTCCCCCGCGGCGACGGCGGCGATGGCGGTGGCGATCCGTCACGGGTTCACGATGAATACCGTCCCGAACGTCTTTCGTCGCAGCAGAGGGAAGAGCTCCGCCGCTGCAATATGGATGCACTACACACTCCCATCATTGGAGATACCCCGAGGCCCAGGCCTTGGAGGAGGCGCGCCTGGCCAACTTGGCTGAGCGCACTCGCCTGGAGAATCTCCAGCACGCACTCGACGAGCGTGCTCGACAACGGATTCCAGAATCCAGTCGACGTCAGCTTTTTCCGCCTCCAACTCAGGTATACCGTACTCCGATTCAGAATCTCACAGCTGCAGCCCGAATAGCAGAGTCAATTCAGTCTTCCCAGTCAGAAGCTGGTAGAGGTTTGATGTAGATCAAGGCTTTACTCCGGGCAGTGGGAGAACAAAATACAGCTGTGTCACAGTCGCGGAATAGGATCCATAGCAGATCCGTTGTTGCAGACATAGTCCAGTCGGCTCACAGCCCAAGATCACCCCCGAGGCGTGAGGAACGTGGAGACCGGCGAGATCAGTACAGAAACCGTGAGCAGTATGGTCACCGACTCGATCACGATGATCGTCGTCGAGTGCCCACTCCTCCCCCAAGGAGTGGGTCATATGTGCCTCGGCAGCACGATGACATATGAGCGTAATGACAGCATCTACGACCAAGGGTTTGATTTCCAGGATGAGAATGTTGAGCCCGAGCACCCACTTCCTGCAACCTTTGAACAGTTTGTCCAGTTTCACTGTGAGATGCGTGATCGGAACACTCATACGCAATTGTAAGATGTCTTGATTGTGCACATGTGGAATAACATTGACAATCACTAGATCTATCGGTTTAATCTTTTTTCGTATGCACAAACTTTGAGTAGTTTTGTACGACTATTTGATATTTTTAGAATTTTAATTAGATTGTAATAAAAGACTATTTTGAACATGTTTTTATGTTTGATGTAAACTATTTTGTTGTGCTTAATTTTATTGTACTTGACCTTCGGACGGATAAGATGAAACATAAATTCGGACGGACACGGTTTCATTGCTGCTTCAAAACGAACGAAATTCAGACAAAACGAACGTCTGTTTGGGTCGTTCCTTGGTGCTGGCCTTATTCGGCACAAACCCGTTCGTCAGTATGGCCGGAATATGTGGATCGCAAGTTTTGTTACGTAGTTTTTTCCTGGCCAAAAGTAGGTTGGGCTACCAGCAAACGGCAGCGCCTAAAATTTCCCTGGAATAAACGGTCTGTCCTCTTTCCCGTTCATCGATCCCAACTCCTCCCAAGCATATAAAAGCGAGGCCGGCTATTGTTGTCTCTTGTCGGAGCTCCATTTCTTGGATTTTCCTTGCCGGCCTCTCGCCGCCGAGTTCCGACCAATCCCATATGTGCCCATTTAGCTCTTCACAGCAGGTAGGATGGGAGTATCATGTTTGGAGATTTGTTCTCTCAATTTCGATTTCATTTCTTCTGTTCTCGCTTCCAAATGACAAGATTTGATTTGTTTTCTCTCGTACGTGTAGATCTGCGGCGTCGTGACGCCGCCTCCTCCATCGTTGATCCAGAACGGACTCGACGAACCGATTAATCATCCCGAGTCACGATCACGACCTCGCGTGACGCAGCCATGGCGGTCATGGACCAGAACAACGGTTCTGCGCGCGCACCGGCACAGGCGCCGAGGAGTCAGCCCTCGTATTCCTGCAGCGGCGGCAGCGTCGAGACCACTCACGACCACAAGCTTTCCCACTCCGACTCCTTCTGGACGCCGGCCGAATCGCTGCGGTCGTCGTCCGCTTCGTCGTCGTCCCCACCTCTATCCAGCAGCTCATCGTGCGAGAGCATTCCCGCACTGGACCTTGACCGGCACTCATCCTTGTCCTCCACATCCTCCTACGAGAGCTTGCACCACGTCGAGGCGGCGGCGGACCACGACCATTCTTCCTCTCCCGACGAGTTCATGCCGGCAACGCTGCCGCCGGCAGTCCAGACGATGATGGCGCAGGGGCAGCCCGCTGGGTACGACCCGAAGAGGCTCCCTTCATCGATGTTCCGCACGCAATCCACATGCCCCGCCCAATGGAGCGCCACCTCGAACGACCAGCTGTTCAGCATCCAGCTGGAAAACTCCGGCGGGGACGGCCCGCTTTACCTTGTCGGCGACCTCTACTACGACGACGCTGGGGTGTTCCACCGCGTCTCATCCGTCGCGAGGCTGCCGGCCGTCCCAGAGATGTCGACAGGAAACTCCAGCCGGAGTTTGTGCGCGAGGGATGACTGCGCGGGGTGCAGAACAAGCATGAACAAGAAGTCCGTCAGGTTCGCCACCGCCGATGGCGTCGCCGGCCCGCGCAGGTACACGGTCGTCTTCCCGACGCGCAGTATCTCGCATGGTTTGCACTGCGTGCGCGGTTTCTCTGTATCCAATGAATACCTGCTAATTGTGTCCCTCGTCGTCCTGACCTGCGAATGTTGGCTTCAATTGCAGTCTTCCGGCCGCGTTGGAGGAGACGGACGCATCGGCGGCGGAAACTGGCGCGGCGGCGGAGGCTTGTTGGTACTGTTGGCCGTCGATGTGGTGGCCAAGCTGCGCGTGCCGCGGATGCGACTGCCGATGGTCCTGAATTTGGAATGGGTAGGGAAGTTTGGACATGTCGAATCCATTGAACTCCATGTTGTTGATCGGCTGTGGAAGGGTGCACATAGATTGGTAGGCGTCTTGGCGTGTTCTTACGTTCTAATAAAAGAATTTGCGAGTTGCGGCAAGGAAACAAAACACAAATGTTGCTTAAAAGCAAATGGGTGAGACTACACGTCAGTCGACTGATTTTTTTAAATTAGGTCAGTCGATTTTTCAAATGTACGATCGAAATCCGACGGCGCACGGCATTTCTTCTACCTCCATCTCTTCTTCTTCTCCAGCCGCCGGCCGAACCGCCTGCGACCATCACCCGCGGCCGGCGACGCTCCCGCCCTCCCCGAAACCGCCCCCACCGCCGGTCTAGACGCTGCCCCCGGCCATCCCTCTAGGCCTGCCCTCGTTTAAGTTTTTTCTCCAGCGAAATGCACCACCGGCCCCCACCACCGCCCCCACCGACTGTCTTGCCGCTGCCCCCGGCCATCTCTCTAGGCCCGCCCTCGTTTAAGCAGTGCGGGAGCAACGGAGAGCTGTCCTATACGTTCACATCGAAGGCCTCGTCGTGCCTCCCGCACTTGGTCACCACTTCAATGTCGTCGTCATTGAAGACGATGACCTTGAGCGTGTCGGGGGTCAACAACTTGAAGGTCACCATGTACCCGATCTTGATCTGATGAACGGCGGCGAAGGTGGCCCAACCCTGATCGAGGGTGACCCTACTGTTCGTCAGCCTCACAGTGACCCTCCATGAGCAGCCGGTGTTCGTCTTGAGCTTTAACTCCGTTGGCACGGCCGGGAAGTGCTTGGTGAAGTCTAAGGGCATTGGAATGCACTCCAGATTCAGGGCAAGGATGACCTTGCAGAAGTGTGTTGGCCCACCCTCCTCATGGTAGTGCCCGTAGCTCCAGTGCTTGCCACTAGGGGGCTCCTCTGGTACTGCATCGTCGTCCGTGCCCGGCACCTCCTCGGGCATGGTTGGCACAAGCTCCGAGGGCGGCACCACCTCCCTGCCCTTCTCCATGGGCTGCACCACCTCCTTGCCCTTCTCATTGTTCTCTGTCTCAATCTGTGTTATGAACAATACAAAGTTCATGGCATTATGAAGAGCACAAAGTTCAAAGGTTCATCCGCATTAAAACCTACCGTCCAAAGCCCCTATATTTACCCACTCCAAAGATCACTACTTAACCATAACCGCACTAAGTTAACCCTCCCTCTTCTCTGTCTATCACTCTTCCTCCTATCCGTCACCATGAACTCCAACTCCAACCCCAACCCCTTCCCTTGGGGCATTGGATGGAGGGATTTCTTCCTCGGGTGCTCGCTCGGTGCTCGCATCAAGTTCGAGAACATCATGGAAGTGTGCTCGAACTTCAGTGGCATCGAAGATATGCACAAGAAGGCAGACGCTGTGGTGAAGAAGGCGACAACGGAGGAGTTGAAGACGCTGATTCTTGACCCATCGAAGGGTGCTATGTCAGTTGACATCCTTCCTTGTGCCATGAATCAGGCTGACTCCGGTGACGCTAGACAGAGGGCAAGGTGGGACAAGTACAGTGAGTACAGGGCTCCTCATGACCAGCGTGCCGCAGCGTACCTGAATAGGACTTTGTTGGCGCCGGAGATCATCAGTTTAGAGAAAGAGGAGGAAGAAGAAGCGGTGGAGATGGTTGCCAGGGCGTCGGAGCCAGGCCACTGTGCGTTGCTAATCGATCTAGATTCCAGCGAGGACAACAAGATCGTGGTCCAGCCCGAGGACAAGAACAAGGCCAAGGCCA